>CM008331.1:27496023-27508854 GCA_002525835.2 Ipomoea batatas
TAAATGAAGATATAGTAAAAATGCAAGTTTATTGTTTTTCATACTTGAGATTAGATGTTCAAATCTTGCCTAAAAATCTAAAAATTGGCCCTGCATGGCAGTTTGAAGTAGTAAATTGCTCCAAACCGCCATTTTTGCAAACACTGCATTTTACAGCCGTTTTTGGAAAAAGTTTAGCAATTAAGACTCCTTAAATGAAGAAGTCTTTTTCTTCCCAAAAGGTTGAATCCCCAATCCCAAGAGCTCCCACGCCCCGACCCAACAGAGCATATGGAAAGATGTAAATCATGGTGGCTCAGCTGAAAGGCTACACATTTGCTTATTGGGCACAAATGAAGAAGCATTTTTAGCTTCTCAATAGGCTATTTAGAAGAGCAAAATTGCTCCTCATATATAGAGGAGCTCAAGATCTCCTCTTCTAAAAGTTTTTGATGTGGGATCATAATCCCACATCATTTACAAAGACTCCCCTTTGTCGTCGGCCTCCTCCTTCTTCTTCTTCTTTTATTTTTTAATTTTATTTTATTTTGTATTATTATTATTATTATTATTATTATTATTATTGTAATTATTATCATTATTTTTATTGTTATTATTATATAAATTTTATTTTATATAATAAAAATAATAATAATAATAATAATAATGTTCTTATATATATGCAATGTCTTTTTACATGTTAAACGCTAATAGTAACAACTAATTTTACCAAACATTTCTTTACAAATCGCTAATACAATCCGCTAACACAATCTTCTATTTGTTAATCGCTAACACAATCCGCTAACCACTGATTGTCGCCCCTTGCAGGCTCGATTGAGGCATATGAGGACACGATCAAGATGGGCTATAATTGCCCGTCCCGAGCGGGCGCCGCCCGATTTGCACGGGATAGCTATCAGAGGAAGCCAAGTATAAAAGAAAGTCATTTGTTCTCATTTAGGACATGAATTGTCTTCTTGAAACATCTCTTGTAATGCTTTGGACATTTAATATGATTATACTATTACATTGCCTCTTTCAAATACCCTATTGTCTTTATACTTTCATTCCTTTATTCTCTTATTTAATTGGATTTAGTTAATTTGGGCCTAACTTATTATGCATAATTATGTTGCTACTAGTTATAAAAACGTGCAATGTGTTATAAAATTTGATGCCCGTTGGTCCGTTAGCTCCTAACTAGTGTTTTACAAGATTGAATTAACAATATATAATAAAGTAAAAGACAATAATGGAGAAAAATAGATAAGAGATAAGAAGGAAGAGAGGAGGAAGAGCCATCATCTTATTATGCACTCAACACATATATAATACATGAGGATAGTTGTTATAAATACATCTTCATAATGGCTCATAAATAATAATTAAGAATAATAATGTCCACTTTATAATGTTTTGTAACACTCTCCCTTGAACATTATTTAATCATAATCATGCCTCGTTAAAAAATCATCACTAAAAAAATCTTGTGGGAAATATCTATAAGAGAAAATAGTACATGATATATGAATAATGCATGTGTTGCATTAGTTGCATCATTAAAAACCTTACACTAAGAAAACCCTGTGGGAAACAAACTTAGTTAAAGGAAAAAGAGTACAACTATAAACCTTCTGGGTTCAATCTTCAGGATTGCAAGAGTTGTCGGCTTTCTAGACCGATAGTTTATGTGCACCGAGATGTTGTTGCTCCCCCTGAAGACAGCAACCTTCCTAACATAAGCATACCAATTTTATGAACATATTTCTCAAAGGTAGATGTAGATAAGGACTTAGTGAATAAATCTGCTAGATTTTCACTTGATTGTTTCTTTTGGACTTGTAGTATTTCACAACTTTTCTGGAGTTCATGTGGGTAAAAGAATTTTGATGCATTGTGCAATACATGTCGCATTGTCCTCATACAGGACAGTGAGGTCTTTCTAATACTCATTATTCCACACGAGTCTTAAATATTATGTATTAGTGACACCAACCATACACATTCTTTTGATGTTTCATATAAAGCAATGATTTCAGAGTCGTTTGACAAGGTAGCTACTAGTGTCTGTTTAATTGATTTCCATGAGATAGCAGTACCTCTACAAAGGAATACATATCTGGTTTAAGATCTAGCATTATGAGGATCAGATATATAACTAACATTCGAATATCCCACTAATGTGGTGTCTTGATCCATTTTAAATAGAAGTCCAAGATCATTTGTGCCTTGTAGATATATGAGGATATGTTTTATGCCATTCCAATGCCTTCTGGTTGGAGCAACACTAAATCGAGCTAACATGCTTATTGAAAATGAAATATAAAGTCTAGTGCAGTTGACAAGATATAGAAGTGCTTCGATGACACTTAAGTAAGGAACTTCTGGTCCTAGAATATTCTCATTATCTTCTTTAGGTCTGAACGAGTCCTTATCAACTTCAAGTGATCGGACTATCATTGGAGTACTAAATGGATGAGACTTATCCATGTAGAATCTTTCCAATAATTTGTCTGTGTATTCGGATTGGCATATGAATATCCCTTCAGGGAGGTGCTCAATCTGTATGTTAAGACAAAACTTGGTTTTTCCCAAGTCTTTAATTTCAAATTCATCCTTGATTTTTCCCAAGTCTTTCATTTCGAATTCATCCTTTAAACACAAGCATGCCCCATTGACCATGATGACAATGAAATATCGAAATGGTCCTAAAGAAGGATGAATTGGTCCACAAATATCGCCCTGTAACCTTTGCAGGAAAACAAGTAGCTCAGAACCAATCTTAAGATGTGAGGGCCGAACAATAAGCTTTCCCTTCGCACAGGGAACATAAGTGTAATCTTTTGTAGAAAGAATGTTCGTCCTAAGAAGGTTATGCCTAGCCAAATTTGAAAGTTTCCGTCCTATCATAGTTTTTCCAGGGTGACCTAAGCGGTCATGTCATAGATCGAAAGAATGTGTATTTTTAAGCTTTACTGCAAGTGCAACGCAGGAGATTGTGGGCCGAATATAGGAATAATACAGGCCATAAAAAAAAGAAATTTTTCGATTTCCTTTTTCTGGTTATTGACCATTTGGATCATGACAAAGAATTCTGTATTGTTTTTAGTTTTAGTTTCTATGTGGAAACCGTTTGACTGAATATCCTTGAAACTAATTAAGCACAGTTCTTTTCGATTTGAGGGTATAGGATGTTTGTTTCGATTGTTAAACAAGTATCCTTAGGTGATATTAGTGGTGCTCTTCCGGAGCCCAGAATGAGAATTCTATCATAATCAATAATAGTCAAAATATTGTCGTTTTGTGGATTAATTGTGTGAAAAAATGTCCTATATGTCAAGATAGTGTGAGTGGTTGCACTATCAACCAAGCATAAAGTGGATCTATCTTCCATATTTCTATAAAAAAAAAAAAAAAGGAAAAAGAATGAGCATCAATATAATGATTAAAATGATCCACTGTATGGAATAAATTTATTTAGATAGGAAAAAAAGTTCAAACATAACCATGCTCGCAGGCATTAAATATAGAAGGAATGTTCATAAATGGAGTGACAAAAAACCAGGACTACCACTCTTGATTTTCATAATCATCTAGCTCTTTGCCCAGTAGGTCATTGTTCTCCGAGATGAGGGCATTTGCTTCAGGCAAAGATGATTGCCCATAATCTTTCTTCTTTTGCTCATCTTCTTGTTGGAGCATCTTCTGTTATCCTCGACTAGGCGATAGGATAATTGGACAAGGTACTGGATCCAACCTGGTGCATCTAACCTATTAAAGTAGTCAAACAACGGTCATGAGCATAGAATAAGTGAAACGATTACAAAAGCCCACGCATTAAGTGAAAATAAAAACAGTTATTAATTGTTACTTATTATTATATGTTTATGTTTATATTTTTCTTTTGCGAATTATATAATTATACTTATCACATTAGATAGGAAATAGGAAAAATATGGCATTTTATATTAGATGAGTTGGAAACAATCATCATTGCGTGGAACGTGGGACCACAGTCTAACATTATTCATTTTAACTCATAAAACACATTATTCTAACACAGAAAATACATTATTCTAATTTCTAACTCATAAAATACATTATGTTATCCCAAAAATTTTATTATTCTAACACATAAAGTACATTATATATTATTCTAACTCATAAAGTACATTATTCTAACTCATAACACTACAAAACAACACGAAAATAGCGACGGACGATTTCCGTCGCTAAACATGTGAAATCCGTCGCTAAACTGTTTAGCGACGGATTTTGTCCGTCGCTAAAATGAGCGTCGCTAGAATTTAGCGACGCAATTTATTTCCGTCGTTAACTTTAGCGACGGAAATTGCCGTCGTTAAATAAAAATAATCCGTCGTTATATTTCTCTCGGCGACGATTTTGACGCCGAAATTTGCCAGGGAATTACGAGATAAATTTCCGTCGCTAATTTAGTGACGAATATTCCGTCGCTAAACCCACAAAATATCCGTCGCTAGACTTCTACCACGACGATTTGGTAACGAACTTTGCAAAGGATTAGCGACAAATTTTTCCGTCGTTAGATTTAGTGTCAGATATTTCCGTTGCTATTTTCTGTCGCTACATGTAGCGACGGAAATTATTGTCGCTAATTTGTTTTTGTTCTTTTAATTAAATGCCATTTAGCTAAATTGAATTTATTACAATATTTGTCCGTTGCTAATTTTTTTTTTTTAAAAAAAAAAACCTATAATATTTCTTTTTACAAAAACATTATATTAAGAAATTCAAACTCAATATATTTTTAAGTAAAACATTGAGTACATGATTAAATATATATGTTCCTCAGTAGAAAATGATAACAATAAACAAATCTAAGCAGAAAGCTCTGTTGATAAGGACGAAGAACATATAGATCTTCAATCTTCTCTTCTCATTTTTTACAGCTAATTCCTTATAGATCTTCAATCTTTTCTTTTCTAAATTGAAAGCATTTTTTGCACCTTTGGCAATCTTTCCTGCCACAATGCGAAATTACAACCTCCGAAGGTAGATATCCAATAGCTACGATCAAAATGCACCTCGTGAGTCGTGACTGTAGAGAACTTTGTACATCAGATCCTAATTCCACTGCCTGCCCTGAGACTTTGTTTACAATCTCATGAGCATCAATTGTAGTATTCTTAACATTCTCAGAAGCTTTTCTTCTCTGCAGCCTCCTAAGTAGTTTTCTGCTGAGCTTCCAATTCCACTACTTCCGCTTTTACAATTCTTTTGACTTCTAGCTTAGCTTGCATCTGGTAAGTAAAATCTTATGAGCACTAATAAAGCTGAGTATTCTATTTTAAAATGTTCATAGTGAACAAGTATAATTCATAGTAGATAAAATAGTCCAAGAAATTAACCCTATATAGTATAACAAATTGAATACATATAGCTGTAAAATTCACATGAATGTAATTCATATGCTTATTTTAAAAACATCTCCTTGATGCAATGCTCAAGACAAAAGGCCATTAAATATTTTAAATTGAACCATATAATCTATAATGATTATTTTGTAGCTACTTGAAAAACCAGAATATTATAAAAGTACTCAAACATATAAAGTAGAGATAGTCCAAAATCTTCTCTTATGTGAATAAATTAAAAACAGATTATGACAAATTGCATTTTACTCCATTCCCATTTCAATCTGACAAGTATCAGTGTCTTTTAACTTCTTGTAAAAAGAGTTAGTTGTAGAATAATAAGCAGCAAACACATTCCACACTTCAATAATAAACTTACTAGAGTGGAAAAACAATATTATAAAATCTGATCACACGATGCATGCATTTCACTATTTCAGATTCAGATGCATTATCCTTGTAGGTTTACTTTAGTGGCTGTCAATGCCAACCAGTAGTTACATTAATCATTGACTAAACAAATTCACACAAATTTAAGATCTGCATCTTGGTACTTGGTACCTCACAATACCCATCCACCACCACCTACAGCCATGCTTCATAGAGCTTAGACCATGTGATCATATTTAACTATGCAAGCAGCATTTTCTAGTTATCTTTTTCTAATTGAAAATCTGGTTAGCAAATTATAAACCTCAAATCATATCTCTATGATAATGAACCCTGTCTAATTAAATCATCATTTTTGTTAGCTCACCTGAACTTCGAGGCGTTGGAACAACATAAGCTCCAAAAGCTCTATTGCTGCTCAAGGGCACGCCAGACATGTTAAACTTGACTGAAAACTGAGGTTTAACTCGAAGACCATCACTCTTAATCAACCGCACATATCTTAAAAGCGTCTCCTCAGAAATATCTAATGATGTAACATCGAGTTCAATGGTATCAAATCCCAACTGCTTATATTCCTAGTGAAGTGTTGTTAAGAATAACTCATTAATGTTAATAAATAGGGCATGAAATTGTAGGAAAAAAGATTAATTTATTAAAAAAAAAAAGAATTTCAGTGTACCTCGATGTATTCTTTAAGATGTGAAGGACCTTTGCGAAGCAAGTTTTCAGCACAATCACCACTGCTAACATATACATTGTGTTTATGTGCCATGTCAATTACGTCTCTGATGTATGTCTTTGGCATCATACTGTGAGATCCTCCACTAAACTTCAGCCAATCAACAAACTGCCCCATAGACTCAAAAATATCCTATTAAAGGAATATGCAACTTAGCATTATAAAAATATCCTTATATTTCAATTTCAGTGAATAAACTTGAGTTCTTAGAGATCACTAAAGCATAAATTGTAGGATTTTATAGCCTGAATGAGGTTTTTTTCTTCTTTTCGTTAAACCTGAATAAGAAGTCTTAGATGTACTAGTATTCTTATATATGCTAGGGGACGTCAAACAAATTAACAAACAGATTTTTTTTTTTGAGAAGAATTAACAAACAGATTAAAAAACAAATAATCTCCATCAAACAAATTAACAGACAAATTAAAAAACAAATAACTTCCATCAAACAAATTAACATACTTGTTAGCAGCGGCAGTCGGCAAGCAGGTAGCGACTTCGGCGGATCGACCAGCGACGTTAGCAATCGGCGGAGCGACCAGCGGCGTTAGCAGTCGGCAGAGCGACCAGCGGCGTCGTCAGTCGGTGGAGTGGCCAGCGGCGTCATCAGTCGGCGGAGCGGGCAGCGGCGTCATCAATCGGCGGAGCGGGCAGCGGCTAAGGCAGTCGGCGAGCAGCAGTCAGTGGAGGAGTTTTGAACTTTTGATTTGTTAAAGGCAACTAGGCAAGGAGAGGCGGCTTAGGGTTAAGCAATTTAAACAAAAAAAAAAATTTTGAGCAGATATATTTCAAATCATTCCAAACTTAGCGGCAGACCTATAATCCGTCGGTAGAATTAAACAAAATTCCACTTTGTATACCTAGCGACGGACAAATATCCGTCGCTAAAATGTAAAAGTTTTCCCACTTCTAAATGTAGCGACGGATTTTAAAATCCGTCGCTATATAGCTACGGATACTAAAATCCGTCGCTACATTTTTTTTTAAAAGCCAGCTTTACGAATGTAGCGACGGATTTGAAATCCGTCGCTAATTTTAAACTCGAAAAATATTCTTCTTAAAATCTAGCGACGGATCTCAATATCCGTCGCTATCTATTTTAAACTCGAAAATCTTCTTCTAATATCTAGCGACGGATTTATATATCCGTCGCTAATCCGTCACCAATCTGTCAATAATTTTTGCGGTAAAATTTACCGCGAAAATTAGCTACGTATTTAACGACGGAAATATTTCGTCACAATATCCATCGAAATTCCGTCGCTAAACCGTCGCTAAAAATTAATTTAACAAAAATATTAAAATCGGTCACTAATATGTCGCTATTCCGTCACTAAATTAGCAACGGAAAATATCCGTCGCTAGATCCATCGCTATTTCAGCGTTTTTTTGTAATGTAAAATACATTATCTTACCCTTGAGTATTTATTATTCTAATATGTGCGCAAAGCAAAAAATATTTTTTTAACATTAAATAACGTCATTTTAGACCGTGATTCACACATCTGTGTGGACTATAATTTGCCAGTTGAAAAAGCGAAGGCTTGACATTCATTTAGTTTCCCCAACAACCCTAATCCTAACATTTATGCATATCTATATATCACATGTCTTGTTGGCTTAGTGTGGCCTGCCAACCTTCTCCACTTAATTGGGAATGGTGTGACTGCTTTCCTGCCCACGGCCGATATTTTTATTTTTAATTGAAACCGTGAAAGAAAATTTTATTATAAGAACATGACAAATGGATGCTGTCACCTTTATTTTCATTTTAAATGGGTGATTACATGTTTGAATCTCAATGGTCGGGCAATGATTTTTTAAGCTAAAAAAGATTGAAGAAGTATTGTATAATAAGTTTATATGTCAGTGGCTCACCTTATAATGTGGACTGTGGCCTATGGCATAATAAGTGTACTCATCATTTGATATGACACTCAAACCATGACCCTAACTCCACCACAAAAACTAGCTTATGTGTGGAGGTTTTGGCCCCAACTTAAGTACCACTCCACAATCTCTTGTGGAGCCGATGTGGAATCGTATCATTGCCCACCCCTTGAGAATCCGACGTCTGCGACGACTTACTCTAGACGGTTCACACTTCGGACTCTTCTCGGCACCAGGTAACCCTTTTCCCCTTTAGATGGCTTCAGCTTTCACTCCGGACTCTTCTCGATTCCCTTTTAACCTTATCAAGCACCGGGTATCCCTCTTCCAGGTAGCCCTTTTCCACCATACTCCGGACTTTTAATGACAGCACCAACTGATACGGCACTCAAGCCAATACCCTAACTTCACCACAAAAGCTAGCTCATGAGTGGAGGTTTGACCCCAACTTAAGTACCACTCAACAATCTCTTGTGGAGCCGATGTGAGGTTGTATCATCATCTCACCTATTTCCACGGAAGCAAACTAGGTTGCACATTGGCTTATTACCTTCCAATATGGGATTAATCAGTGGACTCTAGGTAAAACTCTCTTGTGACCCTAGTTGATAAAGGACCTCAAAAAGATAAATCAGTTTAGATTGCTCATATATAGTTGACATGATCAGAAGGACAATAAACAATATATATATCCACGCATAGAAAATCAAACTTGAAACCTTGTGGTTAACAAGCATACTATACCAATTAAACACATTCTTTTTTACAAATATTATTGATGTTGTTTTTACTAAACTAATTTAATTTGTTACTAGCCAGCATGGTTGGCGTGGTGGTTCAATTCAACACTTCGTCCCTTAAGCATGAGATCGGGAGTTTGATCCCCACGTGAATAGAGCAAACCATTTGGCCAGTCCCCTACCACTTAGTCTGCTGACTGTTGGGATAGATGATTAATGCTCTGGCTATCGGCTAGAGGGATACCTTTAGGCAACAAAAAAAATGTAATTCGTTACTTCTTTTTTCCCTATGTAAAAAAAAAAATTAAAATCTTCGATCTTTTAAATAAGAAAGTATAATAAATGTGTCAAAATCACATTTGGTTGATGGGAAGGACCAAAAATAATTCTTCCACCCTTTAAATAAGAAAGTATAATAAATGGCACAATTCAAACTTTAAAAATAAAATACAATACCTTAAAAACCGAGTGTATGAAACATGATTATTGTATATGAAGGTTGTAAATTAAATTTTTGTCTAACATCTTCTTAAGTAAATTTGTCACATAAGTCATGAGTTTCTCTCACTACCTAAAAGAAAAATTCAATAGATAATTGTTTACCCCTTTTAAGTTTTAGATGAATGGAATTTATCTGACATTTGGATGGATATTAATTTGTTTGCTTTAAAAATTGAACAACGTAGTAATTATATTATTCGAAAAAAAATTCTATTATATTAAATTCTATTATCACTTTCCACTCTTAACTTATGTATTTATTTTATATTTTTCAATAATAAATATGACAAGTAAAATAAGATAAATTTTATAAATTGAGTAATAAGAATTTACTCAAGATGAAATGAAAATGAATAAGAGTCCAACTAATCATTTGATATACAAAAAGCTCGTTGTCACTATCCGAATATGCACTTTCGATGAAGTCCACATGATAACTCTAGCTGATAAAAATTATATTAAGATAAAATAGATTAAATTTTTCATAGTTGACCGACTCAAGTTGAAAATAGTAATGGACAAGTCCAACTGAACCAACCCATGTAATCCCAAACATAGCCTTAACCAATCAAATAACAATTTATTTTTTTTTAGCTTATAGGCTAATAACTAGCCATCGTTATACCATGGATCAAGGTTCACATTACACTATGGACTTTGTTTTATGTATTTGTGTTTTGTGTTATGACTTTTTGTGTCCTGCGTTATAAAATTGTACCTTATGAGTATGAATTTTGTACTTGGAACAACTTAGTACGTAAATGTGTCTTATGTTATGAATTTATGTGTCTTGTGTTGTGAAATTTTGTGTCTAGAAACACATTATGTACCCAAATCAGATTTGAAAAATAAGTAAATATATAAATGTGTATCTATCTTGTGTTATAATTTTTTGTGTCTTGTATTATAAAATTTATACTTTACGAGTATCAATTTTGTACCTTGTTTTTTCAATTCATCTGGGTCCATAATGTTATGCTATGTGTCTTGTATTGTGATTTTTTGTGTTTTGTGTTATGAAATTCTGTACTTTACAAGTATGAATTATATACCCGTTGTTTCAATCCATGGTCCATAATGCTAGACCCTGATCCAGTGATCCATGATATAAATTGTCAATAACTAGTGGGTTTCCATTTTTAAAATTTATAAAAGTATCCCTTTTTAAATAGTTTTTTAACCTAATACGGATTTTGAGAAAAAGAGGCAAAAATCTAGGGTCTGTTTACTAACAGAAAATTGTTTTCTGTTTTCTGTTTTTCAATTTTTCAGTTTTCATTTTCTGTTTTCTGTTTAGAAAACTTGTTTACTAACACTTATTTTTTCAAATTAACGTTATAAAATTAACAACAAGTTTAATTTCGAGTTATTTTTAGACCTTATATTTAAAATATTTTAAAATATATTTGATTTAAATAGAATAAATATATATATTTTACTTTGAAGTCCAATATATGTATAAAAAAAATTACATTTGATATCCGGACCAAATTTATATATGTATATAACATAAATAAAAATATATTTGAACCAATAACCTATTAAGTTCACAAAAAAATTTAGTTTAGATAATATTAATATTTTTTGAGCTAATATTTAAAATATGTTTGGATATATTCATTTGAATGACATGTAT
Organism: Ipomoea batatas; assembly: GCA_002525835.2. Classification (NCBI taxonomy): domain Eukaryota; kingdom Viridiplantae; phylum Streptophyta; class Magnoliopsida; order Solanales; family Convolvulaceae; genus Ipomoea; species Ipomoea batatas. The sequence goes on from CM008331.1 coordinate 27,507,301, forward strand.
GTAATATATAATTTTTATTTTGAATTCTAATATAGAAATATATGTGTGGAATTTCGACATCTGATATCTAGACCAAAACCAATAATCAATTGAGTGCAATCAAAATATAAAGTGTGGTATATATTTTAATTTTTAATTTAGATAATGTGAATGATGTATAATTTCAAGCATAATCAAATAAGTTATGTTTAAATAAATAATGTAAATAGAAAAGATAGAATATGATGATAAGTAAACGAAGATGATAATAAATGTAATCATAGTAATGAATAAATATGTAAGTAGATAATGGTAAAAATGTGTTTATAATGACATATAATCTAATAGATGATAGCTGATTATGTTTTTCATTTAGAAAACAGTTTTTTATAGTGTTTCAGTTTTCTAGAAAGAGTTAATACCAGCGGACATCCTCCGACTTTGGTGGCACCGTCACTTTTAGTCCTTAACTTTTAAATCAACCACTCATAGTCCTCTTACTTTTGATTTCATTCCACTTAGGATCCTTCCGTTAGATTAGGCCATCTAACCCCGTTAAGTCAAGGATAGAATTGTCTTTTCACAATTGTTGAGAGGGATTGACCAGAATCATAAGGAGATGGTGGACTGCAGATGGGCGGTGCCGGTGCCGGCGGAATTGGTGGCGGAGGTGGTGGTGGAAGGTACGGTACGGTAATATCATTGGCAAAGAACGACGGAATTTCCGGAAGGCAACCTCTTTCTGGAAATTAATTCTTAGCAGCGAATTGTTCTTCCATAGCTGGTTAATTCCATCAAATTTCAAAGGAAATTTGGCATAAGATTCTTGCTCTTCTCTTCCACTGTTTGTTACCGCTATTATTTTATTGTAAGCATTGCCCAACTTTCTCGACAGATGGTGGTGAGGGCAGAGTAGGTGGTGGTGGTGAGAGTAGAATAGGCGGTGGGGACGACGGTAGAGGAGGTGGTGGTGACGGTAGAGGTGGACATTCAGGTTGAGGAGGCGGAGGAGGATGCTGGCATTCGGCACACTTGTTCTGAATGATTTGTCGAAGTTTTCTTGGACAGAATCCATTGATAATTTATGTGCTGATAATTTTTTTATTCTTCATAAATTCTATTTTCCAAAATCATGTCAGGTTCGTGGAAGTCAAGTCAGGTTCCAGCCCACCCATGGAAGGTTTCTTGCTGCAGTAGTAGGAAATGGTGTATCATTGATAAATGTTGAGACTACCTAAACCTGCAGATTCCCTTTGAAGGCAAGATAAAATTTTATATATCACTAACATTTCGATCTTTAAATGGGTTTTTCCCAAATCGAAAATCTGACTGCCATTTAATTTGTTCTTCATCTTGATAACAGGGACATGTATCGAATGTGCAGCCTGTTTGCTGGAGCTCTTCCAGTCAGTTCCTTAAGCTTTGGCACATGGCAGAGAGCAAGATGATGACGGTGAATGGCAAGAAATCAGATTATTAAGTCATTAAATGTGAAAAGACAAAATTGTCCTTGAGAAAACAGTTTGAGGCGGTCAATTTTAACAGAAGGACGGTGAATGGCAAGAAATCAAAAGT
>CM008331.1:27686027-27696247 GCA_002525835.2 Ipomoea batatas
TTTCATTTATTTGTTTTTGAACCAAAGCGGTCAGCGCAGGACCCTCGGGCTAGGTGATGAGTGAGCTTCAAAGAGGCGTTTCACCCATATTAAAAGGGAGAAATTGACATATTCATAGGCATTAATGAGCAGAATTTGTATTTATGAAGATTTCTTTCCTTAATTAACAAAATACTTTTTTTCTAAGTTACTAAAATAATCTCTTATTTTAGATAGCTTTTTAGCACCAAATTCAAGATATGATTGACCGGATATTTGTAACTTTTATTAGAAAAATAGGTATTTAAAAAAAAAATTAAGTGATTCCATCGTCAATTTAATTCTAAATTCATAGGACTCCGCTTATAGAATCGTTGTAAAGGTAAATCGCTAGTCAAGCAATTAGTCTATCGGTTAGATCCTAATTTTTATATGCGCACAAGAAATCCAATTCAGAAATTCCAGCATACTTGGTTCTTTTCTCCTTACATATTTTCAGTGGGCTTCTTGTATAAATATTCTTTAGAAAAGGGTTTAGGATGTTCTTATAGTGACATTCAGTTGTTCTTTTATTAATCATTTATACTGTAGATTAGTAGTTTTGGTACAAAATCGTACTGCATCTTACAAAATGTATAAATAAAGGTACGACTTATGGAGTATAAATAAATTAATAACTAACTTAATCCGGTTACCTTTGCTTATGTATGCGCTTGCGTCATTATATGGGTATGGAGTTGCTTATGGACCCTCCAAAAAGTAGATAGTAGATACATGCCAGTGAGCAATGCTTCATTTTTGCTCACTTTTATTCTATTTTATAATTTGAATGGTATAGTTTTTTATTAATTTAAAAAAAAAAAAAGCAAAATCGACGTAAACTACCTTATTAAGTTGACGATTTGCCATGATCATAGTTTGTGTGTGGACAATCCTCCCCTCCGTGCTGGGACTACTTGATCAAGATTTATTTGGTGCACTTCGTCATAAACAGTCCGACAAGTGGCTTATTTTGTGTAATTTATTTGTATTTTTTGCTCGTCATAATGTTCTTATGTTGGAACAAACAAAACGTATGTGTCACAGTACCTTGAAAATGATGGTTAAGTAGATGTAGTATAATTTTGGTATATAAATGTCATAAGCTTGATTATTGTTAATACTCTATTGATTGAGTTAATTGGACGAAACTTTTCTAATCGATTTGCCTCTCATGTGTAGTTTGGAGGTTATTACACAAAAATAAAATTTATTCAATGTATATTTTTAAATATTAACTGTGTGTATTCGGGTCCACCCACGTTCGCTCCGAGAGGCACAGGGGGAATCGTCACCCGTGGGAATCGAACCCGGGTTCTCCCGAAATTCTTCCCCACAAAGTGAACTCACTTGCCACTTGAGCTACCCCATTGGGTTATCATTGATTATTATTTAATTATTTACTTTTCTTTTTATCTATAATAATCCATAATATATGGCCTTAATTGATAAGGGGTTAAATACCAAGTCTGCCCATATCGTGAACCACACCTACTCCGGTGCTAACACACTCGAGAGGGTCTTTTTGTCTATTTATACTGGCATGAATGTGCACGTCTTTGTAAGCTAGAAAGTTGCAAGAAGCTTCCAGTACGCTTCGCTGAGTCAAAGTCAAACTACTCACACCAACATTTGCCCTTTTTTTTGAAAATCAACATTTGCCCTTCATTATAACCAAAATCACAAGACATTAATTAATATGATCAAAAGAAATTTTAATCCAACCGCTAAGGTTGGAGGATCGATTTTAATATGTATGCACTATGTTTTATGTCAAATATGAATTAATTAATATCATAATGATAAAATATAGTAAACTTATCCTATAAGAAAATGTGAGAATGCCTTTAATATTAGTTTAGTATAACAAAAACTCTACTTTGAAGTTTGTTTTTCGGTGATAGGGTGAGTGTTTGATTTTTTTGAGTATTACTGACAGTGAGTGTTTGATTTATGTTGTCAAATTAAATATTTGAGTATGGGGCACAAAATATATAATTTGATGTTAAATTTTGAATTTAAATTAACTTGATCTACAACCTTATTATCTTGTGTCAAGTTCATGAGGTCCATTATATTGTCCGGTGAAAGTTAGGGAATTTGAGTTATTAAAAAAAAAGTGAGTAACTCTACGTGATTTAGTTAAAAAGGGTAAATGATCTTGAAGTCTAGTAGTACGAAGTTACTCACCTAAATATGAGGTCATGTGTTTGAGCCTCACTGGTCATGTGTTCGAGCACAGTGGACGATATTGACTCTTGCTTCAGAATCAATAGTACTAAAAGAAGTTAGTGGGTTTTCTGTAATTATCTGAATTAAGAGGGGCAATTAGGTACTTTACCATTAGTCGCCACCTTATAGTCCCAGAACGCTTCCCAGTTTCTTCGCGTCACCAACTCTGCAACTGCACCNACCAATTCAAGATTACCAGGATCAATATGCATTGTACCATGAACTTGGACAAAAATCTAGTGTTCTTTACCGTTGTTGTTGGCTAACGAAAGCAATTGGTGTGCAAATCAAATCCATCATGATGAAGTGAAGGTCGGTTGCCATCCTATGATCTCTTTGATCCGCAGTCATAGTTGACTGTGCATAAATTTCGAATTTTTCATGTTTTTAAAATTTTTCTAGCTGCCTTAAATGATGCAAGTTCTTTTCAGTCTTTTTCAGTATGTATTGTGTGTATATGCAGACAAAAATCTTGTCCTAGTTAGCAAAGGACACGGTTGAAATTGGTAAATGAAAACATGTTATGTTTGACTAAACGGTACATAGGCCACCATGTGTAGAATGTAATGTCTACTTCTGCCTAAAGAGAATGAATAATTGCAGTGTTTATTTTGGATACTTTGAAACCGAGGGTTAGAGAGATAAATGGTAACTCGTCTCTCTGTCTAATTATTTTTGGATGCTGACCTTGGCAAATTATTGTGTGGACCATAGCTGTGTGGATCATGAATATAAGGTACATTTTTATTATATTAAAAATACATCATTTTTGTATTGAAGGTACATTATTTGATAGTATATATAAAATAATGTATTTTTAGTATATTAAAAATGTACTTTTTATTTATAGTCCACGCATCTGTGGTCCATGCAATAATGATTGGCTGACCTTTACCCAAGGGAAGTGATCGAGAGAGCATTACTCCCTCTGTACCATTTTATCTTTCTTATTTATTATTCTTAGGTCAAATTAACTTTTTCTTTTTTGTTTATTTTCGTTAATATTTTTTGCTTATTTTTAAATTTGATTTTTTGTATGTTTAATAGTGCTTTTAGTGTAGTTAATATATAAATTTTGTATACTAATATTAAACTTAATATTATTAAAAATTAGATTAAAAATAATTTCAATCAGGCCTCTTTTTTTTTTAATACAACTGACCATATTACATTGTAGTACCTGTTCATCTATATTTTCTCAACCTAAGGTGCTTGGTCAATCAAGCCTCGTTAATCAAATTAGATCCATAAAATGGGACTAAGGGGATGTTTGGTTGGATGGAAAAAATTTTCCATGGAAGTTGTTTTCCTTAGAATGGAGGAAAATATTGATTTATGATGTTTGGTTTATGGAATTCATTTTCCATTGAAAAATGAATTCCATGAATTTGAGGAAAACAAAATCTTCCATGGAAGATGGGAAGAAAAGTTGGTATGATTGGATTATTTTACCCCTTTGCTCTTTCCTAATTATTATTACTTTTATTAATTTGTAGGGATATATAGGTCTTTATACTCGTTATTCCTTATAATTTTAAATCCAACCAAACAACAAAATTTGTATTTCAAGTAATTTTTTCCATCGACCAAACAACGAAATTCATCTTTCTAGTAATTATTTTTTTCATGGAATTTCATTATTTTTTCATGGAATTTCAATTTCGCTTTTCTTAAAATATTTTTTTACGAACTAAACGTTGGCTCTAAGAAAGTATTATGTTAGAGAGAGAGTGTATGCGCGTACTATGTTAGAGAGAGGCACATGAGGAAGAAGAGGATAGAGAAGCATGGAAAATGCAGGAAAAGGGGAAAGAGACGTGCGCAATGGGAAGAAGTCTCAACCGTTTTTCACATTGTATTTGACTATCTATATCCACATCTCAAAGATGAGAAATATGGCATTAATCCACAACTAACCTTGACTAAACTTGAACCTTTAACCTCATGCTTGCTTTGTTAGGGGTGACCATGGTTCAGTTTCGATTTTGAATTGGCAATTCTTGATTTTGAAGAAAGTTAAGGGTGACCATGGTTCAGTTTCGATTTTGAATCGGAAATTCTTAATTTTGGAGAATGTCAAACAGGAATTGGAATCTCCAGTTTTGGTTCAGGAATTGTTTTTTTTTTTTTTAATATGTTTTCTATTTTTAAATAGTCAAAATTCAACATTTAAAAAAAAATCCATTCTAATTTTTTTAAATGGTTATATCAAATATTTAAACTTTAAAGTCAAACTAAATAAAATAAAAATATGTTTTCAAAAAAAAAAAATTATTTGTTATAGTTAAATTTTAAATTGTTATTTTTTTTAGTATTATTGGCTCTATTACAATGTAATATTTGTCTATACATACTTTCTCAATCTAGTGAAGCGTGTGACCTCCCATTTGGGAAAACCATAAAGGTGTCATTGAGTTACAAGTTACTTGGTTTAAATTAATATTTAAAGTTGAGTTAATTTCAGAAATGGTCCTTCGACTATTGATTTTTACCAATTTTTGTCATCGACTTTTAATTTGACCAAAGTTGGTCCCTTAACTATTGATTTTGTACCAATTTTGGTCCTCCTGTTAAATCTATGTTAAATGGGTGTTAAAATTGAAGGAAAAATGTAAAATCAAATATTTTAACATTTTTTCTTCACTTTTGAGGGTGAATTGAATTGTAGTGATGCGATCAAAATTAAAAAAAAAAAAATTGTTTTTTTTAGTACTATTGACCTTGTTACATGTAGTACTTGTCCATAAACTCATTGAAATTCAACGAGTCAATATCGCCCTTACTGATGCTCAAGCCCATGACCTTTCATTTGGAAGAGTCACTTCATACTACTTGACCACAATGTCTTTGACATTTTTAATGGTAAGAGTATTTGAAGGAAAAATGATACCATGAACCATGCATGACCAATATTGTAAGGTAGACTATTAATAGATGCTTATTTTTATGATATTGTAAATTTAGTTTTAATTTATTATATTTTATTTTTTGGTAGTACACTGAAAATGAACATGTAGTATATTAAAAATAGACATATAGATTAATGATCTACCTTATAATGTAGATCATGGTCCACAGTATAACGATTTACTTTAGGGATATAGAGAGTAGGCTAAATGCATTAAAAACATTAAAACAATACTATTCGGGTACCAAAAAGATCTAATGTCGCATAATGGAAGTCCTGCTACAATTTTTTGTTTCTAAAGGTAAATATCAAATGGGGATCGAATGTCTAATTAAGTTGAATTAATAAATTGATTTCAAAAAAAAAAAAGTTGAATTAATAAATTATATACTTTCCTAAGACCTTCTGATCTAGTGGTACCAAGTTACACTTTCACATAGAAGAGTGTAAGTTCGAATCGTAGTGGGAACATATATTACACTCTAATAGAGTCAGTAGTACTAAAAAAAATAAGGCAAAAGGGTCAAATAGGTCAATGCACTATCATTGATTGTTCATCTAGCACCATGAATTAAAATATGGTCCATCTAAGCCATTATACTCTTAATAATTTTTCATCTAGCATTTTTAGCCTATTTCTAACAAGTTACCCATCTAATTTGATGACATGGAAAAATAAAATTAGAAAAAATGATAACATGTTATTTATGTGGATGTTTTGGATGATTTCTACCATATTTTATTAATGAAAAAAATAATTTCTTGCAATGAAATAGAGTAGAAATCAAAATTGCTATATAAAGTTTTAAGAATTAATATCACTTTTGGTCCCACGACTTTTGAGTTTTATCAATTTTGGTGCACAACTTTAAATTTTTTCAATTTTGGTCCCTAACTTTATAATTTTTATCAGTTTTGGTCCTTCTGGCCAAATTGACGGTGAAATGTTGTCGAATTTTATATTTTAAGGGTAAAATCGTCATCTCAATGAAACGTCTTCATTATCTAAACAAAATCACAGTAAAATCANAACTCCCCTCTTTTTTGTTTGGTATAATTACACGCCTCTGTTCCCTTCTCGCTCACCGTTTGCTGACTGCTATGGACCACACACAGTTGAAATCTCAGAAATTTGCATGTAAACAGTCAATGCTATGGTCCACCGCAGCTTAACTACACCGCCTACCCCTAGCTAGACCATGGACCACCATCATTAAAATCTTCATTTCTCTTTCAACAAATTATAAATTTATAAATCTCGTAATTATTTTTTTTAATTCTTAATTTTCAATGGGAAAATGGGTCAAATATACCCTCGAACTTTAGCTGAAAAGTCAATTAGTTTCGTACACTTTTTAAAAGTGTAATTACACCTATAAATAATTTATTTTGATGCAATGAAGTCTAAAAATCGGTTAATAACCTTCTATCACAGGTCATTAGGTTTCAGGCAACATTCCGGCAGCGTTTTAAGCAAAAAAGTGACCGGAGATGGGTCGCCTTCTCCCTCCTTGGTGACCAGCGACGCCTAAAAAGTCATCGGAATGTTGTTTGACCTGTGATAGCAGGTCATTAATTGATTTTTGGGTTTCATCGCATCAAAATAAATTATTTACGAGGTAATTGCACATTTAAAAAGTTTAGGGGTTAATTGACTTTTTAAGCTAAAGTTCAAGGGCCTTTTTTTAAATAAAACCAACCAATGCATTAATGAAGTAAAGTAGCAACAAACTCAGGGGGACATCATTCCAAAACATCGGGGAAGCCTGAGCATAGGCTGTTGTAGCTAAAGCATGAGCTAACAATTTTGAGGTTCTAGGAATAAAAACAATGGAACATGAAGGAAAATAGCTCAAAATGCGTCTACATTCAGAAACAGCAATACCCACTTAAGAATGGGGCTCTGGCACAGGTTTCGTCAGTAAGCGCGCGATGAAGCGATGAGCAATATGTGTGCAGTTGTACTGGAGTCACCCCCACGGTTCTTTAACTAAAGTTCGAGGGCCTATTTGACCATTTTTTATTTTTTTTATCATTATAATAATTTGTAGAGCAACAAGTAATGAATAATTGAGGGATAAAATTTAAAATGTATTTAAAAGAAATCAATTCGCTTATTGTCGAGTTGACACTCACCTAATTTAAATAACAAATCAAGCTAAATTCAAACATTTAATACCCTGAGTCAAATAGCTCCCAAACTTATTGAAATTCCTAATTATTTGATTTACAGGAAAACTCATAGCTTCTATCCGTAGAAGTAATCTGGATAAAGCTCGTTGTGTGATCTTAGCCAACAAATGACCACAAAAAGACCATAATAAGGTAAACCAGCATAAGTTACTATTAGTTGGCCGACTCAAACGACCAGTAATATCAATAGGCAACTCATATGATGGAATAAAACTTAAAACATTTTAATTACCAATCAAATTGTCCAACTTTTTTTTTTAATTGTCCAACTAATTTAACTATAATTGTCTAAAAATCCCTAATTCTTGCCACTTATAAACAGTATACTAGACAAATTTGGATATTAAAATGGGTGTATAGTAATATGTGTAAGTGCACTATCTGGCAAATAAGCTGTCGTCGCAGCACTGACCAACCAAGATTTAAAAAAAAGTGGTGGAGTCAACTCTGATAGATGCTACTAATTAGCTAATTAATTAATAATATCATATTATTAATTTAGACGATTTTGATGGATGGAATAATATTGAAAATTAGTGTGGGGAGGGCCATGCAGAAACAGTCGTACCTAAAATGATGATAACGTTGCCTAACAATAATGTGGTCTTCCGACAAAATCTTAATGCATAGGATATTTGTAACAAATTATATTTTGAGGCTCATCCTTGTCCCTCATTACACTATCCCTGCTTCAACACCATGGGTTTGTCCACAACCCCATAGCTAAATACTTGACTTGACACATTATTTCCAAATTCAATTCGTCGGGATCATTTACCTGCTAAGATCATAATGCTAAATTTATATAAACAGTTAAAAATAATAATATTTTTTAATCTTATCACGTCAATAAGTTACTACTGACTTATGTTTGTATACTTGCATAAAACTCAAATGGTCAACCAATCCAAAATAAGTCGAAATATTTTTTACTTTGTTAGCAGCAACATTGTTGCATGATGAATCGAGTCCTGCCAAAGACTAAAAAGACCATTTGAAATATATTTTGTGATTTACTCACACACTAATCTCTAAGGTATATATATATAGGGTGAGTGAAGTTCAAGTTTTGATTCAAAATTTTTCTGTTGTAAAAAATGGAAAAGTTATTTTGAATTAAAATTATAAATAGGAATAGTGTATATTTAAATGGGAAATTAAAATTAAAGAGTTTCATCAATATCGACGTGATAGGGACAAGTGGGGGCAAAGAATAAATAAAAATCGAAATATGCTTTTGGGTTGCATACAAGTATAAGTGGTTTTGTATATGTTGTAAACATGCCATGCAAAGTGTGTTGGTAGTCCACGTCCTTTTCCGTAACCTCCTTTTCATGCAAACTCCATTACTAACGTTGCTAGTGGAACAACCTTTATTAATTACTATTATAATCAAACCCCATTAACATCATGCTTTAATGTACAAAACTAATCATTACAACCCAATTTTATAATAATAATATTTATATTATCGAAATAATATATTCGCGCAATGTAAATTACATTTGACGGAACAACTTCGGTCAAATTGGTCAGGTTACACAAAAATTCCAGACAACATAGTATATTTTGTTTAAAGATGTAGGATCAATATGTTGGTGCGTGTCTCACCCGAGTGGACTTTCGAGTCTTGAATTGTTTTGTAAACATATGGATGATTTATTTGAATTTGATCATATATAACTATCCTAATAGTAGTACTAAGATTGCGTGTAGTGTCAAATATGTGGATTAAACCATTTTATTAAGTATTTATTTATTTGATCCAATTAAAATTTATTGAAAAAGAATTTATAAAATATAACTGTGAAATATATTAAAAATAATTGTTTCTCTTATAAACGGACCACTTCAACTATAATATGTTATTATATGGGCTGGGCTTAATACGGGTTAAATTGGTATACTCAGCCCAATAATCCTTCATTACTCTAGGCTCCATAGTCTGTCAGGCTTTGCAAAGAAAATGAGCTGGCTTGTCTTTTTAGGACAAATTATGCAATGGACCCGGGTCCACATTGCAAGATGGACCCAGATCCATATTCACAATTTAGAAATTTAAACGTTCACAATTTTATAATTTTATATTCACAATTTTAAAAAATTTTCACAATTTTAAAACTCTATATTCAGAATTTGTTAGTGAAATAAGTGGCATTAAATACTTTTCTTTAGTGTTCTTTATGTTGTACATTTATACTTTATTATCAAGTTTACCCTCAATATTTGTTCTTTTTACCAATTATATCCTTACCATGTAAAATACAAAGACATGCATACATATGTATATATGTAATTTAATAAATATATTTTAGTTTAATAAATTTTTTTTGTTAATGATTTATGCGTATCTAATTAATATGATTTCCTTATTTGAAAAATTAAAAAATTCAAAAGAGCCAACAAGTAATTTCACTTTTTTTTTATAACACCAAACCTTATACATCACTTCATTTTTTTTTATAATGCCAAATTACCACTATGTTACAATGACATATAGCCAACTCTTCCCAAATTGGGAATAAATTTTTAATGAAAAATTACCTATCATAAACCTGTTTGTGAAATTATAGTAACCACCAATTATGAATTATTACAATGACATATAACAAACTAGAGGGTGTATATCTAGACAAATGGATTTGGACCCCATAACATTATCTAGTACGGTATGTAGTCATTGCTTGATATTATATGTAGGTAAGAGTATATAAAATATATGTACTACTAATTTTTGAGTGACGAGAAAAGCACACTAAAAAGATTGAGATGATGTTTATAATAATAAAAATTTGTGATTTTTTAGTACGAAAACTAAACTTTTCTTATTTCACTGAAAATATGAATAGAAAAAGATATAAAATGATAA
>CM008331.1:27726333-27740469 GCA_002525835.2 Ipomoea batatas
GAACTGTTATACTGTATTTATGTTTCCAGTTTCACACTACTTTATGTAACATCATAGAACAACTCAAAATATCAGTTGTATAACAAAGAAATAATATTTTTTTTATGAAGTTTGGGCAGTTTGTAGTATTAGATGGTGTGAATCATGCGGCAAAGAAAGTCATAAAAATTGGAGTGGACCCACGGTTTTAGGTAGTCCAACAGGCAACAACAACAACAGTGCTATGGTGGTTTCATGGAAAGTGGGGAGTAGTGTGGAGTTGGTGGGAGTTAATGCCCTCTTAACTAAATCGGTGCTTAGATCCCAAACCAGTTGTTCACCACATACTAAACACATTTTAGGTGTCTGTGTTTTCTCGGATCAGATCTGTCCTCGTTGGTTCTGTTTTGTCTTTTTTTGGATTCCCAGATGGCGACGTATAATCACCACCATTATATTTGTCATCTACCAAGTCGTCGACGACGCATTGACTTGCTAGCTAGCTAGTGTCCATGCATGGCACGCGGAAGGTTCATTGAACTGCCTCTAATTGTTCGTTAACTCGTAGTAGTGATTCCCTGGGTTTGAATTCGTCGTCGTTGGTCGTATGATGGATGAATAATCGATGTGGGGTTTGTTGTCGTTTTACTTTTTGCGTATGTTATTATTGTTTTGTACAACGTCTCCGTACAACGTTGCAGAATTGTTGCGTGTTGCTAAAATGTGTCCTTGGCCTGGGAATAAATAATTTGCTTTTTTTTTTTAAAGAAAAATAATTTGCTAAAAGAGAAGTTCTCAAGATGTAATGTTGTATTATATTGGATGAGAGTTTTTTGCATTTTTAGTCCCACGACTATAGTGGCACTTATAGGATTGGTCAACGACTTTCAAACTTTGCAATTTTGGTCCATGACTATTGTTTTTGTTGCAAAAATGGTCCATCGGCGCCGGAAAACAAAAATCGGCGAATTTTCCGGCAATTTTTGGCCCGGAAAAAAAAAATCGACATATTTTTCGTCAACTTCTCGCTGGAAAAAAAATTCTCCTTTCAAGTAGGATTAAAATTGAAATTTCTAAACAATTAATTTAAGTTAAAACAAATTCATTTCTAAAAACATATGTAGTCAATTTAATTATTTTTTTATTTTGGTAAACTAATTAAAGTTAAAACTAATTCATTTTTAAAAGCACACGTAGCCAAGTTAATCTTAGTAAAATTAAATACAAATTAAAAATTATTTTTACTTTTTCGTTTAATTTTAAATTATATTTACTTTTTAGCCAATTAAGTACAAATTCAAAATTATTAATACAAATTCAAGATCAACAAAATATAATATTATTAAGATTAAATTTAAACTAAAAAGTAAAAATAATATTTGAATAATTTTTCCTAGTAGTAACATCTGCCAACACAAAGGGGAATTTTTATAAATGTCAATTTTGAATAAAAAGTAAACTAAATTAATTTTTTAGAAATGTCAATTTTAATCCTACTTGAAATGGGAATTTTTTTTCCGGCGAGAAATTGACAGAAAATATGTCGATTTTTTTTTTTCCGGCGAAAAATTGCCGGAAAATCCGTCGTTTTTTGTTTTCCGGCGCTGGAAGGACCATTTTTGCAACAAAAACAATAGTCATGGACCAAAATTGCAAAGTTTGAATGCCGTGGACCATTTCTACAAGTGTCACTATAGTCATGGGACTAAAAATGCAAAAAACTCTATTGGATGATCTTAATTAAATCATGTGATTTTAATTAGCACTAGTGTAAAACTTTAGCAAAAAAAGGAAAAGAAAAAGGAAAAAGTGAAAGTGGGGCCCTGGAAGTAGTTTGCTGAAATTGCAGGGGGGAGAAATAGAATTCAAATCTAAAGGGCTGTGGGAGTCCGGTCGGGCCAACCAACGCCTGAGATCTATTGGTCTGAGCAAACCGGTTGGTTTGGAGGAAGAGTCCAAGGAGTTACACGTAGACCGGGCCCCACTTACAGCCAGGACGAATCTCACGCGATTCGAGTCAGACACTGCTTTGACTTTCGAGCGTTATGTCCTGAATAAAAAGGTACTCCTCGTTGGGGTGCGTAAGCAGAGGCGCGTAATATTTGTTTTTTCTTTTTACCAAACAAATTGAGATTTACATCATAATTAAGAGACAATTTTGAGGCCAAACACATTATACTCAGATGACATGTATTGACTCTCTTACGGAGACGCTTAGATCTCGTTTCAGTCCCCATGCAACTATATATTATCACGTCTTATAAAGATATTATTAACTTTATTTTGTTTGCGATAAATATGTTACACAGTAACTTCAGAGTGGCACACGATTGTAGTTTGAAAGCAAAGAGGCAGCGCAGATAGTGGTCAGAATTTCAGCGGAGATTTTGGAAGGTTTCACTGACTCCGGAGACAACAAGCAATTGTATTGCAGAGTTGGTATTTGCACAGCTGTTTTATTCCTTACCAGGGAAACACTATTATTATTTCTATTATACAAATAGTTATAAACACAAAAAGATGAAAAGAAAAAAATAGTTATAAACAGAATTATATATTTACTAAAAATGCAAAAAGTTTAGCCATTTGATGATTTCTTCATTCATATTTAATTAAGTAAATAGCCAAGGACCTTGTGGTCCAGTGACATCAAACCCTTCCCTCTTGTGTTTCAATAGGTTGAGAAAGTAATTATGAACAGATACTGCATTGTAATAGAGTTAGTAGCTTTATGCCAATCACTTGTGCTCAAATGATATGTAATGACTCCCCCATATGGAAGGTCATTTTATCATGTTGAATGGAATTGGCAATGACATTTAGAATTTAGATATTTAATTTATAACAGATAATGAAAGATAATTGTGCTTGCTATTATATTGGTCAAAGGGAGATATTATTATACACAGGCCAAGAGATGAGAATTGGACTGTGGAGCAGCTAGCTAGCATACATGCAAAGGGACCCACTTTGTCCCCTCCAAGTCCCAACCAAATTGACTTGCCCATTTCTATCATGCATCCATTTACATGCAATTCATTTATTAATTTCATTACTTATTATGTACTAGGAATATAATTAGTAAAACCAAACAACAGACCATACCGAGTCTGATAGTTTCATAGCCCAGTTGCTGCTCTAGAGATATAGTTAAGTAGGTGAAATATGATTCTCGTATATAACAATTTAATTCTTGTTAGTATCTTTTCAGTCAGACATGTCACATAAGTCTAAAGCAATTACTTCTTATGTGTAATTTAATGACTATTATATAGGAGTGTGATTTATTCAGTGCATACTATTAGATAGTAGCGGTAAAAAAAAAAAAAATCCAGTTTCCTTAGCTGTTATTCTCATGATTTGTTTGTATAGTCAAGAGAATTAGTTATGATGCAAGTGGTTGGTACGTTCTGGTGTCCTAATGTTGTCATGCTGCTAGCTTGTTCCAAAATTCAAACCTACATTTATTGTTGGATGCATGTTTTATGGCATCGGAATTGATGGCAATTATATTGCCATATACTCTCCTCTCTATCTGTCGTTTGTGAATTGTGATGAGTTGTTTTTGATGGAGACAATTTTATCTTGGAATACAGCACACTCTTATT
The DNA here is from genome assembly GCA_002525835.2 of Ipomoea batatas. Classification (NCBI taxonomy): domain Eukaryota; kingdom Viridiplantae; phylum Streptophyta; class Magnoliopsida; order Solanales; family Convolvulaceae; genus Ipomoea; species Ipomoea batatas. The sequence goes on from CM008331.1 coordinate 27,729,921, forward strand.
GTTTAATGTTTATTACTCCTACAATAGATTTGATGAGTGATTGATATAATGATATGATGCTGACTAGGAATGCAACAAATTAATATTGTCTTCCATCAATCAAGTTTTAGAGCAATCACAACAGTAATTTTTTTTTTCACAGTTTTTGAGAAAAACATGACTTATATAGAGAAGAGAAAAGAATTTGAATTTTCTTGCCAGAATGATTTTTTGTAAGGAAGAAAAGAAAAAGATCTTTTCGCCAAAAATTACTTACAACTTGAAGAATGCACACTTCAACCTATATGTGTATAAAACAATTCTATAATATTACTTGGCCTGTATGTAACTATAAACTTTGTAACCCCAAAACTATTGAATCTGAGAAGTGAAAGAGACCAAAACAAGTAAAAAAAAAAAAAAAAAAATTACATGTGCAGAAGGTATCTGAAACTAAAGTCATATGGCATAACCTGCAGAACCTGAGAAAGAGGCTCATCATCATCATCCTTTCTACTGAGGCAGCTAATGACTTCTCTTCCAAGCTCTCTTGGTAGTTGAAGGCATATCCAATCGATTAGCGACCCGAAATCCTCTGCAAAGTCTAGCAGATACCAATCCAACAGTTTAGGAATGCCCACCAATTTCTTGCTCCTTAAAACCCCAACTGATGCCTGCAGGTACTCTCTTTTCGCCACTTCTAGCTCGCTTTCTATTCGCGATGCTGTGTAAACTCTCACCTTTAATTTGTTAACCAAAACTTTGATTCAGTACCTTAGATTCCCAGAAATGGTTGATATATACATTCCTAACGATCATAACTTACGTATCGATTGTAAACGTAGCTATACTACAAGAATTTTGCAGAGAAACTTAATGAACTGATCATCAACTTACAGCAGGGGATGACCAGCTTCCACACGAGAGGGCGAATGTAACCGAGGGCTCAGAAAACTCCAACCCGAAGATGCTACGTGCTGTCATCTCATCGGTTTTTATACCCTTTGTGCAGTTCTGGTGCTAGCAGATAAAAAACAGACACTTGTTACCTTTGGCATGGGGTTGGCTCTGATACCAAATTGAAGCATGTGCTTCATCTCAACTTAAAGCTTAAACTAATAGTTGGATACACATTTATGTTTATATATTATATATGCTCAACACTGGCAGCTCAAGAAAAGATGACAATGGATCGAGAGGGCTTACATGTTTCGAGTGATAAGGCAGCCTGAGAATGAAATGTTCGATCGTTATTGCACTCAGGAAGTGGCCTCCAACGTTTATAGTTGCCTTAGAATTCGAAGACGAAATCAGAAATCTTCAGTTTAATAAGAACATAACATATGATTATCAGATCATAGTAAGCTCATTGTCATTTATCCTAAAGAGGAATTACCTTGTTCATCAAGGCCACAACCATTTCAGGGCTCTCTGGTATTCCATTCTCCAGAAACGCCTGAAACAGTGAACCAAATATTTACTCGAGGCTCGTTCGAGAAGAAAACAGCATACATATGTTAAGGAAACTCGACTCTTACATTCATCATGCATGAATTATAAATGTTAATCCAGAAAGCGAGCTTTTCCTGGTGGGTAAGGCCATCGAGTTTTACTGATGCAAGTTTCTCGAGCAGGAGTCTGCAATTACAGTGTCATCAGAAAAACAGCGACGAATGGATCAAAATTGATTCGAATGAATGTAATTCTTAGCCACGTACTTCAATCTGCGAACTAGGAACACAGATATAGTTGATTTATTGGGATTGATAGATGCAGCTTCAACAGCAAACAGATGCTTATATGGACCGATATCTCTTTTTCCAAACTTGGAACAGATTCGATATGGATCACTAAACTCTGAAGCCATTGAAAGTGAAGATAGAGTTTCTGTTGAGCTCCTGCTCTTTTTGGAGCTCATTCTGAAGAAAATAACCAATAAGCATTTTACAATGCTCTCAGAAATTTTATTCGGATTATCATCTCCTGATAATGTTTTTGTATCCCGAGCTACAGAATTCCTTTCGTCTGCATTCTCACGTTCCATTATCTTTCCCTCGAGCTGGATCACAGATTCCATATTCATTAAACCTCACGAGAAATTCACATCAGCATACAAGAAAAGTGATTAAATTACCTGCATTTTCTGAGCATCTAAACCATCCTCTACTGATCTCTTTGCTGCAGTTCGAGATTTCGAGTTCACAGATTTTTGCTTGCTTTTTATGGCAACACGCAATTGATTCTCCTTCAACGGCCCGTCATCTAAAACTGAAACGAAGCACGATTAGTTCTCTACTTCTCTGTAAAGTGTAATTGCAACGCCTAGTTTCATTCAGGAACTTTTGATCAACGAATTAGGATAAATTCCATGAGATTACCCGAATTTAGTTCTGTTTGAGGCGAGAGCTCTGATTTCTCGAGATTGGAAGTTTTACACGGGTTGTTTAGTTCATCCACATTGCCCATATACACAGCCTCCATATATAGCCCTTGCCTGAAATGCACAACCTGTTCTTCAAGCCGAACAACCTCCTCTTCTAATACAGCTACCTCGGCTAAAAGCTCCAATGTCTATTAGATTTTTAGTTCAAAAATCATAATCATTACCCAAAGCAAACCATCGTATTGTTTTAAACAAGCAATCATACTAATTTCATAGCGATTTCATATATATAGCTGTCAATTAAAGTTCAAGTAGTATCTTCAACTTTTAGTATTCTCAACTCTCAAGAACTAGGAAGTTCCTTTCAATTAGCATAAACTTCAATCTAGAGTTTAATCTAAAGCAAATTTTAAAGGCATAAAAGAAGAGATACTAACAGAAGATGGGAGATAAGGCGGTAGACGAGGAAGAACTCCAAGAGGTCTTGTAAACGCCCTTTCGAGAGCTCGGTGGACATTTTCTTCGTGTGTGAGTTTCTTCTTTAGCTTATCGACCTAAGGATGATTTCATCACAGATAGAGCGAGCATCAGGCCAACATTAAAACCAAAACGAGGGACTTAAACTACGCTGTCTGTACAATCCAAAAGGCAATTGTTATAACATACATCATGCAACAATATCGATTTTCTTTCTCTGATTGCTTTTCTGCGATTCGTATTGGTTTTCTCTGCATCAATTCTCTTGCTACTTTGAATTTCCACTTTGTCCTTGAAGCAAGAAAAGAATTAGCCTCAACAGAAGAGATAAAGCACCCACAAACTGATACTAAAAGGTAAATAAAAGCACAGACATATGGAAAACTGATATTGATAAGCAACAAAAGAGCAAAGTGAAACAGCTTTTATCTTTATCTAAGATGTTGAAGAACAAAATACCCAAATCCATGCGATTAGCAAAGCAAGAAGAAGGAAGAACAAAATACACAAATCACGGGGCAACCCTAGCCACATTGGTCAAGTTGGAGCGGCCTATTAGTCTTCTTGATTTGAGCTGATCAGCTATAGGCAACGTAGGATGTTTTAGCGGGTTTCTCTCGTCACTCAAAAAAACACACACACACAAATTACGCAATTAGCAAAGCAAGAAGAAGGATGAAACCCTCATTCTGTATTGCTCTTCAAGGATTTAACCAGGGCTCAGAAATACACATATAGACCTCAAAGAAGCTTCTTCAATTTCTAAAAATTTGCAGTATCTTCTCCCTAGTGAGTCTTGACACAAGAATCCAAAAACCCACACAGATTTTCTCTGAAAGAATCCAACTTTGATCAATTTACAGGAAAATTTCAGTTTTCACTGCCCAGAAGATTAAATTTGGAGCTATTTAAGTAGTTAAGCAGTCAGCATCTTTTATAATGGCAATGAAAGGAAATTCCACAGTGCATCAAATAATTGATGAAAATAGCAAATGGAAAACAACAATCTGACTTTAATGCATAGAGGATTGCAGAAACGAACTTACTTTTTCATCCTTGATTGAAGCAACTTTCTTAGAACGCAGATTAGCCCAGACTCTAGTACTCATCTTCTTTCCACTTCCCAGAAAAATCAATGAACTCTGCCATTAGAAACAGCAAATTATATCTAAATTCATATAAAGAAAATGAACAACCCCTCAGTTCTCAGTAAATGCAAGTTGCAATCAAGAACATAAAAGAGTCAAACTCTGCGAACGCAATTCAAATCGAATCTAAAATGGTAGAGAACTAGAGATACCTAATGGTATATGCAAACAAAATTGTTACTCCATGGCTACAGAATCCATAAACCTTGTTAAACAGATTTGAATTACAGAAGAACAGAGGGAAATGGAGTGGTTGTGTGGATGCAAAAAGTTGCCAAAGACACATGGTTGCCAACTTTTGTTCTTGGGGAAAATAAGGAAAATCCAAAGATGTTCAACTGTTGAGAAGACATGCAAGCCAATGGCAATTAATTGCAATTTTTTGACATTGTTATATTCACCATTTTTTATTACTCCTATCCAAAATGCCATGTTCATTTCACATGTTCCTCATTCAAAACCATGTATGGGTTCCCTCAAACTTAGCATATTTTAAGGTGGACAAAGACCACCATACCATCTTTGGACAAAAGCTTAACATATACCAACACAAACAAAGAAGAAAAACTTAGAAATAAAGTTCTACCATTTCTGTTCAGCTGATTACCATGATTTACCTCCTCTCATATACTCTGTCGGGTCGGGTCGCACCTTTGGACATTCAGTTCAGTAATTTGGAACAGTTAGTAAGTTAACGGTTAATGTAACTATAAGGTTGGAAATTCAATTACTATGAGAATATAAACAAGTCTTGGTAGTGCTTAAATTCATTGGATTCCTATTTGGATTTGAATTTGGTAGAGATACTATTTAATATTGGCATAAGAATAGCAACTTGATAGCAATAATAATATAAAAAGTATGTACGAGAATCTCCATCTCAAACATGGGCAACGACAAGCAAGTACACATTCAAACATGGCAAAATATTGGGCATGCATAAAAACAAAGATTGATATTATAATTGTTTTTCTTGACAGCGATGCAGATGTGTCATGTTTCCTTCCTTTTTTTTTTTAATTATTTTTTTATAACTTAAATTTTCTCGACTTTGAATGACTATTCTAAATCCTATGAACCCGCTCTAAAGTCACAAAAGAGGTATAGAAAATCTTAAATTGTTCAAATGATTCCAACTTCTTCGTCTATACATCTCTATTGTTCCTAATCTTGTAGCTGGAAGCAAGACTGAATGTTGATTCACCGACCACTTAAATTACCTGAAAAAACATGTGTTATCCTTTTCTCTTGGAAGATGAGATCAAAATCATATCCATTTATAATCTCATCTTAAATAATTGGAGAAAAAAAATCATATCCATTCATCTAAAAAGATTGTATTCTCTCTATATATGTAAGACTTATAGTTTGGTGCGAAATTGTTTCATATGAATCGAATTTTAAATATGTAATATTAATATTTTACTGATATATTAAAAATTAAATAATACATTAATACTTATATATTTAAAAAAATATTATATTTTCATTAATAAAAGATATATTTTAAAATTACGAGTTTACGACAAAAATTGAAATTTCAGATTTTGTCAAGATTTGAAACACTCTAGGAGTAATTTATTTGCAGATGACACATATATCATAGCATCATTTTTAAAATATGATAATATATTTAATTTTTATACACTGACTACAAGATCAAGGGCTTAGAAAAATAAGGGAGTGGGATGTCCAAAACATATTCAAGAATACGAAGTCAGATAATATATTAAAGACTTCCTCTTTTGTTTTTTTGGTCTACTTAATATTTTTATCATCAAGCACAATGATTAATTTCCTCTCTAAATTGTAAAGATTTCTTTGACAAAATAATTTGGTTTGCGGAAAACATGTATTAACAAATATTTATGTAAAAAATATGATGGTTACAGGGCAACATGAAATGATTGAATCATATCTTATTAAATCGGATCAGTGTGAATTCATTCTATCTACATTTTTCTTTTTGTTGGACCACACAGTTCTTTTACTTTTTTTGGAAACCAATTCTTTTACTTAACCATCTAATTCTCTTTTTAGGTATGAACATGACTTGAATCCACACACCACAAATTATTGTGGCTCTTGCATTATTAAAGATAGAGAAAAAAAAAAAAGGAAAAAGATAAATTCTTTTATCTTGGTGGTTTATGATCCTAGCATTTAATCCATACACCAATGTTCGATTATTAGTAACAAGTCCACCTATTTGGACTACTTCTTTGGATTTAGTGTCCCGAGTAAAACCATCAGAATCAAATCTTATAGTGTGAAATTGATCAACATTTTACTTTTTGTTGTACCACACAATTCCGCAAATTATATCGTGGACCGTGGTCCACAATGCATTGTGGACTGCGGTCCCAAAACGACGTCGTTTTGATTAATGAAATAGACGGATGAATTCGTGCGACTTACTTTCTTTTCATATATACTGCACTTTCTTTTCAACACAACTGCAGTTTCCTTTCAACACAACTGCAGTTACTTTTTGATATAACTACAGTTGTATATTATCGAATGAAACTATAGTTATATCAAAAAGTAACTGCAGTTGTGTTGAAAAGAAAGTGCAGTATATATGAAAAGAAAGTGATGTATATATGAAAAGAAACTGCAGTATATATGAAAATAAAGTGAAAAGAAAGTGCAGTATATATGAAAAGAAGCTGCAGTATATATGAAAAGAAAGTGAGTGGCGCGAATTCATCCGTATGTTTAATTAATCAAAACGATGTCGTTTTGGGGACCGCGGTCCACGATATAAGAACTGACACAATTCTTTTACTTAACCATCTAATTCTGTTCTCAAAAAAAAAAAAAAAAAAAAACCATCTAATTCTCCTTCTGCTCATACAGAGTTTTGTCCAGTGGGACTTTTTATGTATGACCATGACTTGAATCCACTGTAGAATTCACTCACCACAAATTAGTGTGCCTATTGCATTATTAGATAGATAGATAGATATAGAGAGAGAGAGAGAGAGAGAGAGAAAGAAGATGAAGTTGGTGGCATGGATTTCATGGTTGCTGCTACTGCTACTGCTATCTTCTTCCCAAAATGGGGTTTTTCATATTCAAGGCAGCAGCCAGGCTGAGTACCTTTACAACCTCATAATGTCTCGATCAACACAGCATTCAGAAGAGTGGCCTGAGCTTGAAGACGCTGAACTCGCCATTTCTTCTTCATTTTCAGCAAATATTGAAGCTCAAGAAGGATCAATGGAGGCTGACAAGATTGATGCCTTGCCGGGGCAACCTGCGGGAGTGAAGTTTAACCAGTATTCCGGCTATGTAACCGTCGACCGGAAGGCCGGAAGATCTCTGTTCTATTACTTCGCGGAATCTCCCAACAATTCTTCTACCAATCCTCTGGTCTTGTGGCTCACTGGAGGTACCACTAAAAGCATAAACTGATAGTTGGATTGCACATTTATATTTATATATTATATATGCTAAACACGCTCCCTCACGTGAGAAGCAGAAATTAAGGTTGTGTGTTGTGATTTGTTGAGAAATGCAGGGCCAGGATGCTCCTCTCTTGGATCTGGAGCACTGGATGAGCTTGGACCTTTCAGAGTTAACAGCGATGGAAAAACGTTATTTGAAAACGATTACTCATGGAACAAAGGTATGCAATATCAGTTTCTATCGAGTAGCACTTGCTAATTTACCAAACATCTGTCAACAATCAGTTAATGCTATAGCTAACCGCTAATTTACCAAACATCTGTCAACAATCAGCTAATACTATCACTATCAGCTAACAACTAATTTACAAAACATCTGTCTATAATCAACTAATGTTATTAACTAGTCAAATCCATTAACCCAATTAATTAATAGCTATTTACTAAACACCCTTATAACTGCATAAAAGATATATGAGAGATTGATAAGGTTTACCGTATTGCATTGCATGTACAGTGGCAAATATGTTGTTCCTGGAATCACCGGCCGGAGTGGGATTTTCCTATTCCAACACCACCTCCGACTATGACATCACAGGTGACAAGAGTTCAGCTAAGGATGCATATACCTTTCTCATCAACTGGCTGGAGAGATTCCCTCACTACAAAAACAGGGATTTTTACATAACCGGAGAGAGCTATGGTGGCCATTATGTTCCTCAGCTAGCTTACACCATTCTAGCTCACAACAACAAATCAAACCGACCATTCATCAACCTCAAAGGCATTGCTGTGAGTAAAAGTAAAACTCAGAACTATGTTGTCTTAATTGAAGCATGTGCTCATCTCAACTAAAAGCCTAAGTTGGTAGTTGAATTGCATATATAATCATAGTTTTGTTTTGCAGATTGGGAATCCTTTACTGGATTTAGTTATAACCCTAAAATCAATCTATGAGTATCTATGGACCCATGCTTTGATATCAGATGAAACCTATTCAGTGATTTCCAAGGAGTGTAATTCATATGAACATCTCAGCCACCTGTGGATTGTACCAAGCCAAAGCAGTTATGGAGATGGGACTTGTTTCCCTGGCTGACATTTACACTAATTACTGCTTTAATGATGTCCCAAAACCACAATGCCATGGTTTGGTGAGTGTGTGTGTGTGTGTTCATTCAACTCTAATTTACTCCCACTGCACTTTGCTTATAATCAATCAGGTCAGCTAACAAATTGAACTGAACTTGATCTATAAAGGGATATAATCCTTGCTCGGCCGGTTATGTCATCTCTTACCTCAACCAAGAGGAGGTGCAGAAGGCCCTCCATGCCATCAAAACTTTTTGGATAGTTTGCAGGTACTCCTCCACTCTGCAATCTGCATCAATATTATTGTCTGTTTCAAATCACTTTACATTCAAGAATGAGAAGTGATGGAATTCATTGAAAACAATCAATCTGCAGTCCGAAAGTTGGATCGAGTCATTGGAAAGACTCGGCAATTACAACCTTGCCCATAATCAAGCAGCTCATTGCAAAGAAGCTAAAAATATGGATATACAGGTAATAAGTCCTAAAGTCCTATCCTCTTGATTCTTTACTTTACTGCTGCATCAATAAAAAGTAAAAACCTCGACATGAAATGATGAATTTCCAAATTGAAAAAACTGCAGTGGTGACACAGATGCATTACTTTCAGTAGCATCAACCAGGTATGCAATAAAAGCCATGAAACTTCCCGTCGAGGTGGCTTGGCGGGCGTGGCATTGTGATGGCTGCAAGGTAATAAACATTTAAGCTGTCGAGTTTCCAGCATATTTTAACAGGAAAAGAATGCTATGCTAGCTAGCGCTAAAGCTTATATTTTGTTGTGGATGATTGGCAGGATGTGGGAGGGTATGTGGAGGGGTACAAGGGATTGACACTGGTTACAATAAGAGGAGCTGGGCATTCAGCTCCTACCTACCAACCACAACGAGCATTTACTATGATTTCATCTTTCCTTCAAGGGAAACTTCCCCCTCCCTTCAGGTAAACCAAAACAAAATAGCTCTTCTGTCCATACTGTGTCGTGCAATTACACGATATTCATATTCTGTTATGATTTCAATGCACATTTATGTGCAGAGACTTGTATATTCACAAACAAGGGACCATACCTTTATTGATGCAGCAAGAAGGAAGCTAAAGCTGAAACTGATACTGTACTTACATTTTTGTTTTTGTAGCTCGAAGGTGTGATAGACACTGACACGCGAACAAACTCTATATGCAACTGCGACCTATGATTTCCATAAACAAGTAGTGTGACCTACTGATTTCCATAGTGGCAACTGTACGCACATGCTAAATTTGGTGAAAATTTTTAAAAAAATTATTCCACTATTATTATTATAAGGGATAATTTGGCCAAATAAACAAAGGAATTTTTTAAAAAATTTGGTCAAAATTTTTAAAAACTTTATTCATCATTATTATTATTATAAAGGATAATTTGATCAATTTTTTTTTAAAAATAAAAAATAAAAAATTCACCACTATTATTATTAAAGGAGTAATTTTGTCAGAAAATTTCACAAAACCGGCTAAAAAACCCATTGTGTTGATCCGTTTATACACGAATCCGTTTACACAAAACCAGCTAAGAAACCTACTCTTTTCTCACATTAGCATATAGTTGCATTATATCATTATTTTATACAGTTTAAAAAATGACAAGGATGTGAAACGAATGGTGCATTCCATTACACCAATACAACTTATCAATAGTATGATAACTTCCACGCAGTGAGCACATCAAAATGTAGAAAGAATATGATATAGAATTGAGAGGCTAAAATATCAGCTACAAGAAGGCAACCGATGCCAAATAGGTGGGAAGACCCGAACATGATTTTTCAAAAGACAAAGAAGGAACTATCCTAAAGTTTAACTGAATACAGATCTAGACATTTCTATTGTACACGGTCAAGCAAGCGATATCTCAGTTAGAACTCGAGAGAACCGCGTGGGATATCTGCACTCACGCAGCAGAATGACCTGCTGAAACATATATATACAGCTGAGCATATCCTGAAAACATTATTCCAGCCAATGCTTTTATTACCTCGTCGGCAAACTCCCTGCCAGATAAACATCTGCAGCACATA
>CM008331.1:27759962-27773062 GCA_002525835.2 Ipomoea batatas
GGTGGATGTTATCATGTTGATATAGCATATATTATTTGTATTTTTGTGCATTTAATTTATTTATTTTTAGAATAATAATGATACTCACAATTACTATTTAATAATGTATACTGTTGAAATTATGATCTTATGTAATGACCCACAAATGCGACATACTTGACTAAGAGAGTATTGACAGAAATTGAATTTAATCGTCTGGTACGAGAATCATGCACTACTCACTTAACAAAGGCAAAATCACGGAATTATTGGTGGAATATCAATGACAAGGAATTATTAAATTCGTACAATATGATCATATAAAAGAATTCGTCAATAATGTAACATTTGTCAAAGCTTAAAGCTAGAAGAAAAATGGCCTAAAGATAGTAAGATGACGACATGACCTTATCCGACAACTACTAGGTTTGACTTTAAACATGATTTAGAAGCAGCCCACTTGCCTTTATGCCTTTGTGGGTCATGAATATGCATATCTGATCATGAGAGGAAATGTTCCTGAAGTGCACAAACGCTTAAAGTTTCCGTGCATCATAGTTGACCACCCACCTACCCACCTAAAACTTAATGGTCAAGTCGGTGATTGAACCTGTTAACAAGTTTGCAGAAATTGGTTCCTCATTCCATCAATTTTGTAGCTCCAAGAAGATGGCTTTGGTGATGAGAATTGGGAGTTCCAAGTTGAACACATGATGATATATCACCTGGTTTACACAAGCAAATAAAAATGATACATAGGCAGCAATCGGCAAATTATACCATGGATCAGGGTCTTTCTTGCATTGTAGACCTTGAGATTCTGTATCTGTGGTTGACACATTTTGTACCTGCAGTTGACGGTTTCTGTATCTGAAACTATCATATTATGTGTCTAGCATGTACAAAAACGGTTAATTGTACGTACATAATGTGTTGACTGAAAGTACAGAATTTTTGTATTAGGGTTCACAATGCAATATGAACCTTGATCTATGGTATAACAATTGGCAACAATCAAGGTAGGAGGGATGACGAGGACAAGGGCCAAGCCGAATGTAGCCCAACATGGTTAATATTCTTATATCGACAGATGCCGGGATGGATTCCTTTGGGTAAATAAGCACAAATGACTTCTTATAAGTTTTGACCCGAGGGAATCCATCTCGCAAATATTAGAATACTAACCATTCTGGGCTATGTTTCATTGCGCCATGTCTTCATCAAGTGAGATTTACTTATCAACAAGCGAAAAGGATGTACATTTTAAGTATGATTTCAGGATAATCAAACTAAAGTCTAAAGCAGAAAGCTTTCATTGTCCAATAGATAGTAAAAGCAGCTATAATCAATCTGATATGAAGAATTGAAGATCCAAAACCGAAAGGGAGGGGGGGAAACACTTAATGTCGGTATTGGAGGTAAGGTAAATAAGCATGCTGCAAACTCACCATCGAAAGATATAAGTGCACTCTTTGGGTTGGAAAAGAACTGCCTGTTTTACAGGAAGACGATTAACCGGACTATCTGCCCCATAAACCGGAATGCCTTGGGTATATCCCGCAAACATTTGTTTTTCTCCTTTCTAGACCAGTGCTGCGTTAACATAACATAACAATTCAAGTAAATAACTGGCCGGGAAAAGCAGTTGACAGCGCCTTAAAAGTCGAACATTCATAAGAATAATATTACCTCACTGAGCATGTTGAGCTTCTCCCTTACACCCTGCAGCTGCTTCTCGGGGTCTCCTTCCCACATGTAGACCTCCAATACTCTTCCTTCTAAGAGCTTTTCAGAAACCTAATAATAGCAAACAGGACAACGAGATAAGAGACAGGACTTCATGATATCCGGTTCAAGTACAGTTATGAAGAAAGTATATAAATCAGAGTCTAATCATTAAATGCACAATGCAGTATTTTACTCAACCAATAGATGAAAACCGACTCTCAATGACAGTAATAGCCTTATAATATACACCGTATGAAACATTCATTAGTGCACTATAGGGGAAACTTTTTGTGAAATCTTTTGTTATAAAGCATCTCCAAATTAATTTTTCTGAAAGGTGAAAGAGCAGATAAACTGAAGGGGCGATGGATTTTCTTAATTCTTCCGACACTATCAATTTAGGATTGTGTTTATATGATCTATCAAGCAATCGGGGGCTAGGAGGGAACAAAAGTAGGCTTAGTCACTAAACAAAGCATCTCGAGATTTATTTTCTAACAAATGAAATAAAAAAAAAAAAAGCAGGTCAAATTAGTGAGGATTGAACCTTTTTAGCTATAACTTGACCTCCAGCTATATGGGAGAAGTATATGTTGTAGAAGTGGCAGAGAAACAATGGGGGATTAGTCTCTGCGAGCTCCTCGAGATACTTGGAGTAATCAGTACCAGGATTGCTAGGTTCTGGTATAACATTACCCTGTTGGCTAAACCATTCTAAATCTTTGGAAATGCAATCTGCTCGTTCTAATCCAGTCTTTCTGAAGTAAGCATCTATTCCACACAATAGCAGGATATATCAAGTTCAGCTTAAGCATTAAATCAGTTAAAGTGATGAAACATAACATAACAAACCATTAACCATTAAAAACCCAATCTTGAGATTTCATTCCCCTTTTCAGTGATTTGAATGGAAATTGTGGACAACCTAGCCAAATTGGTCAAACAGTTTACTAGGTAACTACAAGGTTACAAGTTCCACCATTGTGAGAGCAGCCTATTAGCTCAATTGGTCAAATTGTTGGCTTAGTAACCACAAGAATACAACTTCGACTCTAGTGGAAGCCTCAATTGTTATACCATGGACCAGGGTTAAGATTGCATTATGAACCCTAATACAAAAATTTTGTAGCAGTTAACATTCTGTACCTACAATTAACAAACAGTTCCTGAACATGTAAACAAATTACTTGATAATTGTTGGACACATAATATGATAGCTACAGTTATAGAAATAGAAACTGTAATGCGTCAACTACAAATACATAATCCGAATATTATTTTTGGGCCAAAGTAAATAATGCAAGGTAGACCCTGCTATTGACCTTCTTAATTTGAGAAAGCTATTGACTTTCTTGGTTTGAGTTACCCGACACACTCGGATAGTAGCTGCGGGTTAAGATATGAAACAATTAACAAAAACACAGCAAAAATGTAGCAAAATCTGAAGAATACATACAGGAAACATCGCTAGATTCATCAACAATGCGTTCAATTGTGCCGAACACAAGCTTAGTATCCACAAGGTACTTCAAGAATCCTTCCATACTAGGCTGCCAAGACTTGCCATTTTCATCCCCGTCATCTTCATCAACTGAAACCGACCCTTCACTGTCACTAACCTCACCTTCCTCCATTGCTTCTTCACCGCCACTATCTCCCGATTCTTTCTCACTCTCACCTCTCCGCTTACTCTTTGACGGTTTGCCACTGTTGCGAAGCTTCATCGTGACAAATCTCATCTCTTCAGTGATACCCTTGCTCTCGCCAGGGTATTGCTTTCTGTACCTCCTTCTTTTCTGTTTCAACGGCGGCAAACTCCCCGTCGCCGCGGCGGCGGCGGAAAATGACGCCGACCCATTTCCGTTTTCGTCGTCTTCTTCTTCGCCGCTGTACTCGTCGTCTTCGGTTTCTGACTGTGAAAGTGTTGCTGAGGAAAAGCTGGAGCTTGAGCAATGAAGGACTACTGAAAGGGGTCTGTTGGTTCTGAGAATTGTTTTCTTGATTGTTGGGATAATTGGGAGAGAAAGACAGTCGTTGGGAGTGAAAATTTGGAATTTTGAAGATTTTATCAGCGTGGGGTTTGCCCCTATTACCGCAGCACAAGTGTAGCAAGCCATGGTTGCTATTCTGCTACCATGCTCGAATTCGGTTATTTGTAGAAGATAAACCCTCATGTTAAACTAGGAATTAGTAAGAAATTGGGGGTCTTGGTTGCAAACTTTAATTTACTTCCCTATTTATATGCTCGAATAATCTTCTAGAGACTATTCATAAAAAGTAAATCATAATAAACTTGTAATTTTATAGTAAGAGAAATATGATTCACATGTTCGGTCATAATTATTAAAATTGAGGGATAACTAAATAAATAAAATCATGTTCTGGGTCGTGGATATGATTTTTTTTGTGATCGACTATGTAAAACAACCATGAGCAATTTAGTTAGTTATATGAGTAAAATTTAAAAAGAAATGTCCGTCTTATTAGCCTCCGTGTGAGAACAACCTCTCAAAGTAAAGAATTCTTTGTATGCAATAAGCAAAAGTCTAATCTACGTGTTCAGCTGAACTTGATGACCTTATGTACGTAAAGATAGAATAACATGAGCATTTCAATGTAACTTGATGAATCCAGCAGTCTTGCGCCACTTCCAAGAATCAGACGGAGATTTGGGCAGAGGTGGGAGCAACAAAGCCCGCCGGCAAAGACCAAACGGCCATCCTTCGCACTGAGAAAACTGCACAATGTTCGAGCCCCGCCTCCACAAATCTGGGAAATCGATCCTGCTCAAGCTCGAGCACCGGGAAAAGCTCGTCTTGGCCGACACAAATGCCTCCATGCTGCCGGTAGAGCTTGATGAGCAGTGAGAGAAATGGCTGCCAACAGACACAAACTCCTCTCTTTCTTCACCATTGTTTCCCAGCTTCTGCTGCATTAATATTGCCTTTGCAGGGATGAACAAATCTCCGGCAGCAGGGGAGAAATCACAGCACAAATTAAGGCTCATCTTCTGCCTGAATTTTGATTCTAGGTATTTGCTTATAACTGCCGAGACAAATTCCTGCAATAAATGGTGAAAAGAAAATCTCAGAAAATTAAACCTAGGAGATTAAATTAGCGCAGTTTTCTTGGGGGTGAAGTGAATGAGATAGCAATACTTCATCTTCATTGTAATCACTGGTTAGAGCTTCTTCTTCTTCTTCTTCGTTTTCCAGTGTGGAAGTAGAGAACTTGCAGCATAAACCATGGCAGTTAGCAAATGCATCCTTCAAAGTCGAGGAAAGGCATTTGCTGCATCTCTTGGAAGGATTTGGTGAGCTTTCATCACGATAGCAGGCCATTTTTGGGGTGAGAGATGATGGTTGGAGAGCTTGTTGGTAAACTTGCAGGTGAAAAGTACTCTTCAGCACTAAATACTTGGAGTGCAAACTTTACTATGCTAAACAGCAAACAGTATTCTATTGGAAATCCTGCATGAATATGTGGTTTTATCTGGTCAAAAAAAAGACTGAAATTAATCATCATTACTATATAAATTTTCAACACCTCACACGGCCCGAAAAAATAATGAAGAGATAGATTACGGTTACTAAGCAATTCATTACGGCTCATTAGGTGAGAAGAACAGTGTTGGTGCCCACCAGAGTAGGTGTAACTGTCACACTGACACATTACATTTTTTTTTTTAGTTTGATCATATGTTCTTACTCATAATCTACCACTCATGAACCAACTGAGCTGCATGTAGAGATAAAATGTGAAATTTCCTCGCCAACCCCTCATATGTTCTTACTCATAATCTACCAATCATGAACCAACTGAGCTGCATGTAGAGATAAAATGTGAAATTTCCTCGCCAACCCCACACCCTGGCCCGACAGGATAGTAAAGAGATAAATAATTGTAACTCAATGGTCCATTACAACTCATTAGGTGGAAAGAACCATGCTTGTTGCCCACAAGAACCCCACCATATTGGGTATAATTCCCATACTACGACGGTTAGGATCTGATCATTACTCATTACACGCAATCTACCAACCAAGAACCATATGAGTTGTCCTTTTATATGTTCTTCTGACCTTGCAGTTACATTATCAACCTGGCTAAACTATCAAGTTCGAGTTTTTTCCAATATTTTTTTGGGTGAAAACTTCAGAAAAGCAAATGAAACTAAATAGATCAGACCAGATCAGAGCTTATTCTGGTAGGTGTTGAGAGACAGATAGCTCATGAATTCAGTCACAAATGGGGTGGGTGGTGAGCTAACTTTTGAGTTTATGAGCCAACCTACAGGATAAAGTTAGGTACTGCACTCATAATAATAATGTGAGCAATAAAGCACCAGACAGAGATGATGCAAGCTAGCCATGACTGTAGAGAATATAACATTTCCAGGAGTTGAAGTAACTGCACTTTTCTTCCTGTCAAATGAAGGCATCATTCCAAAAGTGGAGAATAGTAAAACCGTATTGTTACTCGTAGTTAAACTCTGTATTTCTTGAGTGAGTTAATACTAGTTTTGATCATTTGATCAATCTATAAAGTTGTGAATTCGTGTGAAGTGATTTTGACACCTGTCACAATCTCTGCTTAATACAAAAAATGCTCAGACACAATACAATGATCTATCCACCAAACAGCAAAGAAGAGACAAAGAAAGCTCTCAGAAGCTGCAAGTGGGGAAAATTTGAATGTCTGGTTAACAAGATACAGACTGATTTTTACCACTCCACACAGCTATAAAGCAGCGTTCTTCAAGGATCAAGGTTTCGTTATCTTCTGTTAGCGAGTAGCTTATACACTGACAACTCCAGACATCCATGGAACGACTAATGGTGCATTCGGATTGGCATTTCTAAAAGATTCAGAATACCGCCCCTTAAAATTCAATCTGGGATTCTCTGACTGCATTTTCGGAAAACACCAAAAAAAGAAGAAAAAGAAGAACAGCTTTATCTCATACTGATTGTCCTTGAGCATCAAGAAATATCACAAATTATCAGAGTAGACATGGGAAACAGTCTGACTTACAGATTTCAGCCAGCATTCCTGATGTTTATGTTGATAAATATCAGGGGAATAACATCCCGTTTCAGATGGGCAGTAAACCCATATATTGCACTTTTTATCGCCTGGTTTTGCATGCTTAGCTTGATCCAAACAAGCCATACAACAGTCATATGCAGATTCTTTAAGGTGGGTTAGGCCCCATCTGACTGCATCGCCATCATAATCTGTATGAAGCTCTGCGTGACATTCAGGAGGAAGTTTTTTGCCAGCAACGATTTCACTTTCTGGGGAAAAAAGAAGTCGATCTCAGTGAGAATAGAAGTCTTTGAAATATCCCAGTTTTACTAGATCCTTTCTATTTTATAAACTCTAGACCATATAACTATGGAATGAATGCACAATAAAGACTGAAATCACATGTTTAATTGATGAGATATTCAATTCGAAAGTTCTTTCTCTTTCAGTTTCTTTGTTTTCACGTGCTTATATTTTTCTAGTTTGATCAAAAGATGCGTTGAGAAAGTCACTGAAACTGAAAGGAAAGTAATCACCAAATTCCGCTCCATCAGGTTTGTCATCATGTTCCTTATTAATGACCTCAACTGGTATATGAAGACCAATTTCCTCAGACAGCTGAAACCAATCAATCTCCAAAGCTCTTGCTAAGGCAACTGCAAACAAAGTTCTCTGAAATATTAAGCGCCTTACAACAATTCCACACAATACACGCACAACAAACCAGATTATGTAAAAGGTATATGCTATATTTCTCAGAAATAAATGCAAAATAGACAGCAAAATTAAAGTGAAGGAGGGCTGAAGAGGATATACCAGCTTCCTCTGGTGCAATACTCGAATTTGATTTATTCCCATGTATAACTTTATTGGCTTCTTCTACTTTTGCCTTGCGCCAGTTTTCAATTGCCTCTGCTTATTCAATAACCCATCAATGAAGATAACCATATACTACAAATAAAATGCAGAAAAGACACCCTCAATTCGATTTCCTCTTTCGAGTAGTATAATTGCATGATGCTGCCCAGTAGTCACTCAAGCAAAAGATTTAGGTAGCACAGAGAGTTCCTTGCATATGCATTATGGTTAAATTTTTATAGAGCCATTAGTTACATCATTTCATCTTCTACTGCTATCTACAACTGTCCTGCACCTCTCAACTTTGCACTAGCCAAGTGCACTACCATGCCATAACAATATAACATTACTAGGGTCAAGTCAAGAACTGGTCACTATTGGATTGGTAACCACAAGGTTCCACGTTCAACTCCTTGAGGGAGTTGCCTATTGGCCTTCTTGGTTTGAGTCGGTCAGTCATGGGCAACTTAGGTTGGTTTACCTCATTGTCGTCCTTTGCCAACTAGTGTCAAAATGCGGGATTTACCCAGTGTAGGCCCTCGAGTAGTGGCTACGAGTTTTCCTCGTCTTCCAAGATTAAAGAAGATTTGATCGAACAGTATAGGAAACAGTAACAAAGAGCAACCCAAGTTACTCAAGCAAAAGGTGATGCACTCACCTGTCTGCAAGGTTGCATTCACAACACCTTTCACGCCTCTCAAAGTTGCTATAATCTCATCTGCAATCTTCTGTTTCATGGGATGTGGTGCTCCCACAACCTTTTCTTCCACTAAAAGCTTCTCTTTTATTTGTGTTACCTTCAGAAAAATAGAATGTGCTTCTCACCCATTAGCACTGAAAGTATAAGAAATCCACATCAATCCAAATCTATAAGTAATAGCATATCATATCATTTCTAGCCTTCCATAAACAAATAAGCTAACAACAACCATATGCAAAGGGGACAATACCAACTTAATAAGCTCTGTAGGTTCTGATCCTTTTCGTATTCGAATAGAATCTTCCATTGTCCTAATCTGATCTGGGCTATATCTAAAATCTGCAAACACAATACCCATTAATAAACCACCATTCTACTGCTCAAAAAAGCAAACTTTCCAGGATAACTAAACTAGGTTGATCAGACTGTTGACTTCATAATTAGAAGGTTAATAATTCGACTTTTAGCAAATGCAGTTGAGCCGGCTATAGGCAACAAGTTCGACTATTAGAAGGAACTACCAATTGGCCTTTTTGGTATAAGCTAGTGACAACCTAGCCTATGAGCGATTTACCTCTTGTGGTCCTTTAAGAGGTAAGATCACAACTCACAAGACAGAATTTATTATTGACACCTCGAATAGTGGTGGCGGGTTTCATCCTCACTCCAAAAATAAAATAAAATAAAAAAGAAACAAACTTTCCAAATTGGGTGTACATAAAAACCAAAATCAACAGACTGGCAATCCAAAAATGGCAGAATTATATACACAGACTTACCCTTCTGGTAATCATTGTACATGTACAGAGAAGTGAAGAGAGAGTGAAGCACAAAGAAAGCAACCACGGTGTTGATGGAGCAGACAATGATTGTTGCCCACTTGTACGAACACCATTTCCCTCTTCTCCCGCTGCGGTAACCCCCGCCCAACCACTCTCCACCTCTCGCCATCTCCCTCAGCAAAAATCAATAAAATTCGTAAATGTTTCAGTGCCTTCTCCCTCAACTCAACTCCCCCTCCGTCCCATCATCTCTCTTTATAACATGGAGTATCTCTATACGTGCCCGGTAGAAGAAGCAAAGACTGCAACTTGCAAGAACGAAGAAATAAAGAGAGTGTTTTATCGAGATTCTGCAAATTTTTGGGACTTGTGGATTAGGGATCCGAGAGATCGGTAGCATCAATGTCACGTCTTCTAGTTTGGGCTGATGACTGATTAGACAATAAAGTGGGTAGAATAGTTGTTAATAATATAATAACGGTTTCTTTGTTGTTCTTTATCTGAACATGAACAGAGAATCTGCAAGCCAGGAAAAATAAAGGTGAAATGACAGAGTGTGGAGAATGTAGGGCTTGAGCTTACTCAAAAATGGGGTTAACGCCCACGTTCTTGTGAAATGTGTTTGAGTTTCTGCCATTTGCAGCTGAAGCACAGAGAGAGGGTTAACCTTGTTGGATCTACTCATCACAAATTCTCAACATTAGGAGCTTCAGTTACTTGATAGAGGAAGAGGAAGTGAGAAACTGAGCAGTGAATATTTGAGAGAGTTAGCACTTAGCAGGCTGTCCCTTTCTCGGTTCGGCATGTTTACAGGTTGCCTTCCGATCACAGCCTCACCAGTCACCTGAATATCCATTGCGCAATTAGAATAACTCACATTTAGCCCGCTCGGGGTTGGTAAATTTTTGGACAATAAATAGACTAGTCGTTATATAGTGGATCATGATCCGCAGTGTAAAAAACGACATCGTTTCATTATGTAAAGAAATCGTTGTCGTCACAATTTAACGGATCTTTGTAAATAAAATTATAGTTTTTCTCAAATGATATTGTTTCACATTTATTTTTATATTATCAAATAAAACTGTAATTATACCAAAATGAAACTGTAGTTGTGTTCAAATGAAACTGCATATATATAAAATGAAATTGAATAACAGTTTCATATATTTTAGTGTATATTGTCTAATTAAACTGTAGTTATATTGAAATTATACTGTAATTGTGTTGAAATTGAACTACATTGTATATAAAATTAAACTGAATAACAATTTCACATATTTGAATGTGTAATATTGAATGAAACCATAGTTATATTGAAATGATACCGTAGTTGTGTTGAAATGAAACTACAATGTATATATAATGAAACACATATTTGAGCGTATATTATAAAATGAAACTTAAGTTATATCGTAATGATAATGTAATTATGTTGTAATGAAACTATAGTGTATATAAAATGAAAATGAATAACAATTTCACATAATTGTGTGTATAATGTCAAATGAAACTGTAGTTGTGTTGAAAGAAAATTGCAGTGTATATAAAATGAAACTGAATACATTACACAAATAGAACTACTATACATATAACAGTGCGAAAAGGCGCCGTTTCTTTTCATTAAAAGAAACGACACCATTTTGGACTATGGTCCACAGTATAATTTGCGTAAATAGACCTACGATGAAGTGTGGACGTTACACTTAATATGATGGGTTATTTTATTATTGAGCATGTGATATTGGACAATAAATAGAACCATACCTAAGCATATATGTATGTATGTATAGTTATCTCTGTCACATTTTATATGTTATACTTATTATTCATTGGTCGAACTAATTTTTTTTGTTTACTTATTTTTAAATTTGATGTTTGAGGTTTAATAATATTTTTAGTGTAATTTTTAAATATATAAATTTTGTATACTAATACTAAATTTTTAATATTATAAAAAATAAGTTACAAATAATTTCAGTCAAAATCTCATTAATCATATTAGACACGTAATTGTTAGTGTAATATTATCATTGTTAGTGTGTTCTTATTTTATTTTTACTTAAATTCACATGAATTCAAAAAAAAAATTTTTGTTAAAAAAAAAAAAAAACAAAAGTCCGGGTCCACGGTATAACGATTGGTTTATTGGCAAATTATACTGTGCACCACGTACCTAAACGACGTCGTTTTGAGCATTGTAAACTAATCGTCCGTTTTTTTGGAAATCACGTTTCCCGTTTCGCCCGGTCTCTGTATTTATGTTAATATTCTGTGTATTCCAGGCAATCATTCTGTGTATTATAGGCAACCGTTATGTGTATTATAGGCAACCGTTATGTGTATTCATGTTAGTAACACATGTTGTGATTTCATGTTAGTAACACATGTTGTGATGTGTTTGTGCATTCGAATGTTTAGGATGATGAGTTCTGTGTATTTTGTGTAAATATTATGTGTATTCATGTTATTAACACAAGTTGT
This sequence comes from Ipomoea batatas, assembly GCA_002525835.2. Taxonomy (NCBI): domain Eukaryota; kingdom Viridiplantae; phylum Streptophyta; class Magnoliopsida; order Solanales; family Convolvulaceae; genus Ipomoea; species Ipomoea batatas. The sequence continues at coordinate 27,771,522 of CM008331.1, forward strand.
GATGTGTTTGTGCATTCGAATGTTAGGAGGATGAGTTCTGTGTATTTTTCGTCAATATTCTGTGTATTATGGGCAAACATTCTGTGTGATGGTGTAAATGTAAACGGGGGTACCGATTTACACCACGTGTTGTTTGATGTGTATGATGTAGTGTATGGGGTGTGTATGAATGCAGGGAGAAGGGGAAAGGAAGCTATGCTTCCTTCTTGGAGAAGAAGAGCCAAGAACAAGAGAGAGAAGGCCGAGAGGCAAGGGATGAATGGATTCAGAATCCCGAGAGGCCAGGGATGTGAGAGTTGAGTGATCTTCATGAAAGTAGCGTCGGTGGTGGAGAAGCAAGGTTGAGTCGGAGGTGGAGGTCGTCGGCGGCTGTAGCGTCGCTGCTTCTTTTTTCTTCTTCATTTCGCCGGCGGCATGGAGGGCATTGACAGCGGTGGTGGAGCTTGTTCACGGCGGCGATATCGCCGGTCATCGATCGACGGAGGTTGTCCGTTGCTGCCATAGTCAGCGGCAGTAGAGAGATGCGGTATAGATTTCCGATCTGCTATCTGCGGCTTAGAGGTTGTCCGTTGATTCGCGATCTGCTATTTGTTGATATTCCTCAATCCTCGTATGCTTAATGATGATATGCTGATTATCAACGTAATGATAATATGATGATTATCATCATACGAGGTTATATGTCACAAGGTTGATTGTGGCTTGGTGGTAGAGATTTTAGGTGTTTGGTTAAGAAAGGCCAGGGTTCAAATCCCAGTCTAGTTTTGAAGGAGAACACGGTTTGTTTTTTTTTTTTTTCTTGACGGCCACAACAATGGGTCGATTTGGTTTGTATTAGCGGCGGTGGTCGTTCTCTCCGGCTCGATAGTCGTGGAAACACGTCCATGTTGCAGTAGGGCGCCTTTCGCGGTAGTCGGACTGACAGCTCTATCGAGGAGGCGGTTACCGGTGACATGTGTCAAGACTTGCTCAAGATTGGAGCGCTGTACTTTTTGATGAGTCGCGACGGCGGCAATGAGTTGTGACGATGATGAGGATGGTGAATACCATCCGGTTGATTAGAGGAACACGGCATTTTGTCGCATTCCCCACGGACGGCGCCAATGATGGTGTAAATGTAAACGGGGGTACCGATTTACACCACGTGTTGTTTGATGTGTATGATGTAGTGTATGGGGTGTGTATGAATGCAGGGAGAAGGGGAAAGGAAGCTATGCTTCCTTCTTGGAGAAGAAGAGCCAAGAACAAGAGAGAGAAGGCCGAGAGGCAAGGGATGAATGGATTCAGAATACCATTACAGTGGAGGGTCAAGTCCTTTATATAGGAATAGGACCTGACCCTTCAGAAATATAATATTCCCCAAAGGTCACTTGCCCTTTAACAATTTCTAAGGGACATCCGACCTTTTAGGGTACAATAATACACGGACTATACACATTGTATTTCTACAGTAGTCCCTGGGGGTATTTACCCATCACTGTGTATTCTAGGCAAACGTTCTGTGTATTCTATATAACGATTATGTGTATTATAGATAATGA
>CM008331.1:27773162-27783295 GCA_002525835.2 Ipomoea batatas
ATTTACTTATTTTACTTTTGATGTGGTATTAAATTTTAAACCGAATAAGGGTTAGTTGGGTCAAGAATGGACCAACCCGCATGTGTTGGGCAGGGCACTAGCCTTGCTATGCACTACAGCACCATGTGGGGCTCAATGTCGTGCCCCCTAGGCATGTGATGCATGTTTGTGGGCGTTCATAGTGACATGCGGTTGATATACACATGACATATTTTATTGTGGACCAATAAGCAATACAATATAGTTTGAATAATTTTAGGAAAAAAAATTATGATTGTTAACCATGATAAACGCAAATTCTAATAAAGTCTATACAATGGCCTCTGTTATCTTCGTTCCGATCTTCTTATTCGCTTCTCTGATCTCATCTTTGTTTTTCTTCTCAACCTCTCCCATATTCCGTTTGTTGCGTATATTCACAGAATTTTATCGGCCATAGATTAACTGATATATATATATATATATATATATATATAAAGCAAACTATGGTTCAATAATAATAATAATAATAATAATAATAATAATAATTATTATTATTATTATTATTATTATTATTATTATTATTATTATTATTATTATTATTATAGTATGTAGTTTGGTGTTGTTGTTGTGGTGGTTTTAATATTGAGTCTTAATATTGGACATCTATTTTTACACATCACACATAGAGAGAATTAGGTGTATTTATAAAATTTAATGACATAATAAGGTCCATGGCACATGTCACATGATCCAAATTGATGATTATTTATATGGTTAAAACAATAATTACATATAGATTATTCGATTTTATTATAAATTAATAAAAAAAAATATTACTAGTGAAATATAAACAATAATTCAATATAACAAAGACATTTTTCCAACAGCATCGTGTAGAAAATTTGACTTTGTATTTGAAAAACAAATTAAATAAATAAAAGAAGGAAACTTCTTAGACATTTCCAAACTTCATTACATACGGAGTATTGTCTTGCATGGCGTTCTTATGACAGCCTATACAAGCATGCCAGCTGACACAGCTTTATCTTTATAGTTTATACAATAACACACAAATGTTAATATTTTATAATTGTATGTAAAGTATATGGCCGGTACTTTGGGATAACCCAGTCAAATTCGTAACAGATTTAGTTTGATAATTACAATTTTAAGTTTGACACTATCGGATCTTTTTATAAATTATTATTAGGTTTTGTTGGTTTGAATTGGTACGGTCTTACCTTATTGTGATGGTTTGTTGCTAGGGTAACGAGATGAGCTTTACTTAGGGTGAACATTTAGTAGCAAGGGCAAATTTTCCCAATCACTGAATCAGACGGAATAATTCAAATTCAGTTGATTTTAAATGAGACAATCATTGAGGAGTAAAGATCGCTCAATAAATGAAATTTTCAAAAACTTTTTATTTGAGAATTTGAGTTACGAGAGTAGGAATGATTTATTTTTCAATTTTATGAAGGAAGAAGCAAATAATTAATTCCTCGGAAACCCCGCCCACATCCATTCAATATTTCTTGACCCACTATTGGCCAAACCACATGGGCACTAGGCCCAATTTGATCGAGTTGGATCACTTAGCCACACTTCATAATTGAAAAAACAAGCATGGTAGAGATACATGCCGCTCAGCCAAAGAAATATGATGGCCCGAAACGGGCACTAAATACTTTTCGGAAGATCTCCAAATCTCTAGTATGTAAATTAAAATATACTTTATTTTAAAATGACAAAATCATACCCTTTATACTAACAAAAAGTAATACAGAGTATAATATAATGTCCGTACGAGCTTAGCTTTCTAGTTTAATTAGTAGTAGTATTTGGTAGAAGATATCAAGATTTAAACCTCAGCCGCGGACGTGGAGGGCATGGAGAAACAAATCTCTAATTTTCCATTCGAAACCAATAAAAAGAAGAAAATCAAAAGAATGAAGGCAATCATAGCCAAATTGGTTAAACCGTTGACTTGGTAACCACAATGTTATAAGTTCGACTCTAATAATAACAGAAGTAATCTATTGACATTTTTTGTTTGAACCAATCAACTATGGTGACAGGTTTCCTCAGTCAACTTAAAAAAAAAAAAAGGAAAAAAAAATCACCATCATACCATGCATGCATGGATCCTTCTATTCCTTATAGTTCCTTAGAAGTCGGCGTCTTATTCTTGGCCTGTAAAGCCATGGATTCTCGTTCATCTTCTTCACGAGCCGCCATGGAAGCCATAGCCTTTCTTCTGATCATACGAGCTTTAACGTAAGATCTCAAGAACAGTACAAGCGCAAAGGTGTTAAGCGCCGAGTTGAACACCCAAGCTCCAAATCCATTACACCCACCTTTCCAAAAATGCATGAGCAGAACGCCGACGTGGCAGGCGGAGTTGCAGAGCAAGAAGACGAGGTGGCAGTTCATCACGAACGGAAAACGCGCGGGCCGGAGCCCCAATTCGATACAAACCCTGTACGCGTTCACGACGGCGAACCCGAGCGTGGTGAACAGAATCGCGAGGACCTGGATATAAAGGAGTAATGTATATTAGTTGAGTTTCTTTTGTTAGTATTAGGACCCTATGTATTTAAGTAAGATTTTGTAGTTTGTTAGAATTGACCTGGAAAGACTGGGAGAATTCGAGCCAGAGGAACGACATGCAGATGAGGATGGAGTGGTTGAAGAGGTGGAAGAAGGAGAGGCGGCGCCGCCGCAGAACGGCGAGGTAGGTGCGGAGGACGTGGAGGAAACGCGAGAGGTAAAACGCGTAGGACCAGAAGAACACGCGCCCCGAGTGGCGCGTCCCGATCGGGAAACACAGCAGCCACTGGAAAGGCGTCTTGCTCCGCCGCCATATCCACCGGGTTTCCCGGATTTCCGCGGCGGCGGACGACAGGATTCCGAGGAAGATCCCAAAGGAGACGAGCGACAACGCTAGGCTATGAAGCGCCGGGAGGCAGCCGATCGGGACCGGGCGGCGGCCGGAGAATAGGAGGAGGAGAAGGTGGAGGGCGACGGCGGTGAGAATATAGAAGGAAATGGAGGTGATTAGAAACGACCACGTTGAACCCCACAGCGCTAAACTCCATTGGAAACCTACGACTGCAGGATGCTCCGACAACCAATAGCTCAGACTCACCATTGTTATTGTTGTTATTATACCTACCACGACTTCATCAAATTAAACTTTGATGTCTTCTGGGTTTTGGTCCATTATAAACAACAGGAAAACTTCAACATACCATGTTCAAACAGTCTATATTGACGGTGATTATACACAAAATTTAAAGACAAATGATGAATCATCAAATTAAGGTTTTCCCAGTTAATACAGTGACTAATCTCTAGGCTGAATTATAGACACTTTTATTATATGAGATAGTAAAAACCACTCTATACTTTTTTTTTGAAAACAAAGGTTAAAGTCAATGATTGAACTATTTATGTTTGGTTAAGGATGAATAAGTTTCTTTCACTTAACCACATTACCCAAATTAATATATTTGTTTTTTGTTATTAAATCACAAGACCAATTTTATTTAGTGTACACATTCGTATAGTGGCTGCGAGTTCTCTGGTGACTAAAAATCAAACTAATACATTTCAAATTCCTATTCAAAGGGTATTTTGTTGGCATATGGTAATAGAAGTTTCTTGGACGTAGACTCGTGTGAACCAAATTAAAGGTAAGCAAACAGAAGCAGGCGGCGATGAGATCAGATGAAATGAAACGACTTTGATTTATTTATATATATATAGTTGTAACGGTGACTATAAATTATAAAATTAAATATTTATTCAAAATAAAAGGAAACTGGAAAATATTATTTTTAGTACGAAACGACACAATCACACAATGAATATAATACTAGTGGGAACATATATAGGTCAGTTCGATCATGAATATAAATATATAATTACCTCCAAATTTGACAGAGCTATATGCCCAAAAATATAATATATTAGCGTGTAGATTATTTGTCAAACGTAATCGACTACGTACTATCGAAGAGTGCGTATTTCATTTGTAATTTATTTTTTTATATATAATAAGTCGTTCAATGATCGTTTCTTAACAAGCTAAGATAATATAACCTTTAGGGGGCGTTTGGTTCACGGAATGTTAGATTACCTTAGGGAATGTTAGATTGCTGAGAATATTAGATAACTGGGAATGTTAGATTCCTGTGTTTGGTTTAAAATTGAAGTAGGTAAATAAGACAACTGAAATAAGATAAATTGATTAAAATGCTAAAAGCTCAATATTAGGAATAAGATAAGGGAATGTGAGATTACCTAAGAAATCGGGGTGTATCTCACATTCCCTTCTAATAGCTAAAAACTTCATCGGAAGGTTATGTTACATTCCCTGAGAATCTTACATAACTTGAACCAAACATGAGAATCTTATATTACCAAGCAAATATAACATTAGTTATCTTATATAACATGAACCAAACGCCCCCTTAATCATTTTTAAACTCTACCAACCTCTAAGGCTATTATGGGCTCACGTTCTTGCAACGATGGCTCTCTCACAGTCTATTTCTCTGTTTTGGGAGTTTATTCCCCCTGACGCTATTTCTGAGCTATTTTAATATAATCGCCTTTTGATTTTCAAAAAAAGAAAACTCTACCAACAAATCATAAACATATTTAAGACATCGTTAAAGAATTACATTAGTTGATGATGATAATTTTAACTAAATTGGTCAAAGTAATTATTCATTTATTCTATTAAAGTTGAATTAGAGTAACATTTTGCCAACAAATAATATACTTTTAAGTATATGGTTCATATAATAATTAGTCACATTGTGTAAAGTATAAAATTCGGGAATTCCGATGAGCAAAATATTGTTTTCTTTTTCGAGAAAACAAATGTCCAGAAACTTCTAGATTCAACCTTTGGCCTGGTAACCAATAGAAATCGAAGTCAACTACTGTATGTCATCAGCCATTCCCAGCACGAAAGAGTGAACACATCCCGACGTCGTTTTAATTGGCGCCAGGTAGGATCCAGCAATACAGATTACAGACGGTTCGGATTTCCTCGTTGGAAAAACGTATTCGTCATCATCACTAATCTCCTCGAACCTTCTCGCCTTTGGTACTAAGCATTCTCTCCTTCTCTCTTCCTCCGATCGCCTCAATCAATCCTTTCGCCTGTTGATCCATCGGTTTTTCGCTCTTTCGGTCAATCTCTCGCATCCAACAAGGTAAACTCTTTATTATTTTCGCCATGTGGATTTGAGCAATTGATTATCAGTTTTTGTTTGATGATTATTTCTGGGTTTTATCTATTTAGGGTTTCCGATTGCTGAAAGGAGTTTCTTGTTAGGGCGGGTGTTGTATTATAATTTATTTACTATTTAAGGATAAAAATGGAGTCTTTTATGATTTGTCTAACTTGAAATCTGTATTATTAATTGTGTGTAGTGTGGTTTGGAGTGTAGATATGGCTAGTGGGATTGGGGAAGCGACGAGCAGAGGGGTGCCCCAGAGTTCTTCATCCTCTAATGGAAGTGATGCTGGGGATTTTGAGTGCAATATTTGCTTTGACTTAGCACAGGACCCAATTGTTACACTCTGTGGACACCTATTCTGCTGGCCTTGCCTTTACAGATGGCTTCACATTCACTCACGCTCTAGTGAATGCCCTGTATGCAAGGCTCTTGTTGAGGAGGAGAAGTTGGTTCCTTTGTATGGTAGAGGAAAGAGCTCGACTGATCCCCGGTCCAAGTCGATTCCCGGGGTGGAAATCCCGCATCGCCCCACGGGACAGAGGCCCGAAACTGCTCCCCCGCCACAGGCGAATGCGTTTCCACAGCATGATTTTGGATTTGGGAATGGGTTAGGGGGGTTTGCCCCCGGTGGAGTTGCAAGGATGGGGAATTTTGCCCTCTCTGCTGCATTTGGTGGTCTCGTTCCATCGTTGTTTGGGAACTTTGCGCTCTCCGCTGCATTTGGTGGTCTCATGCCGGCATTCAACATCCAAGTGAATGGTTTCCCCGATGCCACCGTGTATGGAGCAGCTGCCGGTCATCCATATGGATATCCAAACACATTTCACGGTGTTCACGCTCATGGTGTTCACTCTCATAGGTTCTCTCACCGCTCAATTCAGCAACAGCAGGCTGATACTGCCCTGAAGGTGCTGTGTTTGGTAATCGGTTTCTTTGTGTTCCTTGCTCTAATTTGGAATTAAGGTGAATGAATTTGCCTTTGGAGATCGAATTTCTGACACACTATTTAGTATTACCACATTTATCGTCTGTATATCAGTTAGTTAGCCATTTATGTCACTCTTGGTTGAAAAAATTGTCCATATATGATACATGTTGGAAATTTGTAGGCTGCCTTTACGGCTTTACCACAACCTTTGTAATTTAAATTATCTCTGGAGCTGCAAATTTATCCTCATCTTGCTCAATTGCCACCTTGCGCTCTTTGTATCATCAGCATTATTACCCGCAATTTCTAAGTTTAAACTCCCAATCTGAAGCTTGTTGATGTGTGCTTTTCTGAGTAATTGCTAACACATGTATTTTATTACTCTAATTTATAATCAGCCACAGCCTTTGTGTACAGAGAAGTATTTGCATTATATATTGTACAGGAGTGACAAATTTTATTAGTTTTTTTTTTAATCAAGAAATCAGTAGACTACAAGTAGCACAACTAAGCACTGAACTAATCACATGGTTGTGTATGATTAGTTACAGCACATTCTGGTTTGCAAATAATTGAAGCATTATTGTTTGCTTCTCCTAAATGCTTTAACTTTCTTGCAGACTTGAATTACTGCAATGACCTTTTCTTGAAAAGTATTACTATATTAAATTTTTATTAACCTATTACAGTTCATAAACTTGTCCAAATCGCATTGTAACTGTGATATCTGAGACTGAACAGTGCAGCATTTCAGCTAAATCAGCTTCTGCTTAGTGCATATATCATGTTAATCCTTCACTCAAGATCAACTTGATTAGATTATCTCTGGCTGAGACTTCAAGTGATCAAAGATAACACATTTTCTTATCTGAATGAGTATGTCAAGATGGATAAGAACAAGATGCTCCTGAAAAGTGAATTCACTTTGGAGTACAGCTACTACTCATATCATATTCATAGTTGTCCTTGGGAATGTTTCAGTGCAACAAAGATTCAAATCCAAACCTAGATATTTGTTGTGGCAAGTATTGCCATTGTTCTGTACAACTGGATGGTGGGGATGGGGGAATTTTTTTCATTCTGTTCTTTGTACTTCAATTGCCACTAACATCAAGTGGTCAAGTAATGAGAGTTTTTATGGAGACTAGCACTTAAGACACTTATTCCTCAACCATTCATTGTAAAAGCAATCTTTCTTTTAACTGGTTCATCTATTTCATGATGGTGTTATTATAAGCTCGTTTTATGGAGACTAGGAATTGCAGAAACTAAGAATGTTGTGAATTTAAGAACAGGAAGGCTAGGAATAAGGGGAAGGGAAGGGACACTGAACAGATTGATTGCCATGTGCTTTTTCTTGACAGCCAAATGGGGCAGACTTCTTTTTCAGGCACAGGTGCAGTGTTCAATTCCATCTGAGTGCTGATTGGTTCATTTCCGCGTGAATAATTGCTTTATTTTTCTAGTCTTTATTCTTTTCAGACAACATTAGCTTTGACACCTAACCAACCCAGGCTTTCTTAAAGTTTCCAGGTGTGCCAAATCTTTGTGCTTGTCCTCTCATGTTGTGAGGGCCAAAATGACCTTGTGGTCTAGTGGCACTCAGTTGCACCTCTATATGAAACGAGGTGAGTTCAAGTCTCAGTGGAGGCGATACTGGCTCTTTATGCTTCAGTAGGTTGAGAAAGTAGTTATGAATAAATATTACATTGTAATAGAGTCAGTAATAATAATAAAAAAAAAACGAGAGAAACCCGCAACCACTATCAAAGGGTGTATACTAAATAAATCTTGTTTTTTTTTTGTGTTATAGTCCACACATAATGAGATAAATAGTATCATGTGCGGCAGACTCGACCGAAAAGATGTTAGGAAGTCACAACTACTTTTTTGCCATCACCAAGGGTGGTTCAAAAAGTTAAGAAATGAAGAATTTTTGTGTTGTCATGGGGACATCATATTTGGTCATGCTATTAGTGATGGTAATAAATATGGGATCTAAAACCCTTGCATAATATAATAAATGTTTGGTGTAGTCTTCATGGCCTCGTACAATGTACTGAAGTGAAAGATAATGTTCCTTGTACCTGTGCATGGAAGCCTATTATATACCATACAAGTTTCTAGTTTTCATGATAAGATGGCTTCAGCATGGGAGACTTGATTTTAGATATCCAAACCATGTGCTAGCTAGCTAGGAACAATTATAAAACATCAGACTATCAATGTTTCCCATTCCATGTTTAATGTTTTTTTTTCCCTTGTTCTACACCTTTGGTCAGATCATTTTGCCTGAAGATCTTAGATTTGATGTGTATTTTCGTGGTCACATCATTCACATGAATTTAGTGACATTCACTATATTGGTACACACCTACAAGTCTACAACTATATGTTATGACAATTGTCACCATAAATTCACGATTTTTGTTTTTCCTCACTTGAAGTCCTTCTCATTAGAAATCCAATGAAATCTCACTTAATTTTGTTATGATAGATTTTTTTTTGGGTGACGATGAAAACCCACTACTAGAATTTGAGGGCGCGTGTTTGGTAAACATACTCTTATGTAATAACTTACAGATCATACAGACGAGGTGAATCGCACTATAAAGATCATGTGCAATGAGTTTGACTAAAAGTAGGGATGTCAATATGGACCGAAGCCTGTGGGCCAATCCTAAATAGCCTTGTGGTGTGGCAGGTTAGGACATATAATTTTTGGCCCGTGAAATTGTGAAAATGCGGGTCTTGCATGGATTGGCAGGCGAACTCGCGAACTTTTCATAATATATATATGAATCACCATGCCGACTAACTCGCCAAGTGATCGTTGAATCACCATGTTTATCTTTCTACTATCCTATTCAATCAAAGTGTGAAGACCCTTGAGACGAAGAATTACGCCTATCCATAACTACAATTTCCACTCCGCATTCAAGAAGGTGGCAGAAACTGTAGGATTTGTCGAAACGGGTTGTTGCCAAGGTGCAATGTCGTTTTTGGTAACCAGAAAAAAAAAACTGTCAATTACATATCATTAGATTATTCAATTCCAATTTGCAATTAACACTGAATCGAATTACATTACTTTGTTTGTACACTTGATAGATGAAGTAAAAGAGCAATATGCTGTTGTCGCTGAAGCGTGGTTTTCACCGACGGTCCAACGTCAAAGTTTTATTAGGTACGAGAGAGCTCCATTTTTTGACAATTTCTCCATTTACTCTGACCAAACATTCTTCTTTTTCTGCCAAGTCACCGCCATCGTTACACAGGAAATAAAATAAAATATTTAAAAAATCAAAGGTTGTCCTAGTATAGTATATAATTTATTTATTTATTTATAATGATTTACGTTAAATTATTCCTCATATAGTCATATAATTAATGTTGAACATTGACATATATGGTAATAGATAAAGTAACGAGTATGGTTCAATTTGACAGAACAAATATAGGAGTCGAATTCAATCTTTATAAATTAGCCATTAATGGATTTCTATATATAGAGAGTTGACACGTGTGTTTCATCTCAATTAAAAAAAATTATTATATTACATGCAATACTTGGATCATAGTACCCTTCTGCAAAAATCTAATTTTGATATCAAATTAAACACGTAGACCTTTGTCTCATGTGAACATTTTGCATGAGTCTAACTGTAATATTAAATTAAAAGATATGTTATATCTAATTGAAAGACAAAAGAATGACATTCCTTAAGTAATGGGAGTTTGGTTTGTTTGGCAAATTATTGTGTGGACCATGAATGTAATATACATTTTTAATATGAATGAAATGATCTTCTTGTGTAATCCAAGTTCAAAATGTTAGGTTTTTTTGGCTGTAATATACAACTTGGAGAATAAGAAATGTAATAATTGAAAATAATCGCAGTTGAATTAGTCATACTGAGTTATCTATTAGCCTTTTTAGTTTACATATAACCCACATCCTGATAATG
>CM008331.1:27801075-27813104 GCA_002525835.2 Ipomoea batatas
CATGCTATGTTGATGTCAATGCACACGTTATACATACGGATGTCTACTTCAATAATAAGGAATAACTGTCATATCTATTTTCAGTACGTTATTCTTTACATTTAATATAATTTTTTTAAGGAATTCCTTTCTTTAATAAGTTTTAATCGTAATAGTACTACACATATACTATACAATTCATTTAAATGCTGACACTAATAACTACGTTACGTACATTGATACAGAAACGTTGTTCGAAGTAAAGAATATTTTTTTAAAAATATTTAAATAATAAATACATTAAAATATAAAAATATAGAAATATATCAAAATTAGAAAAAAAAAAAGATTATAAACAATATTGTTCTTTATTGTATTCTTGTGTACAATTAAGATATAATCAAAATATTTCCAAAATATATACACACATTATACATTGATTTTTTTTTTTTTAAAATGAAGCAAATATCTGAATTCAAAAATTCAAATAAATAAATAAATGTTTGGTTCATGAAATGAATTGAATAGATTCATTAATTGCATTATAGTATTTGGTTAGATTAGGAATAGATCAGAAATGCAATAAACATATATCATTAAAATAGAAAAAAAAATTTATATTCCTATTAATACACTATTTTATTCTCAACCTATTCCATGAAGCAAACATGCTATTAGATTTTTTTAAATTCGAACTTAATAAATGAAGAACAACAAAAATAATAGGGGAATGCTCCCCTCATATCCCTAATTCTTCGCTCAATTTTCTTATGGCCCGATGTACGGTGACTCAAGGACTCAGCATACAAGCCAGATTAAATGTCGGTGCGTATAAGGAATTTGCATAATCCGACACTGTCGCTGTCGAGGTTCGAGCCTTGGTATCTTCGGTCAAATATTACCTACTGAACGAGTGTGTGGGCATAGAACATACATCATTAATTTTCTGCTGTGGATGATCGTCGTCTGATGTTTAATTAAGGAGAAGAATATCAAATGATGAAAAGGAGAAAGTGACAAGTGAGCTCTCTTTGTGAGGAAGAATTCCGGGAGAACCCGGGTTCGATTCCCACAAGTGACGATTCCCCCTGGGCCAGCTCCTGTGCCTCTCGGAGCGAACGTGGGTGGACCTGGACCGTTAAACGGACAGAGAAAGACCCCGTGAATCTACCAAAAAAAAAAGAAGTGATGATGACAATGACAACCTAAGTGGCTATATATTCTGTATTCTTGAATTGAAGTGATCAAATGAATATGCTAAACCTAATAATGTGAAGAATGGCACCACCCTCAACTTTAGGCCAGGCAAGGTATATATAATATATTTAATTTATTAATTTATTAATAATTCATCAATTACAACAATTAAAGACACACCACTCAATTTCCAGCACGGTTATTATAATATAATAACAACTGAAAATCAAATTATGTGTTTTTAACACGCATGTCTTTTTTATGCCAATAGTTATATATAACTACTAGTAGTGAAAGTGTAATTTTATTTTCTTATACTAGCGTCAAGTTTCGATAGTAGAATGTTGGACTCGCTTGGCTCTCTAAGTTGTTGCCTATCAAACGTTTACCACTACTCCAAAAGTTATAATTAACAACGAACGGACAATTTTATTTTCTTATACTTTCATAACAGTTAACCCAACATTTCGATGACAAAATATTGGACTCAACTCTCCAAACTGCTACCCAACAATAGGGTATCTAATTTAATTTGTCTAAACTTTAGACAATATAATAAGTTGGTATATGCTAATACAATTTTTCAAAAATAAACTTTCCACTTAATGTATGCATGTAACTTTCCTCCTAAAATTTGGAATATATAAGTTTGAACTCCAAACTTAAGAGTTTTCACATCTCTTGTTCCTAGTCATAAATGCTCGAAGACTAGTGTCTACACTAATATTTTAAACCCTACCCCCTACGTTTACTAGTAAAGAAAAATTTACGAACTTATTTTAGATTGGTTGATCAGTTGAGCTATGTCATGATTAAAATTTGAAATATATATATGCATGACAAGATAATGTTGATTTGGATGTCACTTGTCAACATCTAGGGACGACACAACTGCTCCTTTTTGAGGTAGTCCCCCACAAGTCCACAACACAAAACTCACAATTTAATTTATGAGCTAGCAGAGAACATAGCATGGCATAGTTGTATGTATCTCCCAAAGTAGCTAGTGCTGAACAACCAAATTCAATTCATCACCTCTCTGGGCATTCTCCGGTGGACACAGGAACAGTGGTCCCATTTCCTCCTGAAGATTACAAATTTACTAGTAGGAATATAATATACAACTAATAAGAATAAATTAAACGCGTTAGTTGTTGTACTAAAGTAAAAGGGTCATGAATAATGAATAAAGTTGAGTTAGAGTTCTCGAATAAGGTATGATCAAAATTCGACTAAATTAATCTGATCTTATTACTTTTGGTGTTTTGATTCATGGTCCATAATCTAAGCTAGTTAGGGCCGGGGCTACAAGCTAGCTCAACAAGACTTAGGTTATTGACTTAAATTACTATTGCCAATGACCATTGACTACTTTAACAAGTTGGTAATAAGGTTTGAAAATTAAAGGTTGGTTCCTATTAAGAATGATTTCATGTGACAAATATCATTTGATTATTCATTAATTTGTATAAGTATTCAGTATTTACTAGTTGTTTATTTAATTTAATTACATGTCTTGTAATATACTTGTATACTCCGTATATAGTCTTATCTATCTCTACTAATAATCAAACCACTCTTTATCTTTTTACTTAAGGAAAACGGTTAAGTTTTATTATACAAGATTCATAACAATAATTTTGTAATTTATTTTTGATCACTATCTTATGCTTACATCTTCTTTTTTTTTTTTTTGAAGAGATCTTATGCTTACATCTTATTCTCGCAAATTCTTATTTAATTTGAGAATTTTCAATTGTAAATCTTTTGGACGTATATATTGTAACATTTAAAAAAAATTATTCCTTTTTTTTTAAAGCAACTCAGTCAAGCTGTTAACTTAGTAACTATAAGATTGCAAGATAGTTTTAAAAAAAAAAGATTGCAAGACTCATGGTGGAAGCAGCTTATTAGTTTTCTTGGGTTGAGTCGCTATGAACAACCAACATTTTACCTCATTGTAATTCTTTGTTGATTAGTTCACTACTAAAAAACATGGCTATAGCGTGCACATATTCAAATAGTGGTGGTGTCTATTAATAATATAAAGAAACATGAAATAGGCAAACCATGAATCAAGTCAGTGAATTAAAATTTAAAAAATTCAAAAGAAAAAACAAAAAATGGTGAAAGCGAATTGAAGTAGTGGTGGAAGAAGAAAGAGAGTAGAGATTGAAGGTGAGAAGTGAGAAGAACAGGGAGAGAGGGTAACCTCAGTCGTTGTCTCCTTTAATTTGCTTTATAACCTTAAAATTTTCTTTGTTCGATTTAGAAATCCTCGGCTTCCACCTGCAAGAATCAAATTTATAAAACACTCAAGAACATATCATCGGATTCGATCAACGAAACATATATGTATATATCGATCTAACACGTGTATGTTAGAGAAGCTGAAGGTGTATCAGAAAACCTTGTTTCAATTCTCAGAATCTGCAGCATCAAGCTAAGGCCAGCTGCAACAAGCTAAGTGATGATGATGTGATCATCATCAACGCCAGCTTCAAGCTACAGTACTAGGTTTTTATTTTTCTTTTCGTACGGTTCTGCAAATTTAGCTTCCGTACATGTGCAGCACCAACAATCGTTAATTCTTTTTTCTTTCTCTTTTTCTTTTTTAATAATAGGTTTCTGAATTTACGCTAGATTTAATTGTGCGGTTCAGAAAGTGTGTGTGTATATATATATACATATATACCTGTTCGATCGATCAATCAAGATCGATCCGCGGCTAAGACGGCCGAGGAAGGAGAGATGATAAGAATTCGAGAGTTTGAACTTCCGGAGGCGTCTGTCGCCAGAGAAGCACCGGCGACGTATGACTCCGGCGGAGGAATGCTGTCAGAGATGTTAAAGTTCCCCGGCGGCGGCGGCAACAATTCATCGCTGGAATCCAGCTTTGTTGATCAAGGGTTACACCAATACACGTGGATTCCGGCGCCCGATTCGACCAGAATCGGGACGGTAATGGAGGTGCAAGGCCTCTCTTTATCGCTATCATCTTCGTGGAGGGGCTTGGAAGGAATGGAAGCTGCAAAGCTAGAAGAATTGAGTTCCAGAAATGGCGGAATTGGAATTTACTCGAACAACAACGCTACTGGTGCAGATCAGCTACTGTTACATTCAGGAGTTGATGTCGCCGGATACGGCGGCGCGGCGGCGGAGTCAACCAGAACGGTCAACGTCCTCCGCAATTCGCGCTACTTGAAGGCGGCTCAGGAATTGCTGGAAGAATTCTGCTTCGTGGGGAGAGGGAAATTGAAGAATCTTAGGGCCAAGAAGAACATAAACAATAATGAGAGTGGAAACCCTAATTCCAACAACGACCCTCCGCCGCCGTCGCCGCCGTCATTATCGCCGGCCGTGAGGTCTGAACACCAGAGAAGGAAAATCAAGCTGTTATCTATGCTTGATGAGGCATGTAACTCTTTCCTTTTTTCTCTCTATCTCAAACTACTAAAAATTAATCAATTAATTATGCATTAGTTAATTAATAATTAGCACCTACTTAATGACAATTATTTATGTTCTAAATTCTAATTAAGGAAATGCATTGGTTATTTAAGTGTTTTGTGCTTCTAAAAGGTAATGATTTTATGTTCTTGAATTGGACCTTGGTGGGGGACCGTTCTAACCAATCTTGCTTGGTATCCTTCATATGCATGCTCTACGAAATCTAATATAGAATTATTGTTAATTTAATCAAAAGTAGCAAAATATTGGCATTACATGACACCCTTTTCTGGATCGACGATAACACTTTTGTTTAATCAATGACACATTAAATTATAATCAATGACACATTAAATTAAATCAGATTTACTGTCCAATATGTTAAGAGTTCAAACCCTTACCTTAATCATGTTGCGATTTGTCTTTAATTTGTGCACTAATGCATGCTAGAAGATTATAAACCTTTTACTTTCCTCTGTATATTCAACTATAGTTTTGTCAAATGATGTTTCGGGCATTTCTCATTAGAGAGTGTCTATTATATTATGTGTTGGTACGTTGCGATCTTTGTGATTTCTGGTCTAAAAAGTAATCTAGAAACTAATTAACTTAATTACTATTGTTAACAACTTTTTTAGTGTCTAAGATTTTGTAACCTATCCATATAAACTCATAGTATTATTAGTTGCTAAGACAATGAATAATTAACTAATTATTACTATTTTTTGGTTGGAAGTGCAGGTAGATGCGAGATATGTGAGATACAATGAACAGATGCAAACAATGGTGAATTCATTTGAGTTGGTGGTGGGATACGGCGCGGCGGCGCCGTACACGGGGCTAGCGCAGGAGGCGATGTCGAGACATTTCCGGCGGATAAAGGACGGAATAGTGAGTCAACTGAGGGAGACGCGTAAAATTCTCGGGGAAAAAGACTCCGGTGGGGGGCGTGGGTTGACCAGAGGTGAGACGCCTAGGCTGAGATTCATCGACCAGAAACTCCGCCACCAAAAAGCTCTCCACGAGATGGCAATGGGGATGTTAGATTCTGAGGTCTGGAGACCCCAGAGAGGCTTGCCTGAACCTTCTGTCAACACCTTGCGGGCTTGGCTCTTCGACCACTTCCTTAACCCGTGAGTCTTTGAACCGGTAAACTTTTAATTAAAACGAAACATATTGTGACTTCAAAACTAAATATCATAGAAAGTAAGTGGACAACTTCAACGTAACTGCTGTCTACTTGGTAACCACAAAGTTACATATATGACTTCTGACAGGAGTGAATTCTGTGCACACCCTCAGATAGTAATAGTGGGTTTTTTTGGTAACTAAAAAAACCAAACATCATATGACAGCAATGAATTGTGATGAGATTTTAATGTTTGTTGGTTGGTTGGGATGTGCATAATTAGGTACCCGAGTGAAGCAGACAAGCAACTGTTGTCACGGCAGACAGGTTTATCAAAAAACCAGGTATTTCTTGCTCCATCGTCTTTCTGGTATCGAATCCAATGTCTTGCACATATCTATTGAAAACGATAACTCCTTCTCACTTTTCTCGCCATTTTTATGTGTGTCGTCTGCTTACTTCAATAATAATTCTGATATGTTGTCGTTGCTTTTCTTTTCCTTTAAATTTTGTGGTCCTTTCTGCTACGTACCTAAGCTTCTATTTCTTTTATTTTCTGTCAATTATTTCATTTCTGAATCATAGTGACATTATTACGAATGTTTTGTGTAGATATGGCTCAGATATGGTAGGGTATATATTTGTATGATGTATGGCCATCATATGGAAAGAAAATTAAGGGTTTTGGTACCAAGCCAACAACCTACTAAATTAATCAAATAGTTGACTTGGTAATTACAAGATTTCAAGTTGAACCCTCACAGTAAGCATTTACATTCTTAGTTTGAGCAATTTGATTTACTCGATTTACCCCCTTGTGATATTTTGTCGGGTAGGATCACCAACGGTAACTAATTAACTCGATCAAATATAATCACCCTTGTGATATTTTGTCGGGTAAGGTCACCAACTGCCAACTGTAACTGGGTAGGTAGGGTTACTAACTACCAACTGTAACTAATTCAGCCAGAGGACTAGTTGATTTACTCGATTTATCCCCTTGTGATATTTTGTCGGATAGGATCACCAATTGTAACTGATTAACTCAAATGGCCCTTGTGATATTTTGTCTGTCGGGTAGGGTCACCAACTGCCAACAGTAACTGATTCAGCTAGAGAACTAATCATCTAACGGTCATACTTCAGGGACGAGGTGCTGAACCACCACGCCAACTATGTTGGTTAGAAATTTGATGCCATTGATTTAACTAATAATTAATTTTCAGGTGTCCAACTGGTTCATTAATGCTAGGGTTCGGTTGTGGAAGCCAATGGTGGAAGAAATGTACCAGCAAGAGGCCAAGGAAGAAGAAGAAGAAGGAGGAGGACAAGGACAAGCAGTTGACGACAACGCCAAAGATTCTCAATTTATTGCCGAGGAGAAAGACCCCTCACACAACATTATTGATTCTTCCGAAAATCAACCCATGACGCTACACTCCTCCATCTTACCCAATAATCGTGCTGACAACTCACTGCCACTCACTGGGTTTTCAATGAAAGCTCCGGACAACTGGAGCGGCGGCGCCGGCGCCGGCAATGGTGGGTTTGGGGCGGCGGCTCAGGTGACAAGGGACGTGTCTCTGACTTTGGGACTTCAACGCATTGAAAATTTATCAAGGAATAACTTGATTCCAATTAAAGACTTTAGGGCTTATAATTAGAAATTGATGATTCGATGATGATGATAATGACCGCAAGGTAATAAACAGATGAAACATGAATTGATGTGGTAGAATAAATTACCATTACCCAACCTGCATTCATATGGTAATTATATTAGCATGTGTTCGAATTGGGCAGTATGCGCATTGAAAGTAAATATATATGATGATGATAAGTGTATGATATCCTAGCTACTTTGTTTTCCATTTTAATGTGATGCGATTTAAATTCAAATTTAAAACTTCAAAGTGCGTTTAAATCAATCTCTATTATCTCATAATCAGTAATATAAAGCTGCGGTAATCTAATTATATAGTGTTGGAGAGTTATTTTAGTTGGTTTACAGTAATTAATAAGTTTAATTAGTATTGAATTGGGTTTAATTAATTTGGAGACGACTTATGATGATAACGAAAATTGTTTTGATTATTTTCTTTGTTAAGTTGGTGGTCACCAATTTGGACAATATTTGAGGTGTCATTAAGCTATGATCATTGAAAATGATTTATCATTTTACATATTCACCACTAGGAATTTTTAATATTTTTTCAAAAAGTAATACTGATTTGGAACTATATTTCGTAACATAAGCTAGATATATGAAAGCTAAGTTATTTCTTAGTAGGTAGAAGCTAGCCAATTCCTTAGCTTGGACCACACAATTTGCACATCTTTTATGAAATTAAACATTTTGAAATTAAAGTTAGGAGTGTTGTAGTTTTCATTGGAGTCTATGTCACTCTAGAAGCCATAACTAGATATGAAGCTGCTAAGTGCTAGCTAAGTGATGATAATGGGAAGAAGGTGCATTTGATGTATAGAACCACAAGATCAATGAAGTGGAAGCCATTAGGTGGTAATTAAGGATGGATATGTGCCACATGGTTAAATATCAATAAATTAAAAGTTTGACAATAAGATCTTTTGACAAAATCGCTAGTTAGTCGAACAAAAAAAGATTTTAAAGTATCATAATAGAGATAAAATTAGAAACAATCATTTAAACTCTTTGAAAAACTAGTTAGTGATAATGAAGAGGGTACGAATCTTTATAAAAATCTGTAGAAGACCTTTAAAAGAAAGATAAGCCATAAGTTTGTAGCATTCTAACTTCTAAGATGATCCATGATAAAAGATGTCAAGAAGCCCCGTAGATGCCTTACAATAATTTAAAAGTTGCTATATAAAATTTATTTGATATTATGAGAAAATAAAAGTTTAATTTAATAGTTTCGAGTTGAATAATATTATCTTAGTCCATATATATAGACATATTGTATTTGTACTAATGACGAGAGTAAATAACAAATCTAATACCCTACAAATTCAAATTACATTATATGTATAGCCCTTGATGTGCCCCAATATAGAAATTTTATTACATATTAGTATAAATTGGTCACTATACTCTTCTATTTTCTTGGTATATATTACTAGTCTTCCATTAGTATATTGTTAATTTGTATTTTAGTGTGTAAAAGTTGTTATAGTTTAGAATAATTAAGTAGTAGGTACATACAAGCTAAGCTAATACACATTCAGTCAATAATGATGGCAAGTTTGTTTTGTATTGAAAAAAAGTCCATACTCTTAGATAAATAAACAACATTTTTTCCACAAAACATGGGAAATTAGATTAAACAAATATATATATATATATATATATATATATTATGTACCTAACAAATAAATTACAACAATGATTTTAAAATAGTGGTGTGTGAGCTTATACAAGAACATGATTTATCTCCTGCACGTCTTTAAATAGTGATTATAAATTTTTCGACAGTTATACTATATATGGAACTAGGTCCGCATTGCAAGGTAAGTTCATCACAATTTACATACTAAATGTTCAGAATTCAAGTTGTGAATATTCAATATATAAATTATATATTTTAAATTTGGATCCACTTTACAAGATAGACCCAGTTTCACATAATAATTTGCCTAAATTTCCCTTTATCACCCCCAAAAAAAAAATGATATTAATTTATTATTGTTGACTTACCAACAAATTAGCCCATTAAAGAACACTCGTTTTGACCAGCAATGGCGAGAAGGCCCATTTGGCCCATGCTCCGACTGGCTCTTCACCTTCCGGAGTGTTCCCCTCCTCATTCTCCACTAGATTCTTGCTAGGCAATGCTACCCCTCAAACTCTTCTGCAGATAAAGCTCCGGTGGCAGGGGAGTTCTCCATTTTTCCGGCGCAGATAGCTCACTTTTCACCATTGTGCGTGTTTTAACTTTTCTCTCATCCCTTCTCTACTTGCAACAGCATTTCGGTGTTTCTATGAGTTCCTTCTAGTTCCAGAATTTCTTTGAATTGTATTTCCAATTATCCCGTCAAGGAATTATGCTGTTCTCGTTATGATTACGTGGTTGAGAAATACGCTTGAAAATAAAAAGAAAAAATGTTTCCCCTTCTTTTTGAAATTAATGTCGGTGATTACGATCATGCTATTATATACATGATGATTGCTTAGAAGAAGTGTAAAGGAGGTAAATTTCAGGGAGTTATCGATTACTAGGTTATGATAGGCTGTTTCTTTATGTTTCCTTAGGTCATTTACTGGCAGAAGTCCCCAAACATAATTAGTCTATCATATGCACAAATAACCTCCTTCATTTCCAGTGGGAGGGGAGGGGGGAGGGGGGGGGGTACATATTTGGATTAAAAATACAATGATTTGTCAGCACGGGTGTTTGGCTTATTGAATGTGGCTTTAGAGTTGCTCCAGTTATGTCTGAAGTACTCGATTCAGTTGTAATGTGGATATTAAGATTGTGTGCCCTTGATTTAGGAACTTGATGGAATCTGATCTCTGTTGCAACTAGTTTTTGATAAAATTTCTATTACCAATTGCCTCTTGTCGGACTTAAAATGTGCTAGGCCATGGTTGCCTGAGCCTACCATATTGACATATTCTGGCTTAGCCATTTTGAGAACCTATTGTTTAGTGTATTGATTTTATCATTTGTTGTGTTGGCATATTTTTGGCGATGAGTAGTTTGTATTTGTAATTTCCGAATTATATTAGTATCCAATTATATTACTCCGTAATTGTTTCTTGGAGATTGAGTTTGGTACAATAATAGTCCTAGAAGCTTGGTAATTAATTTGGATGCTTGGAGATAAGGTTGTTGATTTCCTAAGGAATCTGTGAAGTTGAAGAAAGATTTTTCTATTCTAGGAAGAAAAGGATTACTAATCTTATTGCTATTAGACTTAGGAGAGGAATTCACCCCAAGTCTCAAACATTCCTTGAAGGTTTAACTTGCGTTCTTGAGAGCTCTTGTGCTTATAATTCAACATCATTCTTTGAGGGCATTGAAGCACGTTAACATCCTTGAGGCATGAGGGGAGCTTGTGTTCACCAATCCCAGGAGTTGTGCTTGAAGATCGGTGACAATAGGAGGGAGTCCTTGTTGCAACAAATTATCACTGAGTCTCGTGTATACTTATATTGCTTAGTGGATTGGGTATCACTTGAACGTGTGCCCCATATACATAGGAGAATTTCTTTGAATTCCACAAACAAAATCTGCGTTCTCTACTTTCTTTTCCAGCTCAGTTTATTCTTACTATTTGTTCTATTAGACATCGAGTAAAAAATTACACTATCTTTATGTTTTATGCTCTTAAATCTCCAAGGAGATTGACCTTTCTGTTTGGATGTTGAAGAGACTATTCCTTCTTGAAAAGAACAGAACAAAAAATCTGCTATGCAATTGTAGTTTGTTCGCTATGATGCTTCTATACTATGCAATTGTTTGCTATGATGCTTCTATACTATGCAATTGTACCTTTAAGGCTTACAGCTTGATCAACTGTGTGGATGTGATAATTAACTTTTATGCTGACAGATTTTCAAGCAAAATTGTGAAAGAAGCTTTTACCTGCAACCTTTTTTGAAGTGAAGTGCTTTGGAGTTCAGACTCCTTTTGACAACACACAATGGTATGCCATGGCTTTGTTACTCACCTTGTTGTAAGTTCAAACTTACGTTGTCAATTCCGAAATGTAAGCTATAATGAGTAGACCGTTGGGAGTAGTTTTGTCTCAACTTTTTCTCCTGTAATTTTTTTATGTTGTCTTTTCTGATTTATACTTTTCAGAGATTCACCCGTTTGGACTGATTTTATATAATAAGAATAGTGATGCTACAGGAAAAGTTTTAGTCAAAATCATAGCTGATTTTATCCTTAAATTGTAGGTGATTTGATATTTAGGTATCTAAATGGATGTTGTTTAAGGTATAATCTGATTCTAAAGAACTTTGTTAGGTCTTAAAATGCATAGAGGATAAAGCTTTGATTGGTTATGAATCTCTCCCTTTTCTAGCTTATTCTGAGCTATTCAAAACTCACTGGTTATTAAAATTAAATAAATGGTATAGTTTGACTTTTAGTATTTAATATAGTTTGACTTTTAACGTTCAAGATTATTTCATTTTCTCATGCTGATTATTCTGATTTCTGAACATGTTTATGGAACAACTGTCCAAGTCACGATGTATATCTTTGTACATTGCAGAAGCAAAGGGAACCCTATAATGAGCCCTCCAAGATTGAAGTGGACCTTGACAGGATCAGTAACTTACCAG
>CM008331.1:27854590-27864635 GCA_002525835.2 Ipomoea batatas
TCGTTTACTGCGTGGTCATTTGGTCAATCCGTTTTCCATGCATGTTTGCATTGATTGCTTCTTTTCTCCCCCCATTAACTCCCCTCTTTTTTGTTTGGTATAATTACACGCCTCTGTTCCCTTCTCGCTCACCGTTTGCTGACTGCTATGGACCACACACAGTTGAAATCTCAGAAATTTGCATGTAAACAGTCAATGCTATGGTCCACCGCAGTTTAACTACACCGCCTACCCCTAGCTAGACCATGGACCACCATCATTAAAATCTTCATTTCTCATTCAACAAATTATATAAATTTATAAATCTCGTAATTATTTCTATTAGTGGTTTTAATTCTTAATTTTTTATGGAAAAATGGTATAAGCCCTCGGATTTTAACTGAAAAGTCAATTAGTTTATTACATATTTTTAAAGTGTAATTACACCTATAAACAATTTATTTTGATGTAATGAAGCCTAAAAATCGGGTAATGACCTACTATCACAGGTCATTAGATTTCAGGTAGCTTTTTAGGCAAAAAAGTGACTCGAGAAGGCGACCTATATGGGTTGCCTTCTCCCTCCTTGGTGACCGTCAGCGCCTGAAAAGTCGTCAGAATGTTGTTTGGCCTGTGATAGCAGGTCATTAACCGATTTTTGGGTTTCATCGCATCAAAATAAATTGTGTTATGGGTGTAATTGTACCTTTAAAAAGTTTAGAAGACCAATTGACTTTTCAGCTAAAGTTCGAATACATTTTTTAAAAAAAATAAAAAATAAAATCAACCAATGCATTAATGAAGTAAAGTAGCAACAAAGTCAGAGGGGACATGCATCATCCCAAAACATCGGAGAAGCCTGAACATAGGTTGCTGTAGCTAAAACATGAGCTAATAAATTTGAGGTTTTAGGAATAAAAACAATGAAACATGAAGGAAAAGAGCTCAAAATGCGTCTACATTCAGAAACGACAATACCCACGTAAGAATGGGGCTCTGGAAGGGGCTTCGTCAGTAAGCGCGCGGAGAAGCGATGAGCAATCTGTGTGCAGTTGTACTGGAGCCACCCCACGATTCTTTAGTTAAAGTTCGAGGGCCTATTTGACCATTCTTATCATTTTTTATCATTATAATCATTTTTAGAGCAACAAGTAATGAATAATTGAGGGATAAGATTTAAAATGTATTTAAAAGAAATCAATTTGCTTATTGTCGAGTTGACACTCACATAATTTAAATAACAAATCAAGCTAAATTCAAACATTTAATACCCTAAGTCAAACAGCTCTCAAACTTATTGAAATTCCTAATTATTTGATTTACAGGAAAACTCATAGATTCTATCTTTAGAAGTAATCTGGATAAAGTTCGTCGTGTGATCTTAGCCAACAAATGACCACAAAGGGATCATAATAAGGTAAACTAACATAAGTTACTCATAATTGATCGGCTCAAACGACCAATAATGCCAATAGACAACTCATATGATGGAATAAAACTTGAAACATTTTAATTACCAATCAAATTGTCCAACTAATTTAACTAGAGTTGTCTAAAAATCCCTAATTCTTGCGACTTATAAACAGTACTAGACAAATTTGGATATTAAAATGGGTGTATAGTAATATGTGTAAGTGCATTATCTGGCAAATAAGCTGTCGCAGCACTGACCAACCAAGATTTAAAAAAAGTGGTGGAGTCAACTCTGATAGATGCTACTAATTAATTAGCTAATTAATTAATAATATCATATTATTAATTTAGACGATTTTGATTGATAGAATAATATTGAAAATTAGTGTGGGGAGGGCCATGCAGAAACAGTCGTACCTAAAATGATGATAACGTTGCCTAACAATAATGTGGTCTTCCGACAAAATCTTAATGCATAGGATATTTGTAACAAATTATATTTTGAGGCTCATCCTTGTCCCTCATTGCACTATCCCTGCTTTAACACCATGGGTTTGTCCACAACCCCATAGCTAAATACTTGACTTGACACATTATTTCCAAGTTCAATTCGATCGGGATCATTTACCTGTTAAGATCATAATGCTAAATTTATATAAACAGTTAAAAATAATAATATATTTTAATCTTATCACGTCAATAAGTTACTACTGACTTATGTTTGTATACTTACATGAAACTCAACTGATCAACCAATCCAAAATAAGTTGAAATGTTTTTTACTTTGTTAGCAGCAACATCGTTGCATGAATCGAGTTCTGCCAAAGACTAAAAATACCATTTGAAAATTTTCTATTGTAAAAAATGAAATAGTTGTTTTGAATTTAAAATTATAAATAGGAATAGTGTATATTTAAATGGGAAATTAAAATTAAAGAGTTTCATCAATATCGACGTGATAGGGACAAGTGGGGGCAAAGAATAAATAAAAATCGAAATATGCTTTTGGGTTGCATACAAGTATAAGTGGTTTTGTATATATATGTTGTAAACATGCCATGCAAAGTGTGTTGGTAGTCCACGTCCTTTTCCGTAACCTCCTTTTCATGCAAACTCCATTACTAACGTTGCTAGTGGAACAACCTTTATTAATTACTATTATAATCAAACCCCATTAACATCATGCTTTAATGTACAAAACTAATCATTACAACCCAATTTTATAATAATAAAATAATATCTAAAGAATGTATTTGCGCTACGTAAATTACATTTGACGGGACAATTTCAGTCAAATTAGTCATGTTACACAAAAATTCCAGACAACATAGTATATTTTGTTTAAAGATGGAGGATCAATATGTTGGTGCGTATCTCACCCGAGTGGACTTTCGAGTCTTGAATTGTTCTGTAAACATATGGATGATTTATTTGAATTTGATCATATATAACTATCCTAATAGTAGTACTAAGATTGCGTGTAGTGTCAAATATGTGGATTACACCATTTTATTAAGTATTTATTTATTTGATCCAATTAAAATTTATTGAAAAAGGATTTGTAAAATATAACTGTGAAATATATTAAAATAATTGTTTCGCTTATAAACGGACCACTTCAACTATAATATGTTATTATATGGGCTGGGCTTAATACGGGTTAAATTGGTATACTCAGCCCAATAATCCTTCATTACTCTGGGCTCCATAGTCTATCAGGCTTTGCAAAGAAAATGAGCTGGCTTGTCTTTTTAGGACAAATTATGCAATGGTGGACCAGATCCATATTCACAATTTAAAAATTCTATGTTCACAATTTCACAACTCTATACTCATAATTTTAATTTTTTTTTTTTACAATTTTAGAACTCTATATTCAGAATTTGTTAGTGAAATATGTGGCATTAAAAACTTTTCTTTAGTGTTCTTTATGTTGTACATTTATACTTTATTACCAAGTTTACCCTCAATATTTGTTCTTTTTACCAATTATATCGTTACCATGTAAAATACAAAGACATGCATACATATGTATATATGTAATTTAATAAATATATTTTAGTTTAATAATAGTTTAATTAATATGATTTCCTTATTTGAAAAATTTAAAAATTATATGAAAAAAATTATTTTCAAAAAAAAAAAAATTAAAAAATTCAAAAGAGCCAAAAAGTAATTTCCCTTTTTTTTAAAAAAATTTTATAACACCCAACCTTATACAGACTGACATCAGTTCATTTTTTTTTATTTTTTATTTTTGAAGAAACATCACTTCATTTTTTTTATAATTCCAAATTGCCACTATGTTACAATGACATATAGCCAACTATTCCAAAATTGGGAATAAATTTTTAATGAAAAATGACCTATCATAAACCTGTTTGTGAAATTATAGTAACCACCAATTATGAATTATTACAGTGACATATAACAAACTAGAGGGTGTATATCTAGACAAATGGAATTGGACCCCATAACATTATCTAGTACATTATGTGTGTCACTGCTTGATATTATATATAGGTAAGCGTATGTGTATTATATGTACTACTAGTTTTTGGGTGGCGAGAAAATCACACCAAAAATATTGAGATGATGTTTGTAAGAATTTGTGATCTTTTAGTACAAAAATTATACTTTACTTACTTAATTACCCATGTCATGAATCATGATGAATGGTATCAACTGTTACTTTTTATATTTGTAGCATGTTATGATTCATCTATAAAAGTTAGTGAGCTACAAATTTTATTCTTTTATTTATCTCTATTAATAAAATCATATTCTTACTCCCGTCACATTTCATGTGCCTGATTCGATTAATGATATTAGTCTGAGTTATTTTTAACTTCGCTTTTCATAATATTAAATATAGTATAAGTATATAAAATTTATATATTAAAAAAAATAAACAAGAAATGAAGAGTTGATTTCATATAGTTTATCACTTATCTTATCTCACTGAAAATATGAATAAAAAATAGATCTAAGATGATAAAAATGTGGATTGAATCATTTATAAAAATACATAGAGATAGGGTGTAACAAGTAAAGAAAATTATCTAAGATTCTAAGTATTAAAAATAATAATACAAAGTAATAATCATAGGGTTGTCGTTTTGTATACAGTGTATAGCATTTAAAGATTCGATCTTTAGCAGATGTAATAAAGAACAGAAAAATAATTGGGCATCGGTAAGATCAGTTGTGAAGAAAGTAATTAAGAAATGCAGTTGTACAGTCTATTCAATCCCAGACTATAACACAGCTCTGATAGCCGGACATTCGTCTTCTTCTTCGGCTAGTTTCTGCGGCATCATTGTCCCTCACCCAAGAAAGATCCTTTTTTTTTTTATTAATAAAAAAATGATTTTTAACTTTTTTATACATTAATTTATCAAGTTTTAAGTTTAAAAATGTTGAATGAGGTAAATTGCAAGTTATTTAATCAGTTCTCAATAATTCTGATGTTCCCAGTAAAATGCGTTTCATCACCTCGGTCAAATTCTTTCAATGATTTTCTGTTCCGAGAAAAATTAGAATCACGGGAACAAAATTTTAGGTTGATGGATCAAAACCCGAGTTAGTAGCCTAGTAAAGCATCTTAATTAATGCTCCGTAATTGTTTTATTTACAGTGTTCATGCACAGTGTGTACCTGCCACCCCATAGGCTACCATCACGGCTCCCAACCTCCTCTATAAAACCGGTTAAAAGTGAAAACCACAGAGCATAGGAAAAGGCAGTGAGAGAGAAAAAAGAGTGTGGTTCCACCATGGATGCAGTCATCCAAACTATTCAATATTGGCCACTGGGGAGTGTGATCACCGCCGGGGGTTTGGTGGTTGCTCTCGGCGTGATTTCGCCAAGGATTTTGAGTGATCAAAAGAAGAAATCTCCCAAACATCTCCGGACAGTTCCAGGTAGTTTACTAGTTTTCCCTTTTCTGTTTCTTTCTTTTTGTTTTTGTTTGTTTTATGATATTGGGTGGCAAAAGATTGTATATTTTTTGTTGTGAAGTTGTAGATTTGTGAGGGTTTTTTGGTGGATTTTTGTGCAGCTATACCAGGGGTACGAGTTCTTGG
Organism: Ipomoea batatas; assembly: GCA_002525835.2. Classification (NCBI taxonomy): domain Eukaryota; kingdom Viridiplantae; phylum Streptophyta; class Magnoliopsida; order Solanales; family Convolvulaceae; genus Ipomoea; species Ipomoea batatas. Next base: position 27,860,067 of record CM008331.1, read on the forward strand.
GAATTTACTCCAGTTGAAAGAGAAGAAACCCCATAAGACGTTTTTAAATTGGGTTGAGAAATATGGTCCAATCTATTCTGTCAAGACTGGGGCTTCCACCATGGTTGTTCTTAACTCCACTGATCTTGCAAAGGAGGTACCCTTTAAGCCTTTATCTTCCTCTTCTATGGGGAATCTTGTTCTTTGGTTTTGTTAATACCCAAAATGTAATTTCTTTTTCAATTGAAGTTGTCTTGTGTGAAAATGACATACTGTTTTGGCTTCTTCTTGGTCTGAGACACTCTGCTATAAATTTGCATGTACTTTGGCTCTATGGATAATTGATTGCAAGGGTTCCTGCTTTCTTAATTGTTGATTTTGACAGGTCATACTTGGGTAAAGAACTTGGCTATACCATGTAAAGATTCATGAACCAAATGTTTTCTGTTGCATGTGTCACTTTCTTATCCTCTTGGGAGTAAACTGAAGTGGATTTCAGATGTGAAATCAAAATTGGACAACTTTTTTATGTGTTAAATTTATGGCCAAAATTGGAAAATTTGAATGGATATTCTTCACTCTCCCTCATTTGTAAAGGAAGTAAACAAAATTCTAGCTGCCATACTTTTTTGGCTTAGGCAGGTATATAAAGCTTCTCATGATGCTATGCTGTGAAATGGTTTCCAACTGTGAATTGAATAGTTATGTTATAGTTTGTTTCTTACCACGAAGCCACTAGGACTCGATAAACTAACACAAAGTTATGCTTTATATATAATGGGCTATGGAAACATTGGATCTTTTTTGTTACATGAGGATAACCTATAAACTGTTGTGCTTGTCTGTTTTAGGCTATGGTAGACAAATATTCATCCATCTCATCAAGAAAGCTCTCGAGGTCCCTAACTATGCTCACTCATGATAAAAGTATTGTTGCAATGAGTGATTATGGCGACTTTCATAAGACAGTAAAGCGGAATATATTGACCAGTGTTTTGGGAGCAAATGCTCAGGTATTTGCTTCAGATTGCAAAACTAATAATTCTTGATTTCGTGTCTGCTCATTATAACAAATGTGTTGGCTTATTTTCTAATTTGTTTGTTTAGAAATTTAAATGAGACTTTTTTTTATTTTTATTATTCCAGAAACAACATCGCGTCCACAGGGACGTATTGATAGAAAATGTTTGTAATGAATTGTATGCTGTTCTCGAGAAGTATCCTGAGGAAGCAGTAAACCTTAGGGAATATTTTCAGGCCGAACTTTTCAGATTGGCGCTGAAGCAAGTGAGTTATTCACAGTCCACTTGATTTCCCGAGTTCTTTAGGGGATTTTACATATGCTTCAAAAATATAGTGTTATCAAGAACATGTAAATGAATTTGCAGGGAATTGGAAAAGATGTAGAGTCCGTATATGTTGAAGAGCTTGGAAATACTATCTCGAGGGAGATGATGCTCAAGTACCTAGTGTCTGACTGTATGGAGGGTGCTATTGATGTTGACTGGCGAGATTTCTTCCCATATCTCAGGTGGATTCCTAACCCAAGCTTCGTGAAGAAGATCCAGCAAATACAGTTTAACAGGGATGTAGTAGTGAAGGCACTCATAAATGATCAGAGAAAACGTATTGCGTCTGGGGAGGTACTCTAGCTGGCAAATATTTGCATATACTAATGTTTGAGACATGAAAACTGGAAAATTAGCTTATATCCTTAAATAGTCACATATTATCATATGAGCGTTAGTAATTCACAATTTGAACATTATCAATCTAGGGCACGTGTAGTTGAATAGTATTATTTGAAACATGCTTTAACTGCTAGCTACGATGGTTAAACTTGGTGACAGGCAATATACTGCTTGCTCGACTACTTGCTGTCTGAAAAACAGTCATTAACTGAGAAACAGCTTCAAATGAGCGTGTGGGAGGAAATTATTGAAACATCGGACACCACCGTGGTGACCACAGAATGGGCTATGTATGAACTAGCTAAAGATCCAGAACGACAGGTTGTTTCATTTGCCCTCTTTTTCCATAAAATCTGTTTATAACGAAAGTATCTGATCGTTTTCAACTACACAGGATAAACTATTTTGTGAAGTTCAAAGTGTCTGTGGGTCTGGTAAGGTAACAGAAGACAAACTGCGCCAACTCCCCTACCTTACTGCTATATTTCACGAAACATTGAGAAAACATGGCCCTGTTCCTATTGTTCCTCTCCGATATGTGCACGAGGATGTAGAACTTGGAGGGTACTATGTTCCTGCTGGAACCGAGGTAATTACCTAGTACCTAGTATCACACACCGAGGATTTTTGACAGGTATTTTAAGGTTTCGATTTTTGAACTGTGGGCTGTTTTTTCTTAGATTGCGATAAACATTCATGCGTGCAACATGGAGAAGGGGGTATGGGAGAGTCCTACAGAGTGGAAGCCCGAGAGATTTCTTGAAGGGAGGTATGATCAGAATGATTTGTTCAAGACGATGGCGTTTGGGGCGGGGAAGAGGTCGTGTGCGGGTGCTCTCCAGGCGATGACGATTTCGTGCCTGACGATCGCGAGATTGGTTCAAGAGTTTGAGTGGAGGCTCAAGGATGGTGAGGAAGAAAATGTTGCTACTGTGGGTCTTACTTCCTATAAACTTCATCCACTGCTAGCAAACATAAAGCCAAGAAATTGATGACAAGGAAAAAGGTGTTGAAATCTTAAGTGAAAGCGGCGCTCTTGGTGCTCCAATTATAAGGGATATTGGACTCGGTCCTTGAATTATAAGGCGCTTTCACTTTTGAGTCTCCAGTTATTAGCTTGGTGGGGTTTTTTTTTTCTCTCATTGGAACAGAACTATTAGATGGTGTAAAATTCTCAAGGTTCAACTTTTTAATTTCACATCTGTCTTCTCATTCCCTTGTATTTTCCCCACCAAATCAGCTGTTGAGATAAAACATTTTGGCCCTGTTTGGTAATAAAAGTGAGTTTATCAATTAATTTTGACTTGTTATCTCAAACTATCTAGTCAATATAGGACAAGCGAGAGAATTATGTTGTGTCATTGCGATTATCATGTTACACACTCGTAGACGCGATCCAACATAATTAAAACAATTGGTTTGCATGTACTTTCACATTTATATAAACGACAATTATACAGTAAATACATGCAAACCAATTGTCATTTATTCAATACATGACAAACTAAGTGTGATAATTATGTTGTGTTAGTAACCACTGCTTATATGTAAATGTCAAGCTAATATTGATGCTTGCTCACATGTAGTGTGTTAAGTATTAGTTGTGTTATATTATAAACATTAAAATATGTGTCTACCGTCTAATCAAATGGCATGAGTCAAAGAGTAAATCTAGCCATTCTATTATCTCTTTAATAACACTTTATATGAAAAATTACTATTTGCACGCCGTCCGCATATCTTATGCAAGAACCATATAAACTTATAATATTGTGATTACAAAATTCACATACTAATTGACTAGGGTTACCCTACAACAATATTTTATATTTACTGAAAAATAGATGTTGACAAATATTAATATTCAAATTTCTCCCCTCTCTCTCTCTATATATATATATCCAAAATGCCACTTTCCAAAAAAACAAATATTTGTCCCGTTTAGACTTACTCTGTTGTTTCTTCTCAACTTCTTTTGCTGTTTGTTTCAACCTGAAACCAACAAACTGAAGCGGCGAGATATGTCTTCGGAGGGCGGCGAAAGACGGCCGGCAAGATTTGAAGGGGTGGCGGCGGAGGCGGAGAAGCTGGCGTGCCCACGTTGCGACTCCACCAACACCAAATTCTGCTACTACAACAACTACAATCTCTGTCAGCCCCGCTACTTCTGCAAGTCCTGCCGCCGTTACTGGACCCGCGGCGGATCCCTCCGGAACGTACCCGTCGGCGGCGCCACCCGCAAGCCTTCCTCCAAGAAACGCTCTCGTGCTGTCGGGTCGGGTCGATCAGCCCGGTCTCCGGGACCCGTGATGGTTGGAATTAGTGCCGGGTCGGGTCGTGAGGTGAATCTGAACAAGGCGGTGCCGGAGCCGGAGACTGGGAGTTTGAGTTTGGCACCGGTGGGAGGCGGCGGCGTTGAGTTTGCCCCATTGGGTGAGTACGGGCTCGGGCTAGAACAGAGCGGGTTGCATGACGAGTTCGGGCTCGGCCTCGGGCTCTGCGACTGGCCCGCCGAACCAGTCGCCGGAGGCAATGGCGGTGAAGCTGCAAACGTCAATGGAGGCGTGGCTGCCACAAGCTGGAACAACGACGACGCGTGGCAGATTGATGATTGGCCGGAGCTCTCCATTTCTGCACCGGGGAGGAAACCTTGAATACAATCAATTAAGAACTAAACATAGAATTTAGAAGGTTAATTATTTGCTTAATCATGTTGTTAGACCAACATTGTTCTGAACAACTCATGCACTTGAGAGATGACTGATTAGTCATATAAAATAAGGGTAATATTGTAAATATATGAATGTATTATCATTTTGAAAGATTGATTTTATCCTTACGATGTTAAACATAGTGTCGAACCAGATAAATTCTTTATGTTTTTTTTTTTTTTTTTTTT
>CM008331.1:27874142-27884472 GCA_002525835.2 Ipomoea batatas
CCGGATATTTGTAACTTTTATTAGAAAAATAGGTATTTAAAAAAAAAAATTAAGTGATTCCATCGTCAATTTAATTCTAAATTCATAGGACTCCGCTTATAGAATCGTTGTAAAGGTAAATCGCTAGTCACGCAATTAGTCTATCGATTAGATCCTAATTTTTATATGCGCACAAGAAATCCAATTCAGAAATTCCAGCATACTTGGTTCTTTTTTCCTTACATATTTTCAGTGGGCTTCTTGTATAAATATTCTTTAGAAAAGGGTTTAGGATGTTCTTATAGTGACATCCAGTTGTTCTTTTATTAATAATTTATACTGTAGATGAGTAGTTTTGGTACAAAATCGTACTGCATCTTACAAAATGAATAAATAAAGGTACGACTTATGGAGTATAAATAAATTAATAACTAACTTAATCCGGTTACCTTTGCTTATGTATGCGCTTGCGTCATTATATGGGTATGGAGTTGCTTATGGACCCTCCAAAAAGTAGATAGTAGATACATGCCAGTGAGCAATGCTTCATTTTTGCTCACTTTTATTCTATTTTATAATTTGAATGGTATAGTTTTTTATTAATTAAAAAAAAAAAAAAGCAAAATCGACGTAAACTACCTTATTTGAGTTCTACTGACTTTATTACATTGTAGTATCTGTTCATAGCTACTTTCTCAACCTACTGAAGCACAAAGAGTCAACATATGCCTCCACTGAGGCTCGAACCCACTCCCTTATTAAGTTGACGATTTGCCATGATCATAGTTTGTGTGTGGACAATCCTCCCCTCCGTGCTGGGACTACTTGATCAAGATTTATTTGGTGCACTGTGTCATAGACAGTCAGACGAGTGACTTATCTTGTGTAATTTATTTGTGTTTTTTGTTCTTCATAATGTTTTTCTGTTGAAAAAAAAAAAACAAAATGTATGTGTCACAATACCTTAAAAATGATGGTTAAGTGAATGTAGTATAATTCTGGCATATGAATGTCATAAGTCTGATTATTGTTGTAATAAAAAAAAGTTTGATTATTGTTAATACTTTATTTTTTTTTTTTGAAAATCTGTTAATACTTTATTGATTGAGTTAATTTGATGAAACTTTTCTAGTCGATTTGTCTCTCATGTGTTCTTTGAGGTTTATTATAAAAAAACAAAATATATTCAGTGCATATTTTTAAATAGTGACTATGTGTTTATCTTATCACCTCCAAAGAATGCATCATAATTCTTTATTTTCAATTATAAAATTAAAATATATGATATGATGAGGGTATTGTTACGATCATTTATTATTATTATTTAATTATTTACTTCTTTTTTTATCTATAATAATAATCCATAATATATGGCCTCTATTGATAAGGGATTAAATACCAAGTCTGCCCATATCGTGAACCACACCTACTCCGGTGCTAACACACTCGAGAGGGTCTTTTTGTCTATTTATACTGGCATGAATGTGCACGTCTTTGTAAGCTAGAAAGTTGCAAGAAGCTTCCAGTACGGTTCGCTGAGTCAAAGTCAAACTACTCACACCAACATTTGCCCTTCATTATAACCAAAATCACAAGACATTAATTAATATGATCAAAAGAAATTTTAATCCAACCGCTAAGGTTGGAGGATCGATTTTAATATGTATGCACTATGTTTTATGTCAAATATGAATTAATTAATATCATAATGATAAAATATAGTAAACTTATAGTATAAGAAAATGTGAGAATGCCTTTAATATTAGTTTAGTAGAACAAAAACTCTACTTTGAAGTTTATTTTTGGTGATAAGGTGAGTGTTTGATTTTTTTTTTTAGTACAATGTTTGATTTATGCTGTCAAATTAAATATTTGAGTTTGGGGCACAAAATATATAATTTGATATTAAATTTTGAATTTAAATTAACTTGATTTACAACCTTATTATCTTGTGGCAAGTTCATGCGGTCCATGATATTGTCCGGTGAAAATTAGGAAATTTGAGTTATTAAAAAAAAAGTGAGTAACTCTACATGAGTTAGCTAAAAAGGTAAATGATTTTGAAGTTTAGTAGTACGAATAGGGATGGCAATTTCAATCTGCCACATGGATATCCACCCGAATCCACCCCCGCATGGGTCGGGTTTTTTTGGGTGATAGTGGGTGATGGATCGGGTGTGGGTCTTAAAAAAGTAAACCCGCTGTGGGTCGGGTTGGATTCGGGTTTTATGTACAAAACTCGCCTATAACCCCACCTGACCCACCATGTGTGTGTATGTATATATATAATAGTAAAATAAGTACTAGTATATAGTTTATTATAAAAGTTTTGATAACTTTTTACTATTTTTATATTTAAACTACTAAAATTATTCTTAAAAATTAACAATTTAGTTATTATATTTGGATATTTTTATTATTTTTTGTTTTAGTATAACTAATGATTTTTTTTTTATTATGTGTAAGTAATTTAAATATTAATTTTTGAAAAAAATTAATAAGATGATAAGTGTTGGGTATCCGTAGTGGGCACCCGCATCCGGTGGGGTGGGGGTGGGGTTTGAAAAAGTCCAACCGATGCGAGTTGGGGTGGGGGTGGGTGAAGAAAATATAAGGTGGGTCGGGTGATGGATGTAGCCCTCCCGACCCATTGCCATCCCTAAGTACGAAGTTACTCACTTAAATATGAGGTCATGTGTTCGACACAGTGTAACGATATTGACTCTATGTGCTTCAAATCAATAATACTAAAAGAGGTGAGTGGGTTTCTGTAATTATCTGAATTAAGAGGGGCAATTAGGTACTTTACCATCAGTCGCCACCTTATAGTCCCAGAACGCTTCCCAGTTTCTTCGCGTCACCAACTCTGCAACTGCACCTCTGATTCTCCCTCCCGGAGTTTCTCCTCTGGGAGATATCTAGTCAACGCCTCCATCTCCGATAGTTTGACTTTCAGATTCCCATCCGATTTTGTAGAATTGTTTCCAGTTTTTCTTTCCAAAAGCGTTTGATCTAACCTTTCAATTCATCGTTGCGGATTCAAGCTCACCGATTTCGTCGATTACAATGCAATTTCTCGGCTTCTTTTAGGGTTCTCTGTAGTCTCCTCCCCGTTACTCTCCGAACCCACTATTTTTTATTTGTTTCTGAGCTTCTTACAATTAGTTGTTATGGCGATCCGGTTCACCGTTTCCTATTCCGGCTACTTAGCCCAAAACATTGCGTCGTCGGCTTCCTCCAAGGTGGGAAGCTGTCGATTCTTCCATGAGTGCTGCTCCGCCCGTTCCCGCGTCTTCCAGAAACCCGATTCCAAGCCCTCCTCCGATTTCCGACGGCCCAAATCCGGGGGTCCGTACTCGTCGCCGGCGACGGCGTCGATGTACTCGACGCTCGCGGATGAGATTCTCGGCGGGAATTCGAGGTCGCCGCTGGTTGTTGGGTTGATTTCGCTGATGAAATCCTCGTCGTCGGTTTCATCTCATGGGGTTTGCGGCGTTTCGCCGCTCAGGCGGGCGTCGATCTTCCCCTTTCTGCAAGGCTCCAAGTGGTTGCCCTGTAGCGAGTCTGATATGACGGCCGCCGCCGCTGCTCCGGCCGGTACTGAGGTGGATAAGGGCGGGACAGTAGCTAAGCGGAGCAAAGAGGTTTCTGTCTCGGCTGCTATGTCGAAGGGGACTTGGTTCTCGAAGCTGTTTAATATCTGCTCGGAGGATGCCAAGGCCGCCTTCACAGCTTTGAGTGTTAGTATTCTGTTTAAGTCTTCTCTGGCTGAGCCAAGGTCCATTCCTTCTGCTTCTATGTACCCTACTCTTGATGTGGGTGACCGCATCATGGCAGAAAAGGTAAAAAATTTCCTCATTTCCCTAATTCTTTTGGATTGATAGTTATTGCATATTTGCATTAGCTTTTACAATAATCAGAACTGCCATTGAATTCTTGATTCCTTATGTGATTTAGTTCTTGAATTAGTATGAAAATCTTCTTGTGACCCTTAGCTGAGGTAAACCAGTCTATATTGCCCTTCAGCCCGTTGGAGTTGAATTTGTAACCTTGTAATTACCAAGTCACTAACCTGACCAATTTATCCCATTTAGGATATATTTTAACAACAATAAGATGAGTTTAATTGGGATTTGGGGCCAAGACCTTATGGTCCAGTGGTCTAGTGGCACCAAGGCTGCACTCTAATATGGGAGGTTGTGGGTTTGAGCCTCGGTGGAGGAGGTGATATTGACTCTTTGTGTTTCAGTAGGTCTTTGTGAACATATACTACTTTGAAATAGAGTGAGTAGTACTCAAAAAATTGGGTGTGGGGTTTGGGACAAATTTGAGATAGTATGTAGATGCTTTTGTTGCATGGATACTTATACTCTATCTTGGATTTCAGGTTTCATACATTTTTAAGAATCCTGAAGTTTCAGATATTGTGATATTCAAAGCTCCAAATCTTCAGGTATCTTACAGAATGTCTCAATTAGTTTCTCATACTTTAGCCATTGCCCTTTGTACTCCATCATTAAGTTGGCATTTCTAATGCACCTTGCAGGAGTTTGGTATTGGTTTTGGTTCGGGAGATGTCTTTATAAAACGTGTTGTAGCATTAGCTGGTGATTATGTTGAAGTAAGTTCCTGTCTGATGAGGGTTCTTGTTCACGTTATCACATGTTTTAATATCTTTGATCTAACATGTTTGTGCTTTGTATAGGTTCGTGATGGCAAATTGTATGTGAATGACATTGCTGAGGATGAGGAATTCATTCTAGAACCTATTACTTATGAAATGGAACAAATGGTAAAGCCCTATCTTAATCTATAGCTACATACAACTTTATGGACAGTGTGTTACTTCTAACTATAATCTTGCTACCCTGATGCAATTATCCTGACAGAACTAACTCTCTCTTTCGGTTATTGTCTAGCTTGTTCCCGAAGGGTGTGTGTTTGTGTTGGGGGACAACCGCAACATCAGCCTCGACTCTCACATCTGGTACTATATTATAAGTTTTGTTCTTTGTCGGCTTTTATAAATTCGCTTCATATATTTGTGTTGCGTATCTATTGGTACTTAAACCTTCTCTGTTACTTTCAGGGGTCCTCTTCCCATTGAAAACATCATCGGGCGATCAGTTTTCCGGTACTGGCCTCCCTCCAAAGTGTCGAGCACTCTGTATAACTCACAGATAGAGAGGAAAGATGTGGCCTTTTGTTGACCCTTCCCACTTCCCAGGGCTCTTGTGGAGGGAAGACTGACGGCTCACTGCATCTCTTGATTCTTTTGTCATCACTTTTCCATCCCACTCTCGCTGGTTTCATCGGCTGTGAATAGTGAAAACCCTAACCACCCCTGCGTTGGGTGAAGCTTTAGGCTATGTTGTTGATGGATTTATATTGTTTCCATTTGTTGAATCCATTGATGTTTTGTAATTGTTTCTGAAAGGCCAATCTTTGGCCAGAATTCAATTTGTTGTTAAATGAGAAAAAGACTTGTATATATAGTTTTTCCTTTTATTTTTTGAATGTGCCAATTAGTTTACTGTTTTGCATGGGTGTTCTCCTATAATTCTAGGTTTTATTGAGGATTAAAATGAATAATACTTGGGACTTAGGCTCCCAATTATTGGAGTTAGGCTCCCTAAGTTGGGAGTATGGCATGATATGGGTTCTTTGTACACAAAATAAGGCGAGAACAGACGAAAGTTACAGTCACTCACGTCAATCAAGCTGGTTAATAAAAACAGTTTCACTCACGTCAACCAAACTGATTAATAAAAAGTATAATTAACTATGTATTACATATTAATATTCTGAATTAGGACATCATAAACTTAATCGAGTCCATAATTACTAAACTAATCCCATCTCAATCTTTCCTTTGGGATGTTCATGTTCTTCCCTCACTTCCACCTCTTTATACTTATACCAAGAAGCGCACACCAAATAAAACCCAAAATTCAAAACACTCAACCCAGCCAACAGCCAGTAAAAGTAGTTAAGTTTGTCCCTATTAAGGTCATTGTCGGCCAGCCAGCCGCCACTAACCTTATTCACCACCTCCACCACCACAGAGCTCATAAAATACCCAAAAGCCAACGAGCACCAAGAAATGGCGGTGCTAAGAGACTTCATCCCGGCCGAGCTCTCCGTATAGAAAAAATCAAAAAGCCCCACCAGCGTAAACATATCCGCCATTCCAAATATCCCGTACTGAATCCCCAGCCAGAACACGCTCACCATGGACACCGCCGACAGGACCAGCCCGACCCCGATGCGCTGCAGCTGGCGTATCCCGGAGGGTATCCCCGTGAAGCCACGCGCCAGCGGGATGAAAACCCGCTCGTAAATTGGGATCAGGACGAACATGAAGAGTAACGGAATTACCGGTATTGAGGCCCCTGGAACCTGGAAGGTTCCGAGGTTTCTGTCCATGATTGTGCTCTGTTGGATCGTGAATGTCTGGAGCTGAGCTAAACAGGTGTTCATGAAAACCGTGCTGGCTATAATTGGGAGCATCCGAACCACAATCTTTGTCTCTTCGATTTGTGTCACTGTACAAAGATTCCAGGATCCCTGGAATTCTTGGTTCAGGATTGCTGCTCTGTCCAGAAATCTGTTAAGAATCAATTTGGTATCAGAGTCATGCCAAAGGTCATAAGTAACTATAAAGTATTTTGTTGTTTTGTATCAAAGTGCAAACAACATACTTTAATTGATCTGTTCTTTTAAGGATTTCGACTGGTTCCTCGTCAGGAATCTGATGCAAATCAGCTTCATTCTCCGGCAATGGAAGATTTCTCTTTCTGAAGGCTGCAATAAACACCTGGAGAATGCGAAGAATGGGGCTTCCTTTGGGGACATTGTTGCGGTACAATGATTTCCCCATGGTTAAGAAAAGGATAGCCATTCCAACCGCTATGCTGCAGACGGCGAAGGACCAATCCCAGCCCTGGTTATCACTAATCCAGACCAAGAATGTGACCCCAAGCATGCCACCAATTGTGAGGAAGAACAAGAACCAGTTGAAGTAGCTTGAGAGCTTTTCAGCCTCCTTTGGGTCATTTTCATCAAACTGATCTGCCCCCAGTGATGGGCAAGCAGCTTTCACCCCACTGGTGCCAAATGCCACCAGGTAAAGCCCCCCGAACAGGACCGCGATTTCACCTCCCTTTGCTGGCTGGCATTGATCCATTTGGCTTGGGGGCATGCCTTTGCAAGGAAGGGGCCTTAACTGGTGGAAATGTGCTTGGACTGCAAGAACTGCATATCCCTGGAATTGCAGGTCCAGGTTCAGGTTTAGTCCGTTCTTATCTAACTATCAGCTTAGACTTTTAGTACTTACCATAACTTCAAAGCATATCTAACTATCAGTTTAGACTTTTACTACGTACCAGAACTTCAAAGCACCCGAAAAGGACACAAGTCTTGAATCTGGACAGGTAAGTGTCTGACAGAAAGGCCCCGAAAAGGGTCACTAAAAAGGCTGTCCCCATGAAGTTAGTCACAGTGGTGGCTGATTTTGTGATGCTGAAGTTCATGTACCCAGAGAAGTATGTCACCAGGCTTACTCCATTGGAGATAAAAGCCATCGTGTCAATCGCCGCCATAGCTACACACCACAAACAAATTCGATCAATACCATAAACTTCTAACGTGTCAGAAACGAATACTTTCTTTTTTCTTTCTTTCTTTTTTACCATATACAAAAATAGCAGCTCTATTTCCTCCCCGCCTCGCGGGCTGCCCAGGCTGATACCAAAGCTAGCTATAATCTTACCATTTTGTTTGAAGTTATGGAAGCTTGAGTGTAGAAGAGAATGGAAATGGTGGTTTTTATATGTAAGGAATGGGCATTGAGTACCCACACAATGACAAACAAGGCAGAAAGGAATCATATATGTGGTATCTTTGTAATTGAAGAAACTGAGAGTCAAAGGTGTGGTGTTTTTGTTGCTTATTATGATTGGAACTTTTGTGGTTCCTATGATCATTAAATTAAAGAACATTTACCTGCACCTTCTGACTTCTTTGGTAGACATAACCTTTGACTATATTTAAGAAACACTTGTGAATTAGTGCATGCATGTCATTCAAAAACTCAACTATCCAATAATTAAAAGGTGAGCTAATTTCTCCATCCCTAACCTTTCTAGGGATCTTTCTTACATTGAGATGACACTTTTTTTTTTTTAATTATAAACCTTCGATGTGCGATTATTAAATTTCTACCATATTTGATCTTTCGATTACTTTTCTCAGTCAATCTTACTCAGAATTTTTCACATAACTGTCATATAAATTATTTAAAAAAATATTTTTGTTGAATTAATGACTGATTTGGTCTCTGGACTATGTCATGAATAGTTCCTTAACGGTTGCAAGCAAGATTCAATGTCACAACCATGATTGATGATTCTTTAACAACCAACAATAGTTGACAATAAGTTCATGCATCAACAAAATCACTAAATGTATTTTGTGTTAACAAAAAAGTTTTGAATACAAAATATGTTGTTAACTTTGGTATACAATTAGTACGATAGTTTCTCTTCAAATTAATACGGAGTAGTAATAACATAAATTTATATTTTATATATTATATTCTCATGACATCCTTCCTTTTCCCCAACTTACAAAATGGGACATGAAGATTATAAGGTTATTATATTATAATCTCGACTAAGTTAGTCAAATTGTTGATTTGGTAATAACATATTTACAAGTTTGATCCTCGATGAAAACAATATATTAGCTATCTTAGTTTCTTGGTTCAAATCGGTCAATTATGGACAATTTAAACTGATTTCTCTACTAGAAATCTTAGAATCACAAGACAAATAATACCCAACAAAAACATGAATTAATCAAAATAATATAATATTATATGTATAAGAGATGAAAAAAGATGTGAGCAATGAAGAATAGTTGACAGCGTAACGTGAGTAATAATGGAGACAAATTGCCGCCTGAAAGCCGCTGTGGCATCTTCCCAAGGTATAAAAGCCCCGACAGCTTATCGTCATTAAGGAAATACTAATAAACTAAAGTTTAATCACTCTCAACTCTCAATTCATGATTCATCATCGTAGCATTAGCTAAGCTGTAGTATCAAAATTAGGTTAAATGTTCTCCTTAATAGTGATTCTATTGATTTCTCATATACAAGTTGTGCCATTAGTGAATACAATAATCTTCAAGACTTCAACAACACTTTGAAACAGTGTCTTTCAAATTTATTTTTAGATTAGTGAATAAGTTTGTCCACGTTGTAGCAAGGGCTGCTCATTCGCAAACATTGGTTCTTTTATTTGAAATTTTTCTATTCATTCTCGTATTGAACGTTTGATTTAATAAATCTATGTTTTTTATTTTCAAAAATAGTTAAATGCCAAAATGTATTTGTTATCCATGTTGGAAGCCCAAGTAAGCATGGTGCCAAAGTGCCAAAGATAGTGAACAGTCATGAAGAAGATCAAAAGATTCTTGGGCCAGAAATTCAGTTTAGTCCGTTTAATATATGGGTTGAAAGCCCAAAACTCGATTAAACGGGATTAAGATATTTTATTCAAAATTCTTTTTACAATGAATATTGGATACAATCCTGATCTTATATTCGAATCAGATATCAATTTCTTAGTAGACAATCAAATCTAAAATTAAAAATTTATATCACTCAATTATAATATACTCCGTATTTTTTATTTTTATTTATGCATTGTGATATGTTGTTGTCTAAGGTTACAAATCTAGTTATGACCAAATTGCACTTTTGAGTAACACTTACGAACTTTTTCATAAATCAAAGTATTCTATGCTGTGAAATATACTCTATTGTGTCTCAAGGCATTGATCTAACATATGAGATGTCTCACACAATACTTGCTTTTAACAGCATGATGAGATTCAAATTTTGTCATAAGTATTGAGCTTTAAGCTCTTTATATATAGAAACATACAATATAGTGTTGAGTCTCAAAATTATATTAACTCGATACCTAAAACAAGCTCATAAGATTGAAGATATAATATGGCGAAATCATAAAATAAAATGAGTTATAAAAAAAATGGAATATACTCTATCATAGGCAGGGAGTGAACAGTTGTCCTCACGCAGCATGGGGCCATGGGGACCGCGACAGTTTAAATTCAAACGGTAACTGGGTACACTTCCTCAATTTCTGCTAAAACTCTGAAATTTTATATTATGTTTACAAATCAAAACAAAATTTCTATTTTACTACGAGTAATAAACAATACATTAATTGAGATATACTTTTTTTATTTTAATAAAAGTTTAACCAACTATATATTTATGTTTAACACATCTCATACCATTTTTTTTGCATGTGTTTAACTC
>CM008331.1:27900453-27915673 GCA_002525835.2 Ipomoea batatas
CGTTTCATTTTGAGGAGGTGAGAAACACCAGCAACTACGTGCAGTCTGCTGTTCGGAACGCCTGTTTTTGCAAGCGCCTTCCCGTGTTTGTCCAGGAGAACGAAGCAAGGAACGTAATTTATGTTGTAATTCAGAAGCTGGATAATAACAGAACAGAACAAATAAGTCAGTTGTAATTCAAGCATAAAATGCACTCATCAATGAAGTTAGGTCAAACAAAACAGAATCATATATGCTGCTGATGATGCAGAATCCGGACTTGATCCATCCGAATGATTCTTTAGACCTGTTAAGTTTGGGCTTTCATAACGAACCTACCTAGGTCAGTAACCCAAATTCAACATTATGTGTCATTTCTCGATGTCAAGTGCAAGAACATACAGACCACGGAAAGTCCCCATTGAATTGATGGTTGGAGATTTGCAGCATCAACCGTTATAAACTCATCAGGAACCAAGAACCTTTACATCATTCACATAAGCAAACAAATCTCTAGAAACTGCAATCTTATCACAAAGTCCCTTGATTGAGAAAAATCCTAAACAAAAACATTTTTAGGATCAACATAGCCAAGGAGAACATCCTTTTGGGAAAAAGAGAAACTAGCCAAGCTCTTGTTGATTTGTAAGCAATGAAACCTTTATCACCTACTTTGGCATTAGTGCATTACTACATGATCCACAGACCACAGTTAGTAAGTGGTTATCTAGAGAATCAAAACTAGACTCCAAATCTCCAATAGCTCAACTCTCCAAGAACAACATGAACGAAAGTACGAAACTCACATTACCATTTTTTTTGAGTTACGAGGAAAACCAGCAGTCACTACCCGAAGGTGTGTGTGAACCTAGTGGGTGGACTACAAAAGACAAACTAGTCTAGGTTATCTATAGCTAATCCGCTTAAACCAATAAGGCCAATGCTCCCGTTAAGAATCGAACTTGTAACATCGTGCTACCAAGTCAAAACCAACTTGTTTCGGACTACCCACATTAGCAATTTTAAAACCAACACTTCTTCATCACAATACAAAACAAACCACCAAAAGAATGAATCTTGAAAGGTAAAATTGAGATCATTGAACTTAAATGGACCTAAAATTTGGATTACAACGCAGCAACAGCAACACAAGATCTGTAAAACTATTTTAGCTCAAAATAGAAGATAATATTAAAAGAATGCAAATTGGGAACAGAAAATGTGCACCTCAGGCAGCCATTGATCACTCGTAGCATCAACGTAAACAATGTTGAGCCAATCCGAGTTCCTCTTCTCGACCTCCGTAACGAAATTAAGCAAAGAGTTGCAGAGCTGGCAGGCGGGGGAGTAGAATTCCAGCACCGTAGCCTCTTTAACGCTCGCCAGCGCCGCCGCAAACGCTCTCTGCTCGGCCTCCGATTGTTCCTCCGGAGTCAATTTCTTCTTCATCGCCGGGGGCGGCTTCAGTGCGGGGATTCCGAGGGAAAAGTTTCGGGACTTGGGCGTGTTATGGATGAAACCGAAGGCTAAGGAAGTCAAATTTTGAAATGATTTGAATAGCCATGGCGCCTCTAAGGTACAAGGAGTTGCAGGGCTTTGGGGGTTATTCTGGTTAGGATTAACAGTATCCCACGGCCACTTTAAGCAGAACAAAGGATTGTTGGACTTTGAATTCTCCTTGTCCATCGATGAATTGTCTTAAAACTTCTCCGATGCTTGTTGACATCACTGACGGCAAGCTTACCAAAACCCAAAAGTATCGCCGGCGGTGCTGTTTCCGAATTGGGCTGATCCTTATTTAGTGGGCTTCCCCAAAAAAAGGTTTTGGGCCTGACTTTTCACTCTTTGATAATAAAAAAATAAAATAAAATAAAAAACAAATTGTAATGAGAAAAATCACAAATTATATATTTGCAGTTAAAATATTATACATTTTTAGTTAATATATTATGTAACTGTAAATAAATTAAATGTACATAAGATGTTAATTACAAATATATAATTTGAACATGGTCTACCATGTGCATAATTGTACTGTCAATGTAGGCCATCCCACTCCACCACGGACCTAAATTCAGGCAAGTTTTGCGGGTCGGTCCGTGGACTAGGGTTCATACAATCTTAACCTGTCTCACGCGGATTCGTAGGCCCCGCGAGCTTTTTTCGCATGTTCTTAATTACCTATAACTCAAACGCCTAGCACGAATCATTATCTCATTCTTTAACATGTTAACAATTTGATATAGTATTATTGATTCAAACTCATGACTTTATAGTTAAACCACCCAAAATATCTTGTCATTAGTAATTAGTTATACACTGGCCTTAGACTTTTGTTATGTTATATATCTTGTCCTTGTCGGTTAACAAAAGAGAAGTAGATAAGTGGTGGCTGTGGAGGAGAACAAAAGATGTGGCTGCGCATCAAAAAACAATCTGATTTTTGACATTAAACCACAAAGGGATATGATGGACGGTGAAGGAAACGGTGTTCACATGTGCCCTTTAAAATCAGATACACCACGCACGTTTTTAATACCAGCCGTTAATTTTACCTGCTTTTTAAAAGAATTCAATAATCTTTTACTTTTTTTTTAATACTACTGACTCTATTACAATGCAGTATCTGTTCATAACTACTTTCTCAACCTATTGAAGCACAAGAATAGGGAAGAATTTGATGACACTGGACCACAAGGTCCTTGACATAATCTTTTACTTTAAATCAGCAATTACTTTGAATAAAATTTGATTTGTGATCGGCTGTAACAAAAAAAAAATACCAATAATCATTTTTGTTGGGCAGGATAGGTAAAGAACCATGTCTAGTATCAGGCTGTTAGAGTGATTGTAACTAGTGGATAATTATTTACGAGAATTTTTTACAACAAATTTTATAATAAAGATATAAATATTAGTTAATTTATTGGTGAATATGACTTTTTATTGAATATTTCAAAGTAGTAAGACATGCGATTTTAATGTCTCAAAATATTCTTAAGTTTATATTTAATTAATGATAATAATATGATCAAGCTGTCAATTAACAGACCATGATCTCATGATGGCGATAGATTTCCATTCCCAATTGAAAACTATAAACAAATAATTAATTAGCAACCACTAAACATCATTATCATCGCTTTCATGCTAATGATAGCTGGTAGACGCCTCCGAAAACGACGACGTAATGTAATCCCTCACTTCCCTCTCAATCACATCTTTCATGGCATCCCAAAACACCGCCGGCAAACTCTCCGGCGGCCGCGAGTCACCGCCCATTCCCGGCGGCGCCAGGGTCAACGCCGTCATTGGGTCAAACTCGTCATCCCAAGTGTCCGTTCCCGGTGATTTTTCCGTTATGAATTCGGTAGATCCGGGCGAGTTAACGTTAACGTTAACGTCCGTCACCGTCATTGGAAGATCGGACGGCTGAGATTGTTGTTTGTGTCGTCGTTTTAACGTGGAGTTCCAGTGATTCTTGACGGCGTTATCGGTGCGTCCGGGGAGCAACCGTGCAATGGTGGCCCACCGGTTGCCGTACCGCGAGTGGGCGGCCAGGATGGCGTCATCCTCGGCGGCGGAGAACGGGCGGTGCTGCACGGCGGGACTGAGCTGATTACACCACCGGAGGCGGCAGGACTTGCCGGAGCGGCCCTTTATGTACTTGCTCATCATGGACCAGTTCCGTGCGCCGTACCGCTCCACGAGGCGAGTCAAGATCTTGTCCTCCTCGGCGCTCCACGGCCCTTTGATCTTCTCCGCCTGATTCCCGCCGCGGGCGGAAAACGACGACCCGGAAGAACAAGAATCCGACGACGTAGAAGACGCCGATGACCATCTATGAAAAGCTCCCATTATGGAGTGGAACACAACAAGATCGAATAGTTTAAAGACTATAACTTTTTGGTATAATTTGTTGGAAATCCAAACTTCTAAATAGAGGGAAATCTTGCTTGGAGTGATGTGGGGAGTGGGTTGAATGATTTGGAGCTGAAGAACTATATATAGATGCAGATGTTTGTATAATACTGAGTAGTGAGTATTATATATATAAAAAAATATGTCTGCACAGTGCAGTGACAGATGCATGCACCAGCTAGCTTCTGCTAAGCTTTTTTAACACTCTACTAAAAGATTAAAAAAAGATAATTTTTATATATGTGATGTCATTGGTGTATTTGATCTTGTTAAGTAAAGAGTGTTTACCGACCAAATTAACATTTAATTACCCAATATTGGGTAGGATTTACTGAAAGCCTGTAGCCGTTATCCAGTGTGTTCTGGATGAAGTCCACCCTAGTTACAAGAAGTTAAACTAGCTATTCAGTGTGTTTTGTATGAAATTCCTTACAAGAAGTTAAACTAGTATATGTTGCACAAACTCAAACTAAAAAGATCGATCAAAAGACAACCAAGATGGTTGAATTTTGAATGGGTACGTTGTAGCTTTAGAGTGGCACGTGGCCAAAGGAAATTCTGACATGCTACTGGAACACAAAGAATTAATATCACAATTGAGTGCCACTAGACCACAAGGTCTTGACAGTTTAAGTTATATTTTAGTAATTGTGATAGAATACTTGGATCTGAATCATAATTTTTTGACTCACAAACTCTTTATGACCTAATAAAATATGGGTATAACTATTAAAAAAAAACATGCATAATGGTGATAAAGAACTTTTATACTGTATTTAATGTTTCCCATTTTCACAATACTTTATGTAACATCATAGAACAACTCAAAATATCAGTTGTATGACAAAGAAATAATATAATATTTTTTTTATGAAGTTTGGGCAGTTTGTAGTATTAGATGGTGTGAATCATGCGGCAAAGAAAGTCATAAAAATTTGAGTGGACCCACGGTTTTAGGTAGTCCAACAGGCAACAACAACAGTGCTATGGTGGTTTCATGGAAAGTGGGGAGTAGTGTGGAGTTGGTGGGAGTTAATGCCCTCTTAACTAAATCGGTGCTTAGATCCCAAACCAGTTGTTAACCACATACTAAACACATTTTAGGTGTCTGTGTTTTCTCGGATCAGATCTGTCCTCGTTGCTTCTGTTTTGTCCTTTTTTGGGATTCCCAGATGGCGACGTATAATCACCACCATTATATTTGTCATCTACCAAGTCGTCGACGACGCATTGACTTGCTAGCTAGGTAGTGTCCATGCATGGCACGCAGAAGGTTCATTGAACTGCCTCTAATTGTTCGTTAACTCGTAGTAGTGCTTCCCTGGGTTTGAATTCGTCGTCGTTGGTCGTATAATCGATGTGGGGTTTGTTGTCGTTTTACTTTTTGCGTATGTTATTATTGTTTTGTACGACGTCTCCGTACAACGTTGCAGAATTGTTGCGTGTTGCTAAAATGTGTCATTGGCCTGGGAATAAATAATTTGCTTTTTAAAAAAAAAAAAAAGAAAAAATAATTTGCTAAAAGAGAAGTTCTCAAGATGTAATGTTGTATTATATTGGATGATCTTAATTAAATCATGTGATTTTAATTAGCACTAGTTTAAAACTTTAGCAAAAAAAAGGAAAAGGAAAAGGAAAAGGAAAAAGTGAAAGTGGGGCCCTGGAAGTAGTTTGCTGAAATTGCAGGGGGAGAAATAGAATTCAAATCTAAAGGGCTGTGGGAGTCCGGTCGGGCCAACCAACGCCTGAGATCTATTGGTCTGAACAAACCGGTTGGTTTGGAAGAAGAGTCCAAGGAGTTACACGTAGACCGGGCCCCACTTACAGCCAGGACGAATCTCACGCGATTCGAGTCAGACACTGCTTTGACTTTCGAGCGTTATGTCCTGAATAAAAAGGTACTCCTCGTTGGGGTGCGTGAGCAGAGGCGCGTAATATTTTTATTTTTATTTTCCTTTTTAACAAACAAATTGAGATTTACATCATAATTTTTTTGAAAGAGACAATTTTGAGATTAACTAATTTTTAAAGAAATGTCACATAATTAAATTCCGTAGTAAAGTATTAACTATTTGAACTGCAACAAGCTTATACTCGATCTACGTTATTAATAATTCATTATTACTTCTCACCCAACAACCTCCAAAATGATCATAATTCCCGTTAGTTTCAGTTAACTTCATATAGAGATGCTTAGATCTCGTTTCAGTCCCCATGCAATTATACATTATAAAGTCTTATAAAGATGTTATTAACTTTATTTTGTTCGCGATAAATATGGTACACAGTAACTTCAGGGTGGCACACGATTGTAGTTTGAAAGCAAAGAGGCAGCGCAGATAGTGGTCAGAATTTCAGCGGAGATTTTGGAAGTTTTCACTGACTCCGGAGACAACAAGCAATTGTATTGCAGAGTTGGTGTTTGCACAGCTGTTTTTATTCCTTACCAGGGAAACACTATTATTATTTCTATTATACAAATAGTTATAAACACACAAAAAAAAAAGATGAAAACAAAAAATAGTTATAAACAGAATTATATATTGACTAAGAATGCCAAGTTTAGCCCTTTGATGATTTCTTTATTCATATTTAATTAAGTAAATAACTTTGTGCTAAATAACTTGTGCTCAGATGACATGTAATGACTCTTTCATATAGAAGTTCATTTTATCATGTTGAATGAAATTAGAATTTAGATATTTAATTTATAACAGATAATGAAAGATAATTGTGCTTGCTATTATATTGGTCAAAGGGAGATATTATTATACACAGGCCAAGAGATGAGAATTGGACTCTGGAGCAGCTAGCTAGCATACATGCAAAGGGACCCACTTTGTCCCCTCCAAGTCCCAACCAAATTGACTTGCCCATTTTTATCATGCATCCATTTACATGCAATTCATTTATTAATTTCATTACTTATTAAGTACTAGGAATATAATTAGTAAAACCAAACAACAGACCATGCTGAGTCTCATGGTTTCATAGCCCAATTGCTACTCCTAAGTAGGTGAAACATGATTCTCGAATATAAAAATTACTGTTTAATTATTGTTAGTATGATCTCAGTCGGACATACATGTCACACAAGTCTAAAGCAATTACCTCTCATGCGTGATTTAATGATTATTGCATAGTGTAATTTATCATGTGCATACCATCAGATAATGGTAGTAAGTTTTATAGTAATTGAAAAAAAAAATCCAGTTTTCTTAGCTGTTATTCTCATGATTTGTTTGTGTAGTCAAGAGAATTAGTTATGATGCAAGTGGTTGGTACCTTCTGGTTTCCTAATGTTGTCATGCTGCTAGCTTGTTCCAAAATTCAAACCTACATTTATTGTTGGATGCATGTTTTATGGCATTGGAATTGATGGCAATTATATTGCCATATACTCTCCTCTTTGTCGTTTATGAATTGTGATGAGTTGTTTTTGATGGAGACAATTTTATCTTGGAATACAGCACACTCTTATTATTGTTTAATGTTTATTACTCCTACAATAGATTTGATGAGTGATTGATATAATGATATGATGCTGACTAGGAATGCAACAAATTAAAATTGTCTTCCATCAATCAAGTTTTAGAGCAACCACAACAGTAATTTTTTTCACAGTTTTTGAGAAAAACATGACTTATATAGGGGAGAGAAAATAATTTGATTTTTCTTGCCAGAATGATTTTTTGTGGGGCGGTCAGAAGGAAGAAAAGAAAAAGATCTTTTCGCCAAAAATTACTTACAACTCACCAGAAGAATGCACACTTCAACCTATATGTGTATAAAACAATTCTATAATATTGCCTGGCCTGTATGTAACTATAAACTTTGTAACCCCAAAACTATTGAATCTGAGAAGTGAAAAAGACCAAAACAAGCAAAAAAAAATTACATGTGAAGAAGGTATCTGAAACTAAAGTCATATGGCATAACCTGCAGAACCTGAGAAAGAGGCTCATTATCATCATCATTATCATCCCTTCTACTGAGGCAGCTAATGACTTCTCTTCCAAGCTCTGTTGGTAGTTGAAGGCATATCCAATCGATTAGCGACCCGAAATCCTCTGCAAAGTCTAGCAGATACCAATCCAACAGTTTAGGAATGCCCACTAATTTCTTGCTCCTTAAACCCCCAACTGATGCTTGAAGGTACTCTCTTTTCGCCACTTCTAGCTCGCTTTCTATTCGCGATGCTGTGTACACTCTCACCTTTAATTTGTTAACCAAAACTTTGATTCAGTACCTTAGATTCCCAGAAATGGTTGATATATACATTCCTAAGTCCTAACGATCATAATTTACATATCGAGTGTAAACTATATACTACAAGAATTTTGCAGAGAAACTGATCAACTTACAGCAGGGGATGACCAGCTTCCACACGAGAGGGCGAATGTAACCGAGGGCTCAGAAAACTCCAGCCCGAACATGCTGCGTGCTGTCATCTCGTCGTTTTTTGTACCCTTTGTGCAGCTCTGGTGCTAGCAGATAAAAAACAGACACTTGTTACGGGAACTCATGACCTTTAGCATGGGATTGGCTCTGATACCAAATTGAAGCATGCACTTATCTCAACTAAAAGCTTAAACTTATAGTTGGATACACATTTATGTGTATATATTATATATGCTCAACACTGGCAGTTCAAGAAAAGATGACAATGGATCGAGAGGGCTTACATGTTTCGAGTGATAAGGCAGCCTGAGAATGAAATGTTCGATCGTTATTGCACTCAGGACGTGGCCTCCAACGTTTATAGTTGCCTTAGAATTCGAAGACGAAATCAGAAATCTTCAGTTTAATAAGAACATAACATATGATTATCAGATCATATATATTGTCATTTATCCTAAAGAGGAATTATATACCTTGTTCATCAATGCCACAACCATTTCAGGGCTCTCTGGTATTCCATTCTCCAGAAACGCCTGAAACAGTGAACCAAATATTCACTCGAGGCTCGTTCGAGGAGAAAACAGCATGCATACCTAGTATTATCTCGAACATATGTTAAGGAAACTCGACTCTTACATTCATCATGCATGAATTATAAACATTAATCCAGAAAGCGAGCTTTTCCTGGTGGGTAAGGCCATCGAGTTTTACTGATGCAAGTTTCTCGAGCAGGAGTCTGCAATTACAGTGTCATCAGAAAAACAGCGACGAATGGGTCAAAATTGATTCGAATGAATGTAATTATTAGCACGTACTTCAATCTGCGAACTAGGAACACAGATATAGTCGATTTATTGGGATTGATAGATGCAGCTTCAACAGCAAACAGATGCTTATATGGACCGATATCTCTTTTTCCAAACTTCGAGCATATTCGATATGGATCACTAAACTCTGAAGCCATTGAAAGTGAAGATAGGGTTTCTGGAGAGCTCCTGCTCTTTTTGGAGCTCATTCTGAAGAAAATAACCAATAAGCATTTTACAATGCTCTCAGAAATTTTATTCGGATTATCATCTCCTGATAATGTTTTTGTATCCCGAGCTACAGAATTCCTTTCGTCTGCACTCTCACGTTCCATTATCTTTCCCTCGAGCTGGATCACGGATTCCATATTCATTAAACCTCACGAGAAATTCACATCAGCATACAAGAACAGTGATTACCTGCATTTTCTGAGCATCTAAACCATCCTCTACTGATCTCTTTGCTGCAGTTCGAGATTTTGAGTTCACAGATTTCTGCTTGCTTTTTATGGCAACACGCAGTTGATTCTCCATCAACGGCCCGTCATCTAAAACTGAAACGAAGCATGATTAGTTCTCTACTTCTCTGCAAGATGTGATGTAACTACAATGCCAAGTTTTATTCAGAACTTTTGATAAACCAATTAGTATAAATTCCATGAGATTACCCGAATTTAGTTCTGTTTGAGGCGAGAGCTCTGATTTCTCGAGATTGGAACTTTTACACGGGTTGTTTAGTTCATCCACATTGCCCATATACACAGCTTCCATATATAGCCCTTGCCTGAAATGCACAACCTGTTCTTCAAGCCGAACAACCTCCTCTTCCAATACAGCTACCTCGGCTAAAAGCTCCAACGTCTATTAGATTTTTAGTTCATAATCATTATCCAAAGCAAACCATCGTATCGTTTTAAACAAGCAATCATACTAATTTCATAGCGATTTCATATAGCTGTCAATTAAAGTTCAAGTAGTATCTTCAACTGTTAGTATTCTCAACTCTCAAGAACTAAGTTCCTTTCGATTAGCATAAACTTCAAGCTAGAGTTTAATCTAAAGCAAATTTTGAAGACATAAAAGAAGAGACACTAACAGAAGATGGGAGATAAGGCGGTAGACGAGGAAGAACTCCAAGAGGTCTTGTAAACGCCCTTTCGAGAGCTCTGTGGACATTTTCTTCGTGTGTGAGTTTCTTCTTTAGCTTATCAACCTAAGGATGATTTCATCACAGATAGAGCGAGCATCAGGCCAACATTAAAACCAAAACGAGGGACTAAAACTACGCTGTCTGTACAATCCAAAAGGCAATTGTTGTTACATACATCATGCAACAACGTCGATTTTCTTTCTCTGATTGCTTTTCTGCGATTCGTATTATTGGTTTTCCCTGCATCTATTCTCTTGCTACTTTGTGTTTCCACTTTGTCCTTGAAGCAAGAAAAGAATTAGCCTCAACAGAAGAGATAAAGCACCCACAAACTGATACTAAAAGGCAATTAAAAGCACAGACATAGTGAAACAGCTTTTATCTTTATCTAAGATGTTGAAGAACAAAATACCCAAATCCACGCGATTAGCCAAGCAAGAAGAAGGAAGAACAAAATACACAAATCACGGGGCAATCCCAGCCACATTGGTCAAGTTGGAGCGGCCTATTAGTCTTCTTGGTTTGAGCTGGTCAGCTATAGACAACCTAGGATGTTTTAGCGGTTTTCTCTCGTCACTAAAAAAACACACACACACACAAATCACGCAAATAGCAAAGCAAGAAGAGGGATGAAACCCTCATTCTGTATTGCTGTTCAAGGATTTAACCAGGGCTCAAAAATTCTTCAATTTTTAAAAATTTGCAGTATCTTCTCCCTAGTGAGTCTTGACACAAGAATCCAAAAACCCACACAGATTCTCTCTGAAAGAATCCAACTTTGATCAATTTACAGGAAAATTTCAGTTTTCACTGCCCAGAAGATCAAATTTGGAGGGTTTTTTTTCCTCCCCTTATGAACCAAAGTAGTTAAGCAGTCAGCATCTTTTATAATGGCAATGGAAGGAAATTCCACAGTGCATCAAATAATTGATGAAAATAGCAAATGGAAAGGAACAATCTGACTTTAATGCATAGAGGATTGCAGAAATGAACTTACTTTTTCATCCTTGATTGAAGCAACTTTCTTAGAACGCAGATTAGCCCAGACTCTAGTACTCATCTTCTTTCCACTTCCCAGAAAAATCAATGAACTCTGCCATTAGAAACAGGAAATCATATCTAAATTCATATAAATAAAATGAACAACCCCTCAGTTCTCAGTAAATGCAAAATTGCAACCAAGAACATAAAAGAGTCAAACTCTGCGAACGCAATTCAAAACGAATCTGAAATGATAGAGAACTAGAGATACCTAATGGTATATGCAAACAAAATTGTTACTCCATGGCTAGAGAATCCATAAACCTTGTTAAACAAATTTGAATTACAGAAGAACAGAGGGAAATGGAGTGGTTGTGTGGATGCAAAAAGCTGCCAAAGACACATGGTTGCCAACTTTTGTTCTTGGGAAAAAAAGGAAAATCCAAAGATGTTCAACTGTTGAGAAGATATGCAAGCCAATGGCAATTAATTGCAATTTTTGACATTGTTATATTGAGCATTTTTTATTACTCCTATCCAAAATGCCATGTTCATTTCACATGTTCCTCATTCAAAACCTTGTATGGGTTCCCTCAAACTTAGCATATTTTAAGGTGGAAAAAGACCACCATACCATCTTTGGACAAAATCTTAACATACCCACACAAACAAGAAAAACTTAGAAATACTATTATTTATGAGATCTCATAGTAATTGAACTTTACTAAATTAATTAACGCTCAGTTCAGTAATTTGGAATAGTTAGTAAATTATCTGTTAATGTAACTGTAAGGTTGGAAAATTAATACTACGAGGATACTGAAAAAATAGTGATTAAATTCATTGGATTCTTATTTGAATTTGAATTTGGTAGAGATACTATTTAATATTGGCATAAGAATAGCAACTTGATAGCAATAATAATATAAAAAGTATGTACGAGAATCTCCATCTCAAACATGGGCAACGACAAGCAAGTACACATTCAAAGATGGCAAAATATTGGGCATGCATAAAAACAAAGGTTGATATTATAATTGTTTTTCTTGACAGCGATGCAGATGTGTCATGTTTCCTTCCTTTAAAAAAATATTATTTTTTTATAACTTAAATTTTCTCCATTTTGAATGACTATTCTAAATCCTATGAACCCGCTCTAAGGTCACAAAAGATGTATTTTGCTCACTAGGGTTATAAAACGGGATTTATCTCGTGCACGCCATCACTTACTGATTCTGTGTACTCCTTGTCACCCAAAAAAAAATAATGCACGCAACAAATAGGCTTGGAATGGGTGCTCAAGCAAAAATATTACTTGAATTCTCAACTTTTACTCCCTCGCTTAAATTTTTTGTATATAGGCATTTGTCTTGGAACTCACAAGATAAAGTTAACTTATCATTACTTACTACGTTAGAAAGTACAAATGACGAATTTTAGACTGAGAGCTCATATAGTAGAACTCGTGGTGAAATAGTGTGAAGTATACTGATGGTCACATGTTAAATTTGTGCCAAAATCTTCTCGGTGCAATCTCACACATAACTTTTTTTTTTTATTGTGATTCACTTCCCTTGTATAATTTGTGAGATATTGTACAATAATGAGCTATTATACAAATATCAACTTAACAAGAAATAGTGCATGACTGATAATTGTTAGTTTGTGAATTAACATTACAATTAGTATGGTGCGAATTGTTTCATATGAAATGACTTTTAAATATGTAATATTATTTAGTATTAATATTTGATTAATACATTAAAAATTAAACAATACATTTTAATAAAAATATAATACTTATTTATTTATAAAAAATATTACATTTTCATTAATAAAAGAATATACTTTAAAATTACGAGTTACGACAAACAATTAAAATTTCAGATTTTGTCAAGATTTGAAACACTCTACTGACTATTTTATTTGCAGATGACACATATATCATAGCATCATTTTTTATTTTTTTTTGAAAACTATCATAGCATCATTTTTAAAATATGATAATATATTTAATTTTTAGACACTGAATACAAGATCAAGGGCTTAGAAAAATAAGGGAGTGGGATGTCCAAAACATATATTCTAGAATACGAAGTCAGATAATGTATTAAAGATTTTTTTTTTTTTACTTTTCATTGTCAAACAGTGATTAATTCCCTTGTTGTTTTTTTAAAAAAATTCCCTTGTTAAATTATAGGCACTTCTTTGAATAAAACAGCTAGCTTGAGCCTGGGAGATTACCCAAAATATTTATGCCCATATTTGACCAAATCGGAGGAACATAGACAAAATAATTTGGTTCGCGGAAAACATGTATTAACAAATATTTATGTAAAAAATATGATGGTTACAGGGCAACATGAAATGATTGAATCAAATCTTATTAAATGACATCAGTGTGAATTCATTCTATCAACATTTTTCTTTTTGTTGGACCACACAGTTCTTTTTACTTTTTTTGGAAACCAATTCTTTTACTTAACCATCTAATACTCCTTTTTAGGTATGAACATGACTTGAATCCACTGTAGAATTCACACACCACATATTATTGTGCCTCTCCCATTATTAAAGAGAGAGGAAAAAAGGGGAAAAAAAGAGAAATTCTTTTCATTATAACCTCTTTAGCTTGGTGGTTTATGATCCTAACATTTAATCCACATATCAACATTCGATTATTAGTAACAAGTCCATCTATTTGGACTACTTCTTTGGACTTAGTGCCTTAGTAAAACCATCATAATCAAATCTTATAGTGTGAATTGATGAACATTTGAGTTTTTGTTGGACCACACAATTCTTTTACTTAACCATCTAATTCTCCTTCTGCTCATACAGAGTTTTGTCCGGTGGGACTTTTTATGTATGAACATGACTTGAATCCACTGTAGAATTCACACACCACAATTTATTCTGCCTCTTGCATTATTAGATAGATAGAGATAGAGAGACAGAGAGAGAGAAAAGATGAAGTTGGTGGCATGGATTTCATGGTTGCTGCTACTGCTACTGTTATCTTCTTCCCAAAATGGGGTTTTTCGTATTCAAGGCAGCAGCCAGGCTGAGTACCTTTACAATCTCATAATGTCTCGATCAACACAGCATTCAGAAGAGTGGCCTGAGCTTGAAGACGCTGAACTCGCCATTTCTTCATTTTCAGCAAATATTGAAGCTCAAGAAGGATCAATGGAGGCTGACAAGATTGATGCCTTGCCGGGGCAACCTGCGGGAGTGAAGTTTAACCAGTATTCCGGCTATGTAACCGTCGACCGGAAGGCCGGAAGATCTCTGTTCTATTACTTCGCAGAATCACCCCACAA
This sequence comes from Ipomoea batatas, assembly GCA_002525835.2. Taxonomy (NCBI): domain Eukaryota; kingdom Viridiplantae; phylum Streptophyta; class Magnoliopsida; order Solanales; family Convolvulaceae; genus Ipomoea; species Ipomoea batatas. The sequence continues at coordinate 27,915,015 of CM008331.1, forward strand.
TTCCTCTACCAATCCTCTGGTCTTGTGGCTCACAGGAGGTACAACTAGAACCTAATCTAATAGTTGGATTGCACATTATATATGTTTAATATGCTCCCTCACATGGACCATAGTCTCTTTTTTTATTGACACGGAGATTCGAACACATTAATTTTGGCATGAATTTGATTCTGATACCAAACTCAACTAAAAGTCTAAGCTGATAGCTGGATTGCACATTTGCAGAAATTAAGGTATTGTGTTCTAATTTGTTGAGAAATGCAGGGCCAGGATGCTCATCTCTTGGATCTGGAGCACTGGATGAGCTTGGACCTTTCAGAGTTAACAGCGATGGAAAAACGTTATTTGAAAACGATTACTCATGGAACAAAGGTATGCAATTCAATATCAGTTTCTATCGAGTAACGCGGCCCAATTTGGTAACATAGCTAGCTTATCCGCCAATTAGTTAATACTATCAGCTATCAGCTAATTTACCAAACATATCTCTACAATCAGTTATTGCTATCAACTAGTCAAATTCACTGACCCAATTGTCGTACAGTGGCAAATATGTTGTTCCTGGAATCACCGGCCGGAGTGGGATTTTCCTATTCCAACACCAGCTCCGACTATGACATCACAGGTGACAAGAGTTCAGCCAAGGATGCATACACCTT
>CM008331.1:27938154-27952695 GCA_002525835.2 Ipomoea batatas
TCCCCGGCGGGGAATTCTAAAAACTCCCCGTCCCCGTCCCCGATCCCCGCCAAATTTCCCCATCCCCGTCCCCGTCCCCGACGGGGACGGGTATCCCCGACGGGGACGGGGCACATTGCCATCCCTAAATACAAAACATGATTTAGAAGCAGCCTACTTGTCTTTATGCCTTTGTGGGTCATGAATATGCATATCTGATCATGAGAGGAAATGTTCCTGAAGTGCACAAACGCTTAAAGTTTCCGTGCATCATAGTTGACCACCCACCTACCCACCTAAAACTTAATGGTCAAGTCGGTGATTGAACCTGTTAACAAGTTTGCAGAAATTGGTTCCTCATTCCATCAATTTTGTAGCTCCAAGAAGATGGCTTTGGTGATGAGAATGTGAGTTCCAAGTTGAACACATGATATATCACCTAGTTTACACAAGCAAATAAAAGGGATACATGGTCAGCATTAGGCAAATTGTACCATGAACCAGTGTCTATCTTGCATTGTAGACCCTGGTCCAAAAATAACCTTCGGATTCTGTATCTGTAGTTGACACATTCTGTACCTGCAGTTGACACATTCTGTACCTGCAGTTGCAGTTGACAGTTTCTGTATATGTAGCTATCATATTATGTGTCTAACATGTACAGAAAGTCAGAAACTGTTAATTACGTACAGAATGTGTTGACTGAAAGTACAGAATTTTTGTATTAGGGTTCACAATGCAATATGAACCCTGATCTATGGTATAACAATTGGCAACAATCAAGGTAGGAGGGATGACGAGGACAAGGGCCGAGCCAAACGTAGCCCAACATGGTTAATATTCTTATATCGACAGATGCCGGGATGGATTCCTTTGGGTAAATAAGCGCAAATGACTTCTAATAAGTTTTGACCCGAGGGAATCCATCTCGCAAATATTAGAATACTAACCATTCTGGGCTATGTTTCATTGCGCCAATGTCTTCATCAAGTGAGATTTACTTATCAACAAGCGAAAAGGGTGTACATTTTAAGTATGATTTCAGGATAATCAAACTAAAGCAGAAAGCTTTCATTGTCCAATAGATAGTAAAAGCAGCTATAATAAATCTGATATGAAGAATTGAAGATCCAAAACCGAAAGGGAGGGGGGGAAAACACTTAATGTCGGTATTGGAGGTAAGGTAAGCATGCTGCAAACTCACCATCGAAAGATATAAGTGCACTCTTTGGGTTGGAACGGAACTGCCTGTTTTACAGGAAGACGATTAACCGGACTATCCGCCCCATAAACCGGAATGCCTTGGGTATATCCCGCAAACATTTGTTTTTCTCCTTTCTAGACCAGTGCTGCGTTAACATAACATAACAATTCAAGTAAATAACTGGCAGGGAAAAGCAATTGACAGTACCTTCAAAGTCGAAACATTCATAAGAATAATATTACCTCACTGAGCATGTTGAGCTTCTCCCTTACACCCTGCAGCTGCTTCTCGGGTCCTCCTTCCCACGTGTAGACCTCCAATACTCTTCCTTCTAAGAGCTTTTCAGAAACCTAATAATAGCAAACAGGAGAACGAGATAAGAGACAAGACAGACTTCATGATATCCGGTTCAAGTACAGTTATGAAAAAGTATATAAATCAGAGTCTAATCATTAAACGCACAATGGAAAGATAATCTCCAGTATTTTACTCAGCCAATAGATGAAAACCGCCTCTCAGTGACAGTAATGCCTTATAAAATACACCGTATGAAACATTCATTAGTGCACTACAAGGGAAACCTTTCGTGAAATCTTTTGTTATAAAGCATCTCCAAATTAATTTTTCTGAAAGGTGAAAAGAGCAGATAAACTGAAGGAGCGATGGACTTTCTGAATTCTTCCGACACTATCAGTTTAAGATTGTGTTTATATGATCTATCAAGCAACCGGGGCCAAGAGAGAACAAAAGTAGGCTTAGTCACTAAACAAAGCATCTCGAGATTTATTTTCTAACGAATGAAATAATAATTAAAAAAAAGCAGGTCAAATTAGTGAGGATTGAACCTTTTTAGCTATAACTTGACCTCCAGCTATATGGGAGAAGTATATGTTGTAGAAGTGGCAGAGAAACAATGGGGGATTAGTCTCCGCGAGCTCCTCGAGATACTTAGAGTAATCACCACCAGGATTGCTAGGTTCTGGTATAACATTACCCTGCTGGCTAAACCATTCTAAATCTTTGGAAATGCAATCTGCTCGTTCTAATCCAGTCTTTCTGAAGTAAGCATCTATTCCACACAATAGCAGGATATATCAAGTTCAGCTTAAGCATTAAATCAGTTAAAGTGATGAAACATAACAAACCATTAACCATTAAAAACCCAATCTAGAGATTCCATCCCTCTTTTCAGTGATTTGAATGGAAATTGGGGACAACCTAGCCAAATTGGTCAGACAGTTTACTAGTAACTACAAGGTTACAAGTTCCATCATTGTTAGAGCAGCCTATTAGCTCAATTGGTCAAGTTGTTGGCTTAGTAACCACAAGAATACAACTTCGACTCTAGTGGAAGCCTCAATTGTTATACCATGGACCATGGTTCATATTGCATTATGAACCCTAATACAAAAATTATGTACCTACCTACAATTAACAGTTCCTGAACATGTAAACAAATAACTTGATAATTGTTGACACAATAGCTACAAGTATAGAAACTGTAATGAGTCAACTACAAATACAGAATCTGAATGTTATTTTTGGGCCGAAGTCAATAATGCAAGGTAGACCCTGATATAATTTGCTGTGGGAGCCGCCTATTGGCCTTCTTTGAGAAAGCTATTCACTTGCATAGTAGGTGTGGGTTAGGATATTAAACAATTAGCAAAAACACAGCAAAAATGTAGCAAAACCTGAAGAATACATACAGGAAACATCGCTGGATTCATCAACAATGCGTTCAATTGTGCCGAACACAAGCTTAGTATCCACAAGGTACTTCAAGAATCCTTCCATACTAGGCTGCCAAGACTTGCCATTTTCATCCCTGTCATCTTCATCCACTGAAACCGACCCTTCACTGTCACTAACCTCACCTTCCTCCATTGCTTCTTCACTGCCACTATCTCCCGATTCTTTCTCACTCTCACCTCTCCGCTTACTCTTTGACGGTTTGCCACTATTGCGAAGCTTCATCGTCACAAATCTCATCTCTTCAGTGATACCCTTGCTCTCGCCAGGGTATTGCTTTCTGTACCTCCTTCTTTTCTGTTTCAACGGCGGCAAACTCCCCGTCGCCGCCGCCGCGGCGGAAAATGACGCTGACCCATTTCCGTTTTCGTCGTCTTCTTCTTCGCCGCTGTACTCATCGTCTTCCGTTTCTGACTGTGAAAGTGTTGCTGAGGAAAAGCTGGAGCTTGAGCAATGAAGGACTACTGAAAGGGGTCTGTTGGTTTTGAGAATTGTTTTCTTGATTGTTGGGATAATTGGGAGTGAGAGACAATCGATGGGAGTGAAATTTTGGAATTTTGAAGATTTTATCGGCGTGGGGTTTGCTCCTATTACCGCAGCACAAGTGTAGCAAGCCATGGTTGCTATTCTGCTACCATGCTCCAATTCCGTTATTTGTAGAAGATAAACCCTCATGTTAAACTAGGAATTAGTAAGAAATTGGGGGTCTTGGGTGCAAACTTTAAATTACTTTTATTTATATATTCAAATAATCTTCACTCCGGTGTAATAATTTACAAACTATTCATAAACTGTAATGGCATGTTTGGTTGGATGGAAAATCAATTCCATGGAAAAGATTTTCCAAAAAATTGAGGAAAATGAGTAATTATGTTGTTTGGTTGGATGGAAAATGTTTTCCATGGAATTTGACTTTCCAAAAAGTAAGGAAAACAAATTCTTTGGTTGAGATAGGTATTTTGTTTTCCAAAGAGATTGGGAAGAAAGTATAAGCCCTTGGACTATTTTACCCTCATCAAAATTGACTAATTACACATGTATATATAACCAAACCATTAATTACTAAGGGCATATTGGTCTTTAGATTCATAATTCCTTACCATTCCAAACCCAACCAAACAATGGAATTCATATTCCCAGTAATTTATTTTTCACCAACCAAACAGTGGAATCTATTTTCCTGGTAATTTGTTTTTCACGAAATTTGAATTCCATTTCATTCAAATATTTTCCAGCGAACCAAACGAGCTGTAAATCATAGCAAGCAAGTAACTTTTTAGTAAGAGAAATATGTTTCACCTGCTCGGTCATAATTAAAGTCATATTTTGAGTTTTAGGTATGAATTTTTGTGACCGACTGTGTAAAACAACAAGAAATCACTCCAAAAATGTTCTTAAAATGTCTGCAAAAGCAGTTCAATTGGTCACGTGAGTAAAATTTAAAAAAAGAGACCGTATGAGAAACATCTCAAAATGAAAAGATCAATCTCACTAATAGTTGTGTGAGAGTGAGAATAACCTCTCAAAGTGAGAAGTTTTTTGTGTGGAGTAAGCAAAAGTGTAATAATCCATGTGTTCAGCTGGACTTTATGATTTATGTACATAAAGATAGAATAACATGAGCATTTCAGTGTAACTTGATGAATCCAGCAGTCTTTCGCCACTTCCAAGAATCAGACGGAGATTTGGGCAGAGGTGGGAGCAACAAAGCCCGCCGGCAAAGACCAAACGGCCATCCTTCGCACTGAGAAAACTGCACAATGTTCGAGCCCCGCCTCCACAAATCTGGGAAATCGATCCTGCTCAAGCTCGAGCACCGGGAAAAGCTCGTCTTGGCCGACACAAATGCCTCCATGCTGCCGGTAGAGCTTGATGAGCAGTGAGAGAAATGGCTCCCAACAGACACAAACTCCTCTCTTTCTTCACCATTGTTTCCCAGCTTCTGCTGCATTAATATTGCCTTTGCAGAAGGGATGAACAAATCTCCGGCAGCAGGGGAGAAATCACAGCAGAAATTAAGGCTCATCTTCTGCCTGAATTTTGATTCTAGGTATTTGCTTATCACTGCCGAGACAAATTCCTGCAATAAATGGTGAAAAGAAAATCTCAGAAAATTAAACCTAGGAGATTAAATTAGCGCAGTTTTCTTGGGGGTGAAGTGAATGAGATAGCAATACTTCATCTGCATCGTAATCACTGGTTAGAGCTTCTTCTTCTTCTTCGTTTTCCAGTCTGGAAGTAGAGAACTTGCGGCATAAACCATGGCAGTTAGCAAATGCATCCTTCAAAGTCGAGGAAAGGCATTTGCATCTCTTGGAAGGATTTGGTGAGGTTTCATCACGATAGCAGGCCATTTTTTGGGTGAGAGATGATGGTTGGAGAGCTTGTTGGTAAACTTGCAGGTGAAAAGTACCCTTCAGCACTAAATACTTGGAGTGCAAACTTTACTATGCTTAACAGTAATCAGTATTCTATTGGAAATCCTGCATGAATATGTCCTTTTATCAAAAGACTGAAATTAATCATCATTACTATATAAATTTTCAACACCTCACACGGCCCGAAAAAATAATTAAGAGATAAATTACGGTTACTAAACAATCCATTACGGCCCATTAGTGTTCTTATTCATAATCTACAACTCATGAATTAATTGAACTGTCCATGGAGACAAAATGTGAAATTTCTTCGTTAGACCCCCACACCCTGGCCCGACAGGATAGTAAAGAGATAAATAACCGTAACTCAATGGTCCATTACAACCCATTAGGTGGAAAGAACCATGTTTATTGCCCACAAGAACCCCACCATATTGGGATACTACGATTGTTAAGATTTGATCATTACTCATTACCCGCAATCTACCAACCAAGAACCATTTGAGTTGTCCTTTTATATGTTCTTCTGACCTTGCAGTTACATTATCAACCTGGCTAAACTATCAGATTCGAGTTTTTTCCAATAATTTTTTGGGTGAAAACTTCAGAAAAGCAAATGAAACTAAATATATCAGACCAGATCAGAGCTTATTCTGGTAGGTGTTGAGAGACAGATAGCTCATGAATTCAGTCATAAATGGGGTGGGTGGTGAGCTAACTTTTGAGTTTATGAGCCAACCTACAGGATAAAGTTAGGTACTGCACTCATAATAATAATGTGAGCAATAAAACACCAGACAGAGATGATGCAAGCTAGCCATGACTGTAGAGAATATAACATTTCCAGGAGTTGAAGTAACTGCACTTTTCTTCCTGTCAAATGAAGGCATCATTCCAAAAGGGGAGAACAGTAAAACCATATTGTTACTCGTAGTTAACCTTTATATTTCTCGAGTGAGTTAATACCAGTTTTGATCATTCGATCAATCTATGAAGATCTGCTTAATACAAAAAATGCTCAGACACAATACAATGATCTATCCACCAAACAGCAAAGAAGAGACAAAGAAAGCTCTCAGAAGCTGCAAGTGGGGAAAAATTGAATGTCTGGTTAACAAGATACAGACTGATTTTAACCACTCCGCACAGCTATAAAGCAGCTTTCTTCAAGGATCAATGTTTTGTTATCTTCTTCTGTTAGCGAGTAGCTTATACACTGACAACTCCAGACATCCATGGAACGACTAATGGTGCATTCGGATTGACATTTCTAAAAGATTCAGAATACCGTGCCTTAAAATTCAATCTGGGATTCTCTGACTGCGTTTTCGGAAAACACCAAAAGAGAAGAAAAAGAACAGCTTTATCTCATACTGATTGTCCTTAGATTATGAGCATCGAGAAATATCATAAATTATCAGAGTAGATATGGGAAACAGTCTGACTTACAGATTTCAGCCAGCATTCCTGATGTTTATGTTGATAAATATCAGGGGAATAACATCCCGTTTCAGATGGGCAGTAAACCCATATATTGCACTTTTTCTCGCCTGGTTTTGCATGCTTAGCTTGATCCAAACAAGCCATACAGCAGTCATATGCAGATTCTTTAAGGTGGGTTAGGCCCCATCTGACTGCATCGCCATCATAATCTGTATGAAGCTCTGCGTGACATTCAGGAGGAAGTTTTTTGCCAGCAACGATTTCACTTTCTGGGGAAAAAAGAAGTCAATCTCAGTGAGAATAGAAGTATTTGAAATATCCCATTTTTACTAGATCCTTTCTATTTTACAAACTCTAGACCATATAACTATGGAATTAATGCAGACTGAAAATCACATGTTTAATTGATGAGATATTCAATTTGAAAGTTCTTTCTCTTTCAGTTTCTTTGTTTTCATGTGTTTATATTTCTCTAGTTTGATCAAAAGATGCGTTGAGAAAGTCGCTGAAACTGAAAGGACAGTAATCACCAAATTCTGCTCCATCAGGTTTGTCATCATGTTCCTTATTAATGACCTCAACTGGTATATGGAGACCAATTTCCTCAGACAGCTGAAACCAATCAATCTCCAAAGCTCTTGCTAAGGCAACTGCAAACAAAGTTCTCTGAAATATTAAGCGCCTTACAACAATTCCACACAATACACGCACAACAAACCAGATTATGTAAAAGGTATATGCTATATTTATCAGAAATAAATGCAAAATAGACAGCAAAAGTGAAGGAGGGCTGAAGAGGATATACCAGCTTCCTCTGGTGCAATACTCGAATTTGATTTATTCCCATGTATAACTTTATTGGCTTCTTCTACTTTTGCCTTGCGCCAGTTTTCAACTGCCTCTGCTTATTCAATAACCCATCAATGAAGATAACCATATATTATAAATAAAATGCAGAAAAGACACCCTCAATTCGATTTCCTCTTTCGAGTAGTATAATTGCATGATGCTGCCCAGTAGTCACTCAAGCAAAAGATTTAGGTAGCACAGAGAGTTCCTTGCATATGCATTATGGTTAAATTTTTATAGAGCCATTAGTTACATCATTTCATCTTCTACTGCTATCTACAACTGTCCTGCACCTCTCTCAACTTTGCACTAGCCAACTGCACTACCATGCCATAACAATATAAGATTACTAGGCTCAAGTCAAGAATTGGTCAGGTCATTGGTTTGGTAATCACAAGGTTCCAAGTTCAACTCCTCGTGTGGGAGTAGCCTATTGGCATTTTTGATTTGAGTCGGACACCTATGGACAACCTAAGCTCGTTTGTGATCCTTTGACGGTTAGGGTCACAAGGCAGGATTTTGTGCACACCCTCGGGTAGTACTTAGTAGCTGCAGGTATTCCTCATCATCCAAGATTAAAGAAGATTTGATCGAACGGTATAGGAGACTAACAAAAGATCAACCCAAGTTACTCAAACAAAAGATGATGCACTCACCTGTCTGCAAGGTTGCATTCACAACACCTTTCAAGCCTCTCAAAGTGGCTATAATCTCATCTGCTATCTTCTGTTTCATGGGATGTGATGCTCCCACAACCTTTTCTTCCACTAAAAGCTTCTGCTTTATTTGTGTTACCTTCAGAAAAATAGAATGTGCTTCTCACCCATTAGCACTGAAAGTATAAGAAATCCACATCAATCCAAATCTAAAGTAATAGCATATCATATCATTTCTAGCCTTCCCTAAACAATTAAGCTAACAACAACCATATGCAAAGGGGACAATACCAACTTAATAAGCTCTGTAGGTTCTGATCCTTTTCGTATTCGAATAGAGTCTTCCATTGTCCTAATCTGATCTGGGCTATATCTAAAATCTGCAAACACAATACCCATTAATAAACCACCATTCCACTGCTCAAAAAAGCAAACTTTCCAGGATAATCCAACTAGGTTGGTCAGGCTGTTGACTGATAATCAGAAGGTTAATAGTTCGACTCTTAGCAAATGCAGTTGAGCCAGCTATAGGCAACAAGTTCAACTATTAGGAGGATCAACCTATTAACTTTTTTATATAAGCTAGTCAACTAAAGACAACCTAGCCTATGGGCGATTTTAAGAGCTAGGATCACAACTCACCAGGTAAATTTATCTGATCCACACCATTGTATAGTGGCGGCGGGTTTCATTGTCACTCCAAAAAAAAATAAATCCAAATTGGGTGTACATAAAACCCAAAATCAACAGACAGGCAATCCAAAAATGGCAGAATTATAAACACAGACTTACCCTTCTGGTAATCATTGTACATGTACAGAGAAGTGAAGAGAGAGTGAAGCACAAAGAAAGCAACCACGGTGTTGATGGAGCAGACAATGATGGTTGCCCACTTGTACGAACACCATTTCCCTCTTCTCCCGCTGCGGTAACCCCCGCCCAACCACTCTCCACCTCTCGCCATCTCCCTCAGCAAAAATCAATAAAATTCGTAAATATTTCACTGGTTTCTCCCTCAACTCTGCTCCCCCTCCGCCCCATCATCTCTCTTTATAACATGGAGTATCTCTATACGTGCCCGGTAGAAGAAGCAAAGACTGCAACTTGCAAATTTATCGAGATTCTGCAAATTTTTGGGAATTGTGGATTAGGGATCCGAGAGATCGGTAGCATAAATGTCACGTCTTCTTGTTTGGGATGATGACTGATTAGACAATAAAGTGGGTAGAATAGTTGTTTTAATAATATAATAACGGTTTCTTTTTTTGAAAATATAACGGTTTCTTTGTTGTTCTTTATCTGTACATGAACAGAGAATCTGCAAACCAGGAAAAAAAAAAGGTGAAATGACAGAGTGTGGAGAATGTAGGGCTTGAGCTTACTCCAAAATGGGGTTACCGCCCACGTTCTTGTGAAATGTGTTTGAGTTTCTGCCATTTGCAGCTGAAGCACTAGGGAGAGGGTTAGCCTTGTTGGATTTAAGCATTTGTTACTTCTCCCAAACTAAGCATTTGTTAATTGATAGAGGAAGAGGATGTGAGAAACTGAGCAGTGAGCATTTTGAGAGAGTTAGCACTTAGCAGGCTGTCCCTTTCTCGGTTCGGCATGTTTACAGGTTGCCTTCCGATCACAGTCTCACCTGAATATCCATTGCGCAATTAGAATAACTCACGTTAAGCCCGCTCGGGGTTGGTAAACTTTGGACAATAAATACACTAGTCGTTATATAGTGGATCATGGTCCACAAAATCAAAGACGATACCGTTTCATTAAGTAAAGAAACTGGTGCCGTCATAATTTAACGGAGTTTCGTAAATAAAATTACAATTTACGCAAATGATACTGCCTCACATTTATTTTTATATTATCAAATAAAATTGTAATTACATTAAAATGAAACTATAGTTGTGTTCAAATGAAACTGCAGTGTATATAAAATAAAACTGAATAACATTTCACATATTTTAGTGTATATTGTTTTTATATTGAAATGATACTGTAGTTGTGCCGAAAGGAAACTACAGTGTATATAAAATGAAACTGAATAACAATTTCACATATTTGAGTGTATAATATTGAATGAAACCATAGTTATATCGAAATGATACCGTAGTTGTGTTAAAATGAAACTACAATGTATATATAATGAAACACATATTTGAGTGTATATCATCAAATGAAACTTAAGTTATATCGTAATGATAATATAATTATGTTGTAATGAAACTATAGTGTATATAAAATGAAAATGAATAACAATTTCACATATTTGAGTGTATAATGTCAAATGAAACTGTAGTTGTGTTGAAAGGAAATTGCAGTGTATATAAAATGAAAATGAATATATTACACAAATAGAACTACTATACATATAACGGCGCGGAAAGGCGTCGTTTCTTTTAATGAAAAGAAACGACACCATTTTGGACTATGGTCCACAGTATAATTTGCGTAAATATACCTACGATGAAGTGTGGACGTTACACTTAATATGATGGGTTATTTTATTTTTGAGCATGTGATATTGGACAATAAATAGAACCAGACCTAAGCATATATGTATGTATGTATAGTTATCTCAGTCACATTTTATATGTTATACTTATTATTCAGTGGTCGAACTAATTTTTTTTTTTGTTTACTTATTTTTAAATTTGATGTTTGAGATTTTAGTGTAATTTTTAAATATATAAATTTTGTATACTAATACTAAAATTTTAATATTATAAAAAAATAAATTACAAATAATTTCAGTCAAAATCTCATTAATCATATTAGACACGTAATTGTTAGGGTAATATTATCATTGTTAGTGTGTTCTTATTTTATTTTGACTTAAATTCACATGAATTCAAAAAAATAAATAATAAAAAATAAAAAAAAAAAACAAAAGTCCGGGTCCACGGTATAACGATTGGTTGATTGGCATGTGGATTTTGCAGCACATTCTCAAAAGAAAAAAATGAAATACAGATAGATACCGGCCCAGGCCCAAGGCTCATTCTGGATATATAAGATTAAAAAACGCGGGAAAATCTCTAGGGCACCGTAGCGTATTTCCAGCGAGTGGTGAGTTCGTACAGATTCTCCTGAAATGGCGATGGAGGGAGATGACTTTGAAGAAGAAGAAGAGTTCGGATTCTCAAGGAACTACTTTATTTCAAAGGAATTGGGCTCTTCTCGTAAAAAATCTGCTCGTAAACTCTCCGACATCAATCTCGTTGATGAAGAGGTTCATCTCTATCTCTCTCTATACATATTGTGCGTGTGTGATGTATCTACGTGTGCATATGCATAACACAAATGCATTCATTTTCGGCTTTTAATTTTTGTTTTCAATGCAGGAATTGAGGGAAGCTGCTGCCAACATTGAGCCTAAACATGAGAAAGAAATTGAGGATTTGATGAAGTCTTATAGGAGTTCGTATTCAGAATGGAAATTTGTCTTAAGGTGTGCAATTTTTTGTGTATGGTTTACTGATCAGCTTTTGAAATTTTAACTTCAACTTAATTTTGGTTTAGTTTCTTATTTGATGCTAATAATGTGATAGGTGTGGTTTTGGTCTCCTGATGCATGGTTTTGGATCAAAGAAAGCCTTGATTGAAGATTTTGCTTCGAGCACTTTGACAGAGTACTCTGTTGTCGTGATTAATGGCTATCTTTCCTCTATCAATCTTAAACAGGTAACTCCTCTTCTTCTCCCTTTGAATTACTATTATTTTGGACTATTCTTTTAGAATAGTGATGTGGTTTGCATATAATGTCAAAATGAAAAATTGAGAACAGTTGTTAAAACTCATCCAAACTTATACAAAATTTCTTCACACTGGATGTTCTGCATACATGTCTCCTCTCCTCAGTCCTTCCAATGATATTTCTTATGATTTAAGGAATTTTAGGTAGCACAATTATGTAACTTATCCAGCATCCTTAATAATGGATTAATCTATAGGTTGTGATAACCTTAGCTGAGCTTTTATGGGATCAACTGAAAACATTACAAAAGACGACTTCAGGTAGTCAGTCTAAAAATCAACAACCTTTCAACACCCGATCAGTGGACAGTCTTCTTGGATTTCTACATGAGCCACATGTTGATGTAAATGATGAGGAGTGCTTTGTTTGCATTGTTGTTCACAATATTGATGGACCTGGGCTGCGCGAGCCAGATAATCAACAGTGTCTTGCAAGAATTGCATCTTGTTCACATGTTCGGATGGTTGCTTCAATTGATAATATCAATGCTCCTCTTTGTAAGTATCATCTGATTTCTTTTTATTGTCATAAAGGGTTTTTGACTAGGGATTTTTCTGCATTGTTACGAGTTTCATTTGTTTGTTTCCTAAACTCTTACTTTTATGTTCATGTATACAAGTATGGGACAAGAAGATGGTTCATACACAGTTCAACTGGTACTGGTTACACGTTCCCACCTTTGCACCATACAAGGTTGAAGGAATGTTTTTCCCTCTAATTCTTGCTCATGGCGGTAGTGCTCAGAGTGTGAAGACAGCTTCACTAGTCCTCCAGAGTTTGACACCGAATGCTCAAAATGTATTTAAAGTTCTCGCAGAGCATCAGTTGGCCCATCCTGATGATGAAGGCAAGTAGCTATATCTACTCTAAACCCATACCTTTCCACAAGAAATCAAATCTAAAATTTAGCTTGTTTTTGTTTTCTTTTCAGGAATGCCAACCAATAACTTATACACAATCTGCCGAGAGCGCTTTCTTGTTAGTAGCCAACTTACCTTGAATTCACATTTGACAGAATTCAAGGACCATGAGTTGGTTAAGAGCAAGAGGAGATCTGATGGCCAAGATTGCTTGTACATTCCTCTTGCGAACGACGCAATTGAAAAACTAATAGCAGAGATCAGCCAATAGGTATGATTAGCATGGGCAGAAATACTCTGCGGTGAGCAATTAACTTGCCCTTTGTAAATTGATGCATCACTTGGCCGTAAGAAGAAAATTCACATTTTCCCTTTGTATCAATTATCATCATCTTATAAGATTATAATATTTTGAATGGGTCTGCATTTTTGTCTATGATGATGTGTGAGGCGTTGAATATTGAAGTTGCGTGCACCTTCATTCCCGTCATTATACCCGTGTGTAATCAGGCAACCAACAACGGATATTGTCCGGCATCTGTGCTGATCAATTGACCTAATCTATGCATCATCATCGAAGCCAGAATTGGTAATTGTTCTGACTATGGCCATTCCCCTCAACTGTTCTTTTGCTCACTAGTAGTATATGAACTGTTTACCAACAACGGATCTTTAGCGGGTTTTTGATATACATACCGCCGGTGTTCCCGTGAGTCCACCATATTATATGAGTTTGTGTGGATAGATCTGCATCATATTATATGAGTCTGTGTGTATAAATCTGCGCCATTAAATGCTTGAAATCAATGGCTGAGATATGGTTAATTGTGCAACTTTGCACTTTACTTGCACAGTTAGCCAGATATAAACCATTAATTTCAAACATTCAATGCCATAAATTTGACCACACGAACTCATATAACATGATGGACTCATTTGATCACTAATCTATCCGTCAAATCAAGATCTGCTTAATGTGCCATTAATTATTAATTAATGTTTTATGTCATTCGTGATTTTGTGAAACCAAATGTTTGTTAACACATTAACACTTCGTTCGGGGTGTCCCCTCCTATGTACTAAAAAATGAAAATAAAATTGCAAAATATATAAATAATATAAAAATAGGGTGTGCTTTTTTTTTTTCGACCATAATAATTAAATGATCCACCGATCCACCCCACCATGTACAATGTCTAGTCCTTTTAAAGATAAAATAGAATATTCCAATAATTTCACGCATATCACAGCATGTACGACTTTTTAAATAAATTAAGAGTCATTTCCATTTTTGGTCCTACCGTTATTGCGGCATTGCCAATTTTAGTCCACTTCATTAATTTTTGCCATATTACGACCAGTCTTATTTAGTTCTTGCCACTTTTAGTCCACCGTTAAAATTTTCATCAAATAACCGTCCAAAATAGGGATATTTTGGTCATTTCATGCTTTAATCATCTCCTTTACCCTTTATAGTGGTCTTCCTTACACATTTTCATCCAATGAAGAGGTCCGGCAAAAGCCATGACTTTGTAATGTGGCTCACATGACTTCCGCCAGACATCTTCTTTAAATGAAAATGTGTAAGGAAAACCACTATAAAGGGTAAAGGAGATGAGCAAAGCATGAAAAGACAAAAACTACCCATGTTTTGAACGATCAT
>CM008331.1:27991944-28002008 GCA_002525835.2 Ipomoea batatas
AAGCGAAAAATCACAGGCTATCAAAACTGATAGCAAGTTAATTAGTTAACAACCAACCTGGAATTCAATAAATTGTCCTTTAACAAAACGCAATACCAGACTAGATTTTCCAGCTCCAACATCTCCTAGGAGCACCTACAACACAATTCAGTACCAGAAGTCAAATTGAAACACTACAAACAATATTCTTAAACTTGAAAGCAGCAGAATCTGATCACAAACAAATGATACTAAAGAAATAAAGATCAAATTAGCATTAAAACACACCAATTTTGCAGCATAAAGTAATTTTTTTAAAAAAATAGGGCAATTCAATTTCAAGTAAACTTTCAAGAGATATGATATGGTGAACAAAGCTTAACCATCGGCTTATAGAACTTCTTGATAATACTGTAGAAAATTTTGAGCAGACGCAAGATCAGATATAAGCATAATCAAAGGCAACCACCCCAATCCCCGCATAAAAGAAGCAACTTGGTTCGTTTCAAGGGGTTAGGTGAAAACGATGAGAAGTTCATACCAGCTTGGCGTTCATGTTCTTGTTTCCGGCGGTGGCCATGCCTCTGATCGATTCACTTCAGAAAAAAAAAATCAATAAAGTAAAAGAATTTCAGTGTATGGCTCTGATCGATTCAGTTGAGATAGAATAAAAGTAGGAAAACTTTATTTAGAGTTTCGGAGAGTTGAGTAGAGAAGAAGGAGAAGAAGAGGATGATGAAGGAGGTATAATTGTGAAGCGAAAGGAGAAAGGTATATTTCAACCCTGCCTCGCCCGCCGTTGACAGTTGTAATGCTTATTTTTCGGAGGAAGAAGGGTTACCTGACTGTACTTTTTCGGCTCAAAAATCAAAATAAATTTGACCCAAGTGTCGGACCGATATAATGCATCCAAGTCTAATGGAAATTAATACTCATATGTCCATTTTATGTGTCAATATAGTCTACTAGAAATTAATGCTCTCTGTTTTCAAAAAAAAAAAAAAAAGAAATTAATGCTCTCCCTGTCCCTGTCCCATTTTATGTGTAGAGATTTAACACCAGTTATTTATAATTTAATTTTTTATAATATTAAATTATTATTTTAGAATTAATATGTAAAATTTATATATTTAGAAATTACGTACTATTAAATATAAAAAATAAAATTTAAAAATTATAAAAAATACTAATCGAAATAAGAAAAGAAGAAATAGTTGGTTTGACGCATGAATAGTAAGTAGGACGGATGAAATGAGACATAGGAAGTACATAAATTTTAAAGAGTTGTATTACATGGACTCTCAATTTCTACTTCCTCATTTTTATTAAGTTATCTTTTATCCTTTAAGTTTCAAAGAAAATATCAAACATCAAAATTTTGAGATGAAAGTAAAAATAAAGAGTGAAACTTGAGAGTCCAAGTAATATTTTCCAATTTTTAAGGAGTTTAACTTTTATCACATATCATAATTTTATTGATAATTGTTAAATGAATCAGAACATATCACTTTAGTATAGAGTAAAAAATAAAATAGAAGTATGTATAATATTACTTATAAACTGAAATGAATTAATGTTGTATGGATTATAAATAAAATTAAATCGTTTGATTTGATTTGCATAAATTAATTTTATATCTAGCTTTATTTGAATTGGATTTTTTTATTTTTTTTTTGCTTTTTTTTTGAAGGTAAAAACTTAATTCATTAAATCATAATTCAAGCAGTTTACAAGATAAGAAGGAGGAATGTCAAACCATTCCTCGCAACCTGACAAAGAAAAGGCCTCCCTCGCAACCGTGTGGGCGACACAATAACGATTTTTTTTGCTTTTCTATAACGATTTTTTCTCACTTTGCAAATTTTTTTATAATTAATATTTTCTTCTTTGATTTTAATCAATAGGAGAAAGGGTCACACTTACTATATTAACTACTCTCGTGATTACTATTAGAACGATAGTGGCCCGATAGGATATTGCCGACAAATGATTCAGTCGACCATAATAAAAAAATATACAATTTATATACTAAATATTTACTGTTCACAATTTATATGTTAACAGTATGTAAATAGACATTGGTTCAGGTCCATGATATAACTATCGATATTGCCAGTACGTTCCCATTCAATCTCCATCAAAATGGATCAAATTAATTGCATTGCTAATTTGCTATAATGGGATTTCATAATTTAAACGAATTTTTTTAACAAATGCTCCAAAAAATGTACCTTTTTGTTTTAAATTTGAAGTGTCATTTAAAATCCGGTGATTGGTCATCACAGAATACCAAACGGTCACCTTTCCGGCAAAGCCCCTGTTCGCCGACGTGGTCCACCACCTTCCCGTAGCTATACCGGAGCGGCATTCTTCCGGCAATTCTGTGAAACTCCGTAATACAATCCCCTCTCCTCTTCCTATGCTCCCCTCTCCTGCTACTCAACCCCACCCCCCTCTCCTCTTCCACCCCGCCTTCGTTCCTCGGGTCACCCCAATCCCTCACCCCTCTCTTCGCCCCCACCAGAACTGGCCCCGCGTTGGTTAAATCCGAAACGACGACGTTCATCAGAATGTCCTCGCAGTTGTTCATTCTGTCCACTAGCCGGAGCATCTCGGGCGGAGTTTCGCAGGTGTACTTGTACAAGTACTCCGATTTGAACAGCATTAGCTTCGTGAGGATTATGGAGTACTTATCGTTGCGCATCGTGTAGATCCACTTCTTCTCCGACAGGTCGTAGTCGTGGGACCGGGCGAAGAATCCAACGAGGCGATCCGGATTGGATTTCCAGACGTTGAAGGCGAAGTTGATGGACTCGATATCGGGCTCCACATCGTCGTCGCAGACGAGGACGGCGCGTGTGGTGATCGATTCCTGCGGGTAGAATCGGAGGTTGAGGCTCGTAGATCGCTGCCGAATCACTGAGATCGAGGCGCCGCCGGTGGAGATAGATGTGAGGTTTTGCGAGAGCTCCGCTAGGGTTTGGCTTGAAGTGGAGGGGTTGCTCCAGAGAATAATGACGGCGGAGACGGAGGCGGTGGCGGCGGAGTATGTGGCGGCGATGGAATGGAGTAGTGGAATCCGATGCTCGGAGTAACCGTTGATCAGAACAGTCAATTGGTCTGCCCGCAAAGCCCTAGAATCTGCCGGCATTCCACATGGATCCGCTCCGGAATGTGGCCCGATTCGCAGTGAAATCACGCAAACAGGCATGAACAACAATACAGTCACGAATAACAAACAGATCACAGCTTCATTCATTGATGCTAATTCTCTATGCATATTTAGGCGACTGGCCATCGAAGAGAGGCTAATATGCGCCGGTTTTCATCTAGTTTACTCCCTATATAATACACAGTGGATGCTTCTTTGTGAGTTTACAATGTGTATGGATTTTTTCCTTTTGTTATGCCAATTCACTCCATTCTAACGGTAAATTAACAAAGTTTTAATGGAAGACTCTGGTGGCAATCAAACGAAAAATTATGAATATGACAACAACAACAACAAAAAAAAACAAAACAAAAACAAAACAAAACAAAAACAAAAAACAAAACAAAGACCTTGTGGTCTGGTGGTACACAGTTTACACTCCCACATGGAGGATAGTAGGTTCAAGTGGAGTCAAATGTTAACTCTTTGTGTTTCATTGAGCCACCTACAACATCAGCTAGGTTTTTACCGAATTCAGATAACAATGGTCTTGTCACACAAAATAATTCTTCTAAATGGGAGGTCATAAGTTCAAAACCCAATGAGGGCATTATTGAGTTTGTGCTTCATATATAAATTACATAGCCCGGCCAAATTGGTTGGACTAACCATGAGATTCCAAGTTCAACTAATCATGAGATTCCAAGTTCTAACTTCTAGTGAGAGCGGCTTTTCAACCAAAAAAGTACAACTATATATGATATTCTTACAGTACATGTTCACTGGTGAATGAAACAAGTGTTGATGGTTGCAGAAGTGCCAAAGGCTAAATACACTAATGTACATGGCTGCACAATTAAGATGTTCCTATTTTAGGCTGTCAATGAATCCTTTTATAGTTTTATTTAGACTCAAGAATACCATCTGAGAAACAATTACGACTTCTGGATTTGGCGTAACCTGGAAATTGTCAGATCTGCGCCGCCAAAGCCATCCATTACTGCATTTGCGCCAGGAAACTCCGCTCTAGCTGTCACGCTTCAAGAGGGAAATAAGGAGCATGTCATAAGTAAATCACGAAAGGAAGAAGTCAAGAGAATAGTTTCATTCACATTAGATATGAGAGTTTCATTTACAGTCAGTCATAGATCGTGAACATTAAAGTGCTATCTATCTACACCATCACAATAAAATTTTCTCCAAGTTTCATTTACTATCAGTCAACATTATGTTCCGGCTCATACAAAAGCAAACGCAGAAATCTAACAATTTGCTTTCTTAGATGTCATAAGCGATTTGTCTATTGTTGTTCGTTAATAATTCTTTTCTTTTTTTTTAAGCATGCATGGTGTTTAGCATACTTTTTTTTAGTGACGAGGGAAGCCTGCAACCACTATCTGAGAGTGTTCATTAGGTAAACCCCGCCTTGTGACCCTAGTCGACAAAGGACCACAAATAAGTAAACCAACCTAGGTTACCATAGTTGACCGAATAGACCACTCTTGAAAGAGTCAAACTTGTAACCTTGTAGTTACCAAGTCAATAGTCTGACCAACTTGGCGGGATTGCCGCCTTTGTTTAGCATACTTGAATTGATGATATTTAGGCCAAGAAAGGTATTATTTGAAACAGTACCTAGTCAATGACGGTTATTTCATAACTAAAACTTGTTGTTATTATTACTATTATTACTAATTACTAATTTAATGTCATCCGGTCCAAATATTGATTTCAAGTTACCTGCTCCGAACAACAACGCAAGGCATGCCAATTCGCTCAGCGGCAGTAACCCCAGGTTGACTTCCAGCAACAAGAATGCACTTGTCGACAGGTGTGTCAGCATACTCTGCCCCTGCCCGCAATGCAGTGACAATATTTTCAAAGCTGTAGAAGCAACAGGCATCAATAAATTTGAGCAACTACATAACGCAAATAATCAACTCTACAGTCCATGAACATCAAGTTCATAACTGAGAAAATAATTAGCAACCCCATTTATAGCATGCATCGGTTTGAATTTACTTATTTGTACTTTCTCTTGAAGACATTCAGGATGCAATTTTACAGCTGCTTGGTTTTGCAGTTCTAAAATGACAATAGAACTACAAACGACCGTTAATTATATTCAGAGTGTATTAATAATGACCTCCAGTGGTTATAGAGTAAAAAGGCGGACCAACCTTTCAGTTGAAGTTGTATCAATATCAACACTCAACTTCAGCATCGAAGCTACCTCCTTTGCAATTCTCTGCTCCTCGGAAGAAACTGGTTATGACGACATATAGTCATATATTAGCATTACTAACATGTCAGTGAATATACCATAAGACCAATTCACACACGGGAGGTTACCAGCTTTATTTGCTTCTTTAGCCAATAGCTCACCGAGATCAGAAGACACTCCTTTACCAAGTACAAGTTGGCCATAAAAACTTTGCTTTACCTCTTCATCTCCAATTATCTTCATCTTTGACATTCTCTCACTTCCAAGCTTTTCGACGATGGATCTTAAAATCAAACAAGAGATCAACAGAAATAAGAGCACACTTAAAGCAGTAGAATTTCACCTAATTGGTTTAGTGTTGAGACATATTCCCTTGAGACGTCAATTCTATCTATGCTACAGAAATTGGATCCAATACAAGATGTAAATTAAAGGCTTAATATTTGCTTCCCTCGTTCAGCACATCAGATAAACAAGGAAATGAGTGCATCTCTAGTTCAAATATTTTGCTAGAACGGTTTATTCGCAAATAAAATAGAAGTACCTTGCGACCTTATCCCCTCGTTTACTATAAGACGTCAGCATAACCACAGGTATACTTTCTTCAAGTGCCTCATCAATAAAACTGCAGCAGGAGACTACACGTAAGTACCCTGTAAGTCTTTCATTCGAGAGAGATAACACAGCTAAGGACAATCCACAGATGCCGGATTGAACTCTCTCTAAGTATTACTTGTTCTAACAGAAAATCAATTACAAGTCATCAAATGACATCAAGCAGTAAGAGACTGCTTACGTTTCGACCCCTGGCCTTAAAGGTAACGTTTTTGATATAACAAGATCATCCAGTGCACTTTTCTGCCAGAGAATAACTCAAATTAGCTCTCTACTTGAAGAAAACAATTGAATAAAATTTCATTGTGTGGACTACCGACTATGAGAATAAATACGCAAAGGAAGAAAAACAAAGGAGAAAAATAAAATATAACAGCGAAGAGCACATTGCAACTCCATAAAATCATAGCAATGAAATGAACTAAGTTGTATTTCAGTATTGTGGATAGCCAGCCACAAATGGCATCCACAAGGCAGTTTAAGACTAAGCAAAAGCACCTTTACTTTTTGTTTTCTTGGATATACATGGGCCACACCACACTAAAAAAAAATTGAATCTAATCAATTAACTAATCTAACTCATGACCTTATAAACCCATACGTTCTCTCTTATTTTTTCAATGTGGACTCTTAACAGGACTCAAACTTGAAGACTTCCTTATAGAAAGTAATAGTGATGCCATCAAACCATAAAGTACTTGGCCATATGAGTGGTAACACCCTTGGTGAATTATAATAAATGCCTTTACGAATACAAATCAATCAATAAAGATGAGCTTGGTGAGAACGCTGAAAATGAAGCAAAAAGATCTAGAATAGCACTATTCTCCACTTCAAGAACTTATAAATCAATTATGATAAGTTCATGTTAATATATTGTATTAATGCACATTTTAATCACTGCAATATAGCAAATTGCCTTTTCACGGAGAACTCTTTTCAAAAACGCTTCCTTCTCGTTTGTAGGTAGCGATGTTGGCCATCCAATCTGCACACAGTAAAATAGCACTTGAAAAGCCCATAAATGCCTGCCTGAAACTTTAAACAATGTCTTGATTTAATTAGATCCAAACATCATAGATTAAGTAGCTCACCCTGTTAAAATATAAGACCAACATCCTCTCCTCATCACCAAAGCTCTTCCTAAAAAGAAACTCTTATTATTTATGATGATTTGCTGATTTATAATTCTTATAAAACAAAATAAAAAACAATTGCAAAGGAAAGGTCCACTGTGTTCACAAACAACTATTTTTCATTAAATGATTATCAAGTCTGTTCAAGCTTCGTACTTTACAAGATCCTGATAAACTGGTTGAGTCCAACTCGCACAGTCCAATCCAAGCTTCTGAAATGCTGAAATTAGAAAGCAAACCAATATTATAGACTCATGGATTGATATACTTGTCGGTTGATCATGGCCATAAAGATAAGCTTCTTTCAACTTTTTTTCTTTTCTTTTATTATCTATATGCATAGGAAATGCTATTACATAGAACACCTACACTTATAAGTTATAACCGTTTAGTTGAATTTCATTAATTTTGGAAAAGATCCCCACCTACATTGAATGCTTGCCGATTTCCAAAGCGATAGATATCCATCAGGACCCTGAATGAAAAGAAACTCATAAGAGAATAAAAGGAAAACTAAACTAAAATATTAAAGCCCCATAAAATATTCCCTTGCTCTTCATCTAGACAATTTCAGCATCCAGTACATAATGGTTATGTCAAGTTCACAAAAGATTTACTTTACCAAATACCAAGAACTCAAGAACAATCATATAAGCACTTCAAAATATTTTCAAATTGGGACCTAAGCTACAAGACAATGCCACTGAAAGCATTATAACAAAAATCAGCCTAATTTAAACTCAGATTAACAATCCCATTTGCAGATAACTTCAATTAAGTTCAATTTGCTAATCGAAAGTTCTATAGCGGAATTGCATTTACTCTTCACGAAGATGGGAAACAGTAGCCCAAAAAAAAAAAAAAATTACCCTTCAACTTCAAGAAGAAGAGCAAGCTGCTGGCATGGGTTTTCTTGAGTGTTACTGGAGAACGAGGTGGAGCCGCTGAAGCACACCCTGCGGCTCCGAAGACCGGGAGTTCTTGGCGTTGTAAGAGGGAGATAAGATAGCGACAAAAAATTTTTCCTATGAATTCTGTAGAGCTTAGGAGCAGTAGTAGTAGCGGGGAGAGTGTTCAGAATTGCAGAGGAAGCGGCTTCCATGGATTCTGCTGCCGGAGATTCTGCTGGAAAATGGATTTTTCTGCGTATGAACTCTGAACGCTACTATGCCAGGTGGTGGTGGTAACGTTAAAGTGACGGGTAGGAGGAGATGGGCTTGGACAGCACAGAAGATTCCAACTTTTCACAAAATAATAGATAGCCCATTTCATTATTGTAATGCCACAAAGCCCACTTCATTATATGAATGTGAAAGCCCAAAATATTGGACCATTGCACTCTCTAACAATAGTTATTGCGTGGTGGTCCTGTGTGGACTACGATTCAAAACGACGTCGTTGAATTTTATGAGTTAGAATAATGTGCGTTTACTCTTACCCTTATTACTACATTAAATTATCCCGACTTGACAAAATTGTGTATGAATAAATTACAGGCAGTGAATACTAACTGAGTTGTCTGTACATGCAACTACTAAAATCTCATTGCCCCACTCTACCTCCCATACCAATAGGTGGTATGGAAGGAAACAACATATGCCGTTATTCACATCCCCATAAGGTAAGATAGTTCGAATTTATTGACCTTTTTAAAGGTATAGAATGCTTTCTCACCGATTAGACTATTTTGACACGCTTCATCCCCTATCGTAGACGATGAACGAGAAACCTTCTCATGATTTATAAGTAAAAGAAATCTTGGTGTCTCACTTTCATGAGTTTTTACCCTTTACTCGAATTGACTTCTTAATGTGTTCGAAGCCAGGACTCTAAGTAAGAGTGACTTTCTTCTAGGCAAAAGAGATAGCTGGATTGAAAATCAAGCTCTATCTTTAACTAGAAGTCAAAGTCAGGTAGGCCTTAGCGTGGTAGGTGATCCGCAACAAACCAAAGAAGGCTGACTTTAGGTTGACCAGCAGGAAAGTCTTTCAACGATGAGAGTCTTCGAGCCTTTACTTTGACTAAAATAGTCAATAGAATAATTTGCTCCCCAGCCTTAGGCTCCCACTCAAGATCATCAAATGTGCTTATGGTACTTAGGTCCTTGAGCCATTTGGACCATAACTCCAAGTCTCCAACATCTCTAAAAGTCATACCAGATCAATTCAAACTAATTGATCTTTTATTAACAAATCGATCTAATTTCTCATTTTTTAAGAGCAGGTAGTGAATTTGATCTTTGAAAACCAAACCAAACTAGATTGAACAAATGCAACCTATTTCCTTGCATACATGTTTTTTACACACAAAACAAAAAGTTACATATAATTTTACAATAATATATTCTTTATACCCTTTGTTTACTAGGCTTCGAAATTTTGCGGAGGTTATGGTTTTGCTAACCAAATTAAAGACAATCGATTTTGAAAACTTCTATAAAAACAAGTAAACAACTCTGGTAGGCAAATTCCAACTGCTAGCTAGTAGAGGGATTGGAACAATGAATCTGTTCACAATGTTATATAAACGAAATTGAACTGAAATTTTAGTTTAACTACGAGGTGGTTAGAAAATTGGTTATCAAACATTTGTTAATTGTTTCTAACTACTCCAATTTTTTGGAATTGTTTATATGTGTTTATGTATAATTAATATAAATAATGGTGTATTATTGCAAAGAGCCATGTAAAGTAGTGAAATCTATTATTGTAGTTTAATTAGTAAGCATTTTCTTCAAAATTTGCTAACAAATTTATTCAAATGTTAATTTATTCCCTCTATATATTCTTCCCAAAAGGTTGAATGTAAATCATGGTAACAGCTTACTGCACACAAGAAGTCCCTCTCATTTTGAGAGGTTGCTTCCACACCGTCGCTGGTAAGACTCGATCCGAGTTTTTCTTTCTAAATTTCGTCCATGTGACCAACTGAGCTGCCCATGCAGACTATTCTTTATATA
>CM008331.1:28078721-28090547 GCA_002525835.2 Ipomoea batatas
TACAAAATTTGTTGGTGGTAAAATAATCATAGTTTTCATTCTAAAGAATCCAAAAAATGTGGGGAGTAAAAAAGAAAGAGAGAGAGAGAGAAATTGTTTACCAACTATTTAGGATTGAGACAACCATGGAGGTTCGAAGGGATTAAGAATGAAAGAATGGAGGATTTTCAAGGCAAGAAAGGTGGCAGCTCATATTGTCTTTCATGTTCATTTTATTTTAAGGCAAGTAAATTAAAAGATACCACTTGTTTAGAGTATTGAATTCAGAAACTTCCTCCAATTGTTGTAACTAAACATTACTTTAATCCAAATATATAGCATCCTGTCATGGATCATAGGCACATCCATAGGCATTATCTGAGGTTGAATTGACTGCTAATAATCAATCTCTTCACACTTATCTCCTAGATTAAGCACTCCCTGATGTTCATTAATGTTATACTTAATGGTGCAAAGTTGGGCTGTTGGAATTTGGATCTGAAAATGAAAAAACTTATAATGTCAACAATGACAACATGTCCACATGTTTACTATACTATTAAACAAAGTAGATATGAATAGGAGATGTTTTCAAAAAAAAAAAAAAATACGAATAGGAGGCAACTTCCAGTCAAATTGGTCAGACAATTAGTTTAGTAACTACAAGGTTCAAAGTGAGAGTTGTCTTAGGTTGGTTTACCTCCTTGTAGATGTTTCCTTCCACCAATTTATGAGAACTTCATAAAATGTTTTAGAGTCGTTTTCCTACTTTTTTAAAGACATTAAAAAAATTAATAAAAAATAATATTAATGCATATTTGAAGAAAACAAGATGCAGGGTAGCTCATACGCTGGTTGTGTTATTAGTGAGTGTTTACGTCTTAAACGACACTTTGGTTCAGTGTCTTTTTGCTTTACTAATAGATCAAAGAATAAGCTGGCTCATGCGTTTAGCCAGAGCAGCTAGTTCGCAGTCTGGTTCTCGTAGTTGGTTTTCTAATTATCCTTCTTGTATTTGGCATTTGGTTGATGTGGTTTAATAATATTATCTGATTATATTTTCAAAAAAAAAAGAAAAAGAAAAAGAAAAAAAGATGCAGGGTAGCTATTACCATTTTGGTCTCAAGTAGCTTAATTAATACGGTAACAATTAAATACGAAATTATAAATATTACAGTACAAATTCTTTATTATAACTTGACCTTACAATCTTTTCCCTTTTATAGGCCAATTCACACTGCAATTTTCAAAAGTCATGTTTACACACTCTGACATTTTGACACACATAGTTGCCCAATCCTTTAAAAGTGGCAGTGATTGGATTAATTGCGCTTCATTTATAAAAGTCTAAATGTGAATTGTGATTAATAAATTATGTTTCACTTTCACCCAAGAAAATTATTTAAAAAAGACAACAAAGAATTTAAGCAATAAATATTTTTAAATTAATGTTCAAAACGTATATTCTACTTCTGATTTTATTGTTGATGATATAAAAGAAATTGGTTTAACTTTCCGTTTTGTTAAGCTATTTGCGAATTGTGTTGTTGTTGCGGGAAGTGATTGAACACTCTGTCTCGTTTTCTTGTTGATTATCTCTCTTCTCATTCTATGCATTAAGCTTTTTCTTGCCAAAAAAAATAAAATTATTGTGTTTATTAGATAATGCATCTAATTAAAGTCAATCAACATGAAAGTTGGTCAACGCAAGCCTCCTTGAAACATTGTATATATTCCCGGCAACTCACTCATCGTCTTCAAGCTAAAGAGCAAACGCCTATGGCTTCTTCTCTCTCCGCCATTGTTATCTCCTTCTTATTCATATCCCTAACCTCTTCCCCGTCGTGGGCTCTTTCTTTTCCGTTTCAAGATCAATTCTACAAATGCATTTCTCTCAATTCCGATGCCCCCATCCCATTCTCCGCCGCTTTCTTCTCCCCAACCACAAACGCTTCATCCTTCAACTCCGTTCTCCAATCCACCGCCCAGAATCTCCGCTTCCTGGTGCCCTCAGCGCCCAAGCCGCTGCTCATATTCACCCCGCTGAATGAATCCCACGTCCAAGCCGCCGTCATTTGCACTAAAGAAGCCGGAGTTCAGCTCAGAGTCCGCAGCGGCGGCCATGACTACGAAGGGGTATCCTACACGTCGGAGATGAAATCTCCGGCGCCGTTTGTCCTGATTGATCTGGTGAAGCTCCGGGGAATTAAGGTTGATGTTGCGGATAACAGCGCTTGGGTCCAGGCCGGGGCGACGATCGGAGAAGTGTACTACAGAATCGCGCAGAAAAGCAAGGTTCTTGGTTTTCCGGCGGGGCTTTGTACCAGCTTGGGAATCGGCGGGCACATAACCGGCGGCGCGTATGGGCCCATGATGAGAAGGTACGGCCTCGGAGCGGACAACGTTGTCGACGCGCGTATTGTGGACGCGACGGGGAGGGTTCTAGACAGAGCCGCGATGGGGGAGGACTTTTTCTGGGCAATCAGAGGCGGCGGCGGCGGAAGCTTCGGGATTCTCCTCGCCTGGAAAATCAACCTCGTACCAGTCCCATCCACGGTGACGGTTTTCAACGTCCCGAGAACATTAGAGCAAAACGCGACCCAAATTCTCTACAAATGGCAGAAAGTCGCCGCCGATAAGCTCGACGAAGATCTCTTCATCAGAGTTCTCATCAGTACGGTAAATTCAACCGCCGTGAAGGGCAAAAAAACCGTCCAAACAACCTACAACGCCCTATTCCTCGGAAAAACCGAAAGGCTTCTCCAAATCATGGATAAGAGCTTCCCTGAATTGGGATTAACCCGAAAAGACTGCTCCGAGGTGAGCTGGATAGAATCCGTTTTATTCATCGCCGGATATCCAAGAACCATCCCGCCGGAGTTTCTCCTCCAGGGGAAACCATTATTCCCGAAGACAAATTTCAAAGCGAAATCCGATTTCATAAAAAAGCCCATTCCGGAAAAGGGTCTCCAGGGGCTCTGGAAGATTTTCCTGGAAGAGGACACGCCGTTCATGATCTGGAATCCGTACGGGGGAATGATGGCGAAGATTCCAGAATCTTCCATTCCATTCCCTCACCGGAAAGGGGTGATATGCAAAATCCAGTACCTGACAGCGTGGCAAATGGAAGGGGAGAAGAAAAAGCACATTGATTGGATAAGGGGACTGTACGATTACATGGGGGCTTATGCTTCCAAGTCCCCCAGAGAAGCTTATGTGAATTACAGGGATTTAGACCTCGGAATGAACAACAATGGCGGAAACTCGAGTTTCTTCGAGGCTAGTGTTTGGGGTAAAAAGTATTTCAAGAAGAATTTTGAGAGGCTTGTTGTTGTGAAGACGAAGGTTGACCCTGATAACTTCTTCTGGCATGAACAGAGCATCCCTGTTGTTCCCTTTAAAGGTGGGGATTATGGTAAAACCTTGTTTCATTGAAGTTGATTGATACCATATTGCCCATAAAATTTTCATACAAGTTCATTTCCCAGTGAATTTGTTTCTTTGTACTCCCATCGTCAAATCATCAATTTCTTTCCTTGTTTTTACAGTGAGTAATTTTGGCTTTCATTTTTTCAAATGGTTTTTCTTTCTGATAGTGATTTCAATGACTAAAGTCCAGGTCTTCGTCTTCCATTTACACGCATAGGACTTTGTGACATTATAATTCTATTAAACAGGTCCCACATGTTCTGGAAACAGAAAAAGGTCAAAAGGTTAGGTTGCAGAGCATACTTCGTAATCAGATCCATATAAAAATGGAAAATACTTGGTGAACTTTCATTTTATACTCTTAATTTGTACTCATTTTCACATACTTTTGATGTAGACACTTTTCTGTAGATTCACATGATGAAAATAGTCAATCTCTGTTTGTCACGAGTAGAAGTAAGGGAGTATAATTTGAGAGTATGCATAGTAGAACTCTATAAAAATATCTAACACTGGTGCAACTGTACAACCCCAACCAAATTGATCATACTTAATTTAGCAATCACAATGTTACAAATTTGACTTCTAATAGGAGAGGCCTATTGGCCTTCTTGATTTGGCAGTTAACTATGAATAACATAGGTTGATTTACCTTCTTATTATTCTTTGTCGACAAAGGTTAGAGCATCCTCAATAGTTTGAGATTTTTTGTGGTGCTAACGGGAAAAAGAGTGCCTTGCATGTAAACGTGTCTGGTATGGCACGTGCATTGCATGCACCATGTTGGGCGCAATGTTGGCCTGAACGAGGCATGCCCGTCAAAAATCTCAACATGGTGTCCCCACAAAAAAAAAAAAAAAATTATTTTGCAAAAAAAAAAAAAAAACCCTTAAAAACCCATCTTCCAATTTATTAAAAATCACTCTGATTTTTTACTAAAAACTCCAAAAAATGCACAATTGGAGATGCTCTTACAAGGCAAGATTTACCCAACCCACCCTTAGATAGTGATAGTGGGTTTCCTTAACACTCAAAAGAAGAAAAAAAAAAATTCATGACCTTGTGGTCAAGTAAACATCGAGATTCCCATGGAATTCAACTTTAAACCAAACATGTTCTAAGCTTGTTGAAGCAATCTTGCTTTAGGAAGAAAGACTCAATAGTCAACACAAACATATATATTTCATTCTATATATAGCACAATGCAACAGTTTGATTAACACTTTCTACATCAAAAGAAAATGTCATGTCAAGGTAGATATAGAAACATTGATCTTAGTTGTACACAATGAGATTTTTATACTATGAAGGAGATCTGTCCTGCAATGGCATTCCCCATTCCCATATAATATGAGCATTTTTGGTGGTCAACTTCGCCGAAGAGAAGCCAACCTCTTCTCAAGATCCTCAACATCAGCGGCCTGAGAACTGCATACATTCATCGTTTAAATAAAGGAAATAGTTACGAAACATATAGATATATACATTAAAAACTGGAGGAGATATAGGATAGGCAGTATAAAACCATGGCTAATGAATCTTAAATAAAGGAAATAGTTACGAAACATATAGATATATACATTAAAAACTGGAGGAGATATAGGATAGGCAGTATAAAACCATGGCTAATGAATCTGCCTGTTGATCATACCTAGGAGGAGCAACATTTTCGACTTTCTTTGATGCAATACGACCTTTTGGGGCTGAAGATAACTGTTGAAAGTTAAGACGTGATGATTAGAAAGTGAGGAACACCAGCAAATAGAGAAAAATATATCATTGAGTTGCTCGATAAACAAACCTGTGATGCAATGTCCACACCGATCTCATCAAGCACCTGGTTTGTAAGCTCCTCTGTTTCTTCCTCGGCCTCGTCTTTATCCAAGGTTTCGTCAATAGACTCTGACATCATCTCAATCTGGGAAGAACAACCAGAAACTCAAATCAGATATACGTTATTGAGAGAGACGAGGAGGTGGAGATAAGATATGAATATTATTACCGTCATGTCCAGCTGAGCTGACTCTTTCTGGAATTCTTTGATCACTTTAGCTTGTTTTGCAGGTGCCATTTGCTTGACGAGTAAAAAAAAAAAAAAGAAGAGGAAATTGATCAAATTTAATATGAATGATGTGATAAACGGAATCAGTGATGATGGCTAAATTTACTATCATTCATTTGTCAGTAAGATTGGTTTTCGGGGTACCTTGTTCATGGCTGTCATTGCTTTGGTAGCACCTTTCATTCCAGTAGAAATTGATGTGCTGGCATATAGTGCCTGTAAAACAAAAACGAAGGATTATATAAGTCTAGGATATTAATGTTACATTCTTCGAAGCATAAACCAAACCATAGTAAGCAAAAAAGACTAACCTGTGTGTGAGTTGCTACACCCCTGATCTGAGCACGACTCCCCTGCAAATTTACTATTTGTTGCCGCAGCCTAACAAGTTGACGAGCTAAAATTTTGGTGGCAGCCTGATTAGAATAGAAAGAATTCATGTTTCATCGAGAAGTATTTGAGGAAATTAAAGCAATAATAGGATTTTCAATGATTCTTGTTTCTTGGTACTGCATAGAGTACTATGATAGTTACATGTCTGTTGAATCTTTTGTGATTTGGTTACTCCAAAATATGGAAAATTGACTTTAATGTGCTCACTTATAGAACATAAACCCTATCTTTTTATAAGACAGACAAATGGCTTTGATGTTTACAAATTATAAGAAATGTAAGCACAAACTTGCCTCATTCCCAGTTTTGGCTGTTTTCTTGATCTCTGCCACTAATTTCTTTTCCTGTGAGCAAATGTAGTAAAGGAAATGTTGATTAAAACAGATGGAGGTAAAGTTTAGCCAAGGACTACTTAAATCAAGAACACTCAGAAAAGTATATTGGTAATTGCCTATAATTCACTATTTCATAGAAAAAGCCATTCCAGTCATTCAATAGTTCTTGATAACAACTTACTTCCATTTCTAGAGAGGCAATTTCACGCTCGATGCCTATAACAATACATAAATAAATGTTAGCAGTTTAGAAAATACAGATAGAACCAAACTTTGGTAACGGGGTGGACAAATGTAATTGATAATTATGGAAACAGAAATAAATGAAGATGCGGACAAACATAATTGATAGTTATTCAAAGTATAGCCAAACCTTGGAGCACACCCTTCCTAGGACCTTTTTTTTTTTACACATGCGTACACACACAACTCTTTCTCCCTTTTCCTATTGCCACACAACCACCTAACCTGATACCACTATGTCTTGAAACATTATTTGAACATAGGAAAAAACATGTTAGCTAGTAATTAAGTCTTTATGTTCTCATACAAAAAGCTGTTTAACCACATATAGTCTCTCGTGATGCTACAATTCAACTCTAAATACAGATTTCCTTGATCACATTCCAAGGTGAAATGTTACCACATTCAGTTTCCAATAAAAGAGACGTGGCAATGTTTGAACTAATCTCAATCATTTTTCATACTTTATTCCCTCTATAAGGCATTGCAAACCTTATACACATATCTAGCATACTTGATCCCCTACTGAAATCCAATTCAGAATAATCTCTAATAACACTCCATCACAACTACCCTTCAAACATCTGAAGCTTCTATATCTAGAAAGTCAAAAACAGGTGAAATCCCCGGTAACTAAAGGATCAATCTGAGGGTTGCCCCCAAACAAGTTGGTCAGGCCGCTATTAGCTTGGTAACCACAAGATTCAAGTTCGACTCCCTGTAGGAGCAGCCTTGGTAACCACATGTTCAAGTTAGACTCCCAGTTGGAGCGGCCTGCCGGCCTAGTGGCCTTATTGGTTTGTGCCCGTTAGCTATAGGCATCCTAGGTTAATTTACCTTCTCGTGGTCATATGACGACTAAGGTCACAAGGCCGGGTTTTACCTATTGCAATAGTGGTTGCAGATTCACTGTCACCCAAAAAAAANAAACAACAAAAATGGTTGGGTGTCTCATGGTTTCTCGTGGGTTATCCCCTTGGCCCCTTCTCCCTTGAGAACAGAGCACCGGTAGGCTCTCTAAGGTATAAAGATCTGGTTTTAAATTTTTTACTGGTGTTGGGTAGTTTCTGATTGCCCTCTTCTTTGTAATCGGACATAATTGTTCAATTGAAGGGTGAACGTCAGATTGGGAGTGCTCTTAACCACGTCTGTAATCCATTGAAGCCGACGGTCCTCGTTCTACAACAGGGAATTTTGGACTTGCAGGGATTTTACTGCGGTGCGGTTCGGAGGTGGACTAAAATTGATCCTTGTTCTAAGTCCTCTTACTGATATTTTTTAAACAATTATTTTACTCAGATTGGGAGTTTAAAACTTGGTGTGTAGGTAGATAAGTCCCAAAGCCAGCGGTGCGGATACGCTCTTGGGATTTTACTAGATTTGGTGAAGTTGAAGACGAGGAAGAAGACGAAATGAACAATACATAGGAGCAGAGAAGTTGAGAGCTCAAGATAATAGACAAGCGTAGAAAGACCAAAATGACCCTGGAATACACGGCAACTTGACGGAAATATTAACAGTGGACTAAAATTGGAACACGTTGAATAATAGTGGTCGCAATGTGGCAAAAATAAGTAAGGTGGACTAAAATTGGAAACGCCCCTATAACAGTAGGACCAAAAATGGTTTTCACTCAAAAAAAAAACAGTAAAAGAAACACACACATATATGGGCTAGCTTAGTCTGTTCTGTTTGACCAATCACTGAAGATTATTGGAAAACCTTGATAGATTTACAAGGCGTTTGGTTGGGATGAAGGAATTAGGATGGAAAAAGGAATTGTAATTCGGTGGAAAAAGAATAAGGTGATAATAAACTTTAATTTATTGTTTGGTAGGAATTCAAATTACATTGTTTAATTTGGTAGGGAGATGGTAGGGAATAACCCTTGGAGCATTGCCCCATACGACCGATCGGGGAAAGAGAGCTAGCGACCCGGAGCCCAAACCAACCGAACATCGGCCTTACGGTCTCATGACCCGACCGTTTTCCAGCACCCGACCTCGTTACCTTATCCCCAGTGAATCCACAACAACATAGCGTTCCCGACCTCGACTAGCTCGGACCGGCCTCAAGGCGTTCTTCGCATTATGAAGGTAAGAATCATCACGCTCCACGTCGACGGTCCCAATAAGCCACTTAGCAAAAGCCCGGTGCATACTTACCACGTGCTTATCATGATGAGAGCCCGAAATTTGTCACCTAGCCCACACTATAAATACCGCATTATAAATGCAAGAGAGAGGGATTTTTGGATCGGGAGAAGATCCGTAGGTAGAGAGAGAACACCGAGAGCCCTCCCTTATCCACATCGAACCAGATTTATTTATCCATGTCTCACCTTTTATATACGGTTGGTCATATTCACTATGTATACGATCGATATTTATTGTATCAGGAGGAATATAATTATTGAAAATGAGAAAAAAGAAGTTGTATAAAGATTAAAATGTCCTTGTGTAATAATAATAATAATAATCAAGACTGAATATCACTGGAAATCTAAGGGTAACTGAGATATTTGACCGAACAGATGTAATGAAGGCCTGAGTGTACAGCAAGGAGTGCGAACCTAGAGACCGACAGAGCGATTCACTATTTGCCTCATCCAACTACTCTTGGGTATGAACTTGAAGGCATGGATTAATTTAGCATAAGTTGGAAACCTAATGCATAATTTTAAAAAAAAAATGATGGGTAGCTGGTGCTCTCAATGCAAGAAACATGGGCATCAAAAGACAAGACTGGGCAATGCACATGTTGATTCCACGAGTGAAGAATTCCTACGGTTGCGGTAAACCACATGATGAGAGAGATGACGACGACGATGATGATCAAAATGAATGAATAGACGGTTGAATTATTTGTTCCACTTGGTGGAAAGGAGTCCCATCCACCCATCTTTTCTTCATCAATCCCTCATTCACTGTTATATTTCACTTTCCGTTCATGTGATCTGATAGCATAGATTGTACCTCTGATTGTTTCCACTGTTGAATGCTTCTGTTCCTCAGTGTTGTGTCGCATCCAAATTATATATATTCCCGTCGCTATTCTATCCCACACCACACTCTCACTCCCACTTATCTTTTTTCACCACTTTTCTCTGCAGCTTAGCTTAGCTTGCCCTCACCTCCTATTTTCCTCACAACCACAAATAACTTTTCTTTTTTCTCCTCTAACCCCAAAATACATTTTTGGGAAATATTGCAAATATAGTTTGAAAAAAATAGCATTTTTGGTCTCAATGTTTATATAAAATAGTAATTTTGCAACTCGATATGATCTTCCATCAACGAAGACCAGTAAAACCTTGGTGTACACAGGATAGAACTTGCTTTGTAACCCTAGTTCAAACCTGTAACTATGTGATTACCAAGCCAACAACTTAACCAATTCAGTTGGGATTGTCCTTATTTTGCATCGATTAGTTAATACAAGGGCAAAATAGTAATTTGCAACTCTAAACCATTAAAACCCTCCTTAATTTGGAACTCTAATCCCTTGTCAACACAAAAATCATTCAACCCTTTCATTTTCGTATTGCACGCGTGACATGTGGAGTATGTTAGTCAAGGACAAATTTATAATTTGCAATTCTAAATTATTAAAATTAAAATCTCTATTAACCGAAATCAAACCTGCCAAAACTAACACTTCTAATAAAAGGAATCCAAAACTAACACTTCTAATAAAAGGAATCCAAACTATCCCGCGTAAAAAACCAGAGGATCAATAATGCTCACGAAACATTGAAATTACTATGTTATATAAATATAAAGACGAAAATGGCTATTTTCTCAATAAAGTTCTAATGCTAACATTTGCTACCAGTAACACGTACAGTATTCATGGTGAGTAAGAAAGGAAGGGAAAAAAGAAAACCTCGAAAAAAAATTAAAGAAATGAGCATAGACAACCTTTATGTCACATCTTTATATAATTGATACGTGTCAAACGTTTTGATACTACAGAATTGTGACCAAAACAGATATATTAAACTCGTATCAATCATATAAAGATTCAAATATATATATAGATTCAATCCATAGGATATATCAGACTAGCTAGCTTTTGGACTGGGAATGCAATTATATAAGTGAATAATTAATAATGATGTGTTGTATAGTATGTGATGATGGTGATGAACAGGCGGACATTTGAGACTTCCGTGTTACCTGGGAGATCCCACGTGGATTCNGGCCATATTTATCTTCCTATGACTTCTTTTAAGGCAATTTATATCATGGACTAAGGTCCACATAGCATTATAGACCCTGAATCGAAATGATAAGGTATAAAATTCATACTCGTAAGATTCAAAATTTCGTAACACTAGACACAAAAATCGTAACACAAAACACATAAACATGTTATATATTTTACTTATTTTTAAAAATATGATTTAGTTACATAATTTGTGTTCATATCACAAGACACAAAAATTTATAACATAAGACTCAATTACTAATTTTTTTCAGGTACAAAATTCATACTTTTAAAGTATAGAATTTCATAATACAAGACACAAAAACTTATAATATAAGACACATACACATGCACCACGGTCCATAATGTACTGTGAACCTTAGTCCATGGTATAAGAATTGCTTCCTTTAAGGGATGATAATGCACGTTCACTTACGCCAAGTACGCTGGTTTTCTCTCATATTTATTATTCATTGGTCAATTCAACTTTTATATTGTTGATATTTTCTTAAATATTTTTTTTAATAATTTTTAAACTTAATCTTTTGAATTTAATAGTATTTTTAAATATATAAATGTTATACACTAGAACCAAATTAAATATTACGGAGTACAAGAATTGAATTGACATGAATTTATTTAATCAAAGCAATTACTTAATATTGAACTTTTTGTTTCGGAGACGGTAGGGTAAAGATCAAATGTAATATTTATACTGAAAATGTAATATTAATAAGGAATAAAATTTTTATTGCTTATATGAAAAAGTGAAATATTTTTGAAGAAAAATGTAATACTTTTACATTTTAATTTAAAATTATTACATTTTTCCTTTAAAGTATTACATTTTCTCTTATAAGTAACAAACACTTGTTAACATTACTTATAAAGGAAACTGTAATATTTTTTTTATGAAAACTGTAATACTTTTACATCAACATCTAAAAGTATTATATTTGTTCTCAACAAATTACACTTTCACTTAAGGTTGTGTTTGAAAACTAAGAAAATGACTTCAGAAAAATGACTTATTTTTCAAAAAAAAAAATTCCTTTCTCGTGTTTGGTTGCATTTTAGAAAACTGTCTTGGTATGTTTGGTTTATTTTCTAGAAAATGAGCAGAATTGGATAATTAAACATCGGTTTTTTTGAAACAAAAAAAAATCAGTGTTATTA
>CM008331.1:28113410-28125256 GCA_002525835.2 Ipomoea batatas
GGTCGGCGGTCGGCGGTGTTCGGCGGCGTTGGGCGGTGGTGTGGTTCGGCTAGATAGAATGTAGAGAGAGGGGAGAGGCACTACTACAGAAAACACTTTTAACGTCGGTTATTTTTTACATATAACGTCGGTTATTTTTCGACGTTGTTCTAGCCGACGTAGTAAATAAATGATACGACGTCGGTTTTATAGAACCGACGTCGTATGTAATTTTTTTTAAAAAAAAATAGGATACAACGTTGGTTTTTAAAAAGAACCGACGTTGTATCCATTTTTTAAAAAAATAATAAAGCGATACGACGTCGGTTTTTCAAAAAAACCGACGTCATATCTCTTTTAAAAAATAAAAATTAAAGGTACAACGTCGGTTTTCTATAAAAAACCGACGTTGTATCTCATAAAAATTTTAAAAAAAAATTGCAGCTACGCTGTTTTTGCAAAGATCACCCAGAGTCCACGTCGAGGATCGAAATATCGCAAAAATCCAGATCGCAAACCAACAATACTTTGACAACCAAAAATCCAGATCCCCGTTGTCGCAGCCAAAAATCCAGATCGCCTTTAGCCATTGTTGCAAAAATCCAGCAGCGGGGTGTCCACGTCGAACCTTCAACAGCGATCGAAGCTGGTAGCGACAGTGGTTGGTTGAAGTCTGCATGATGACTGTCTTCAAGTCAAAACCGCCGTCTAGATGAATTCTTCAGATCACCGCTTGCTTCCACCAGTATTCAGATCACCGCCTCCCAGATGGTGTCTTGAAGTCTGCATGATGACCATCCTGGAGTGCTCCTTCCATGGCCGCCCGGTGGATTCACAGATTTCAGGGAGGATCTCGTAGTTTTGGGGGTTCTCCAATGGCTCCCTCACCATCTCTAATGGTCCCCGAAGATGAAGTCGATGGTGCCGGTGATGGTGCAGTTGTGGTAGTACTGGCGGTAAGATTGGGTGTCTTGAAGTCTTCAGATCATCACCTGCTTCCTCCGCCTGCTGCTTCATCACCTTCACAACTTCCGCCTGCTTCCACAGCCGCCGTCTTCCTCCGCCACCGCCACCTCCACCTCCATCACCTTTACCTCCAGATGAAATACTTCACCACTTAGACTTCATCTGTGTTGCATTTATAATATATTACACTGAAGTACGGACATACAACATACAACGTCGGTTCACTTTGAACCGAAGTTGTATGTATTGGATATCATTTTTTAAAATATTTTTCCCATTTGTATATTGAACATACGACGTCGGTTTAACAATGAACGAACGTCGTATGTCATTCTCATTTTTTATTTTTTTAAAAATAGAAGATATGACGTCGGTTCATCGAAGAACCGACGTCGTATGTCATTTTAATTTTTTTTATTATTTATAAATAGAACATACGACGTTGGTTAATCGAAGAACCGGCGTCGTATGTCTTTTTTTAAAAAAATTTCAGCATACGACGTCGGTTAGTAAAAAACCGACGTTGATTGGGTGACGTAGTATCCTTTTTTTGTAGTAGTGAGGAAGTAATGTTGTGGTGTGGTGAGGAAAAAATGAAGGGGGTAAAAGGGGTTTATATAGGGGATGAAAGGAAAAAAGAGGGGGGAGATTCAATATTCAAATTTTGGGTAAAAAAGATGATAGGATGGTAAAAGGTGTTGGATGGTTTGGGAGTATTTATAGCATGATGGTGAGGGTTGTGAAGGGGTTGGACTCCTGGATGGATAAGAACTATGTCTGAAATAGAATTCCACTCGCGGGTAAGACTCCCAGTGCAGTAAGGACTCTAGTTGGGACGGACTCTGACCCAACATAATGCGAAAGCTTATAAATAGTCCGTGTTTACTCTCTTTCGTTGTCGAAGTCTCGCAACTCAGAGAGTGGGGGACTGATGATGGAATAATTAGGACCGGTTGCGGAGCACGAATGGGGCAAAAGGGAGCAAGAGCAAGCATGTGGACCCAAGGTCAGCCGCGTGGCCGAGGTCAGCCCTCGGCTACGGGATGACCACGCTCGGCCTCCGCCAAGCGTGGCGCGTGGCTGAGGCTGCGACGCTCAGCCTCGGCAGAGCGTCCGTGCTCGGCCTCGGCCAAGCCCGCCACTGGGCCGAGGTCAGCCCTCGGCCTAGTGGCGGGGGTTTTTTGGTCCGCACGTGGACCGAGTCTTGCGGCGACGGTTACGGCCCATGCCGTGGGGCGCGCTTCCCTGCGGTTTCTCTGGGTCGGTTAGGCCTTGAGCCGGTATAAAAGCTCGTTGCTTTGTCTTGTTAGGACATCTTCACTTACTTTCATCACATTTGTCTTATTATTACATTGTAAACCTCTGTAATAGCATTACATATTCAATATACATTTACCCCCGCGGTATACTTGTGATCCGTTAACTTGTCATACCCCCATTATTTAACTGGATTTATTAATTCGGACCACCCGGGTTATTAAAATCTATCAGTGACAATGTGTGGCTAGAATTTTAGGAATTGGATTGAGTTTGTCTTGTAAGGATGTATGAATGACTTTAATTGCTTAGAGGAATTGAGATAATGGATGTGATTGATGAATAAAGATCTTTGTTGGAGGTGGACTTTGTGTAGTCTCTTCTCTCTTGCATGAACAAAATTAAATTAAAAGATGTTCAAGTTGACTAAGCAAAATGGGCAATGAAAAGTTACAGGAAGATCTTTCTTTTCAGCATCTGCAAAAATATGGTAAAAAGAGGAGTACAGTAAAGGAAAGTTGGATTTGTGTTGCTTTTACAAGACACTCTTTTTTTAGGTCAATCAAATGCAGCTAACCAGCCAGTGCACGCCTTCGTAACCCTACCAGCTCTGAAACCTTCTGAATTTGTCTCTTCCTAATCATCCTTATATTTACACAAATTATCTCTGCAAAGCCAAACATTATATTCTAGTTGGTTTGCCCTAATTTCTTCTATTGATTTTTGTCAATCCTTTCCAATATCTGTTTGGATTAAAAGGTGGATAAGAGACATAATAAATATATATGCCCGCAATATTATAATACAATTAAAAACTATATATATTTATAAAATACACAACGAAAACTCAAAACTAGTATGCATACACAATTGAAAAACAAAAATTGCAATTATTTAGTGATTTAATTTGTAAAATAAGAGATTACATTTGACCCACATTATTTGCTTTCTTTCACTTTTATTTAAAATATTCTATGTGAGTTTACGATCCAAAGAAACTCTTGAGGTTATCATTTTTGTATTTGAAAAATGGCAAAAACTTGTGTGAGACGACCGTCTCACCATGAGACGGGTCAGGTCGGGTCGGATCAAGATGCAGAAGTAACCCTTATATGCACAAATGACATACTTATATATGCTCAAATATAATACTAATAAGGAATAAAATTTTTATTACTTATTAGGGTAAATATAATACTTTTAAGGGAAAATACAATACTTTTACATTTCGATTTAAAAGTATTACATTTTTCCTCAAAAGTATTATATTTGTCCTTATAAGTGAGAGGTACTTGTCAATCTTACTTATTCAAATTTCCCCATGCATAGCTCCAACCTTCAACAATCGATGCATCATGCATGACTCAAATCCTCGATCAATATTTGCTAACGACTTTGATGATTTTGGCAATTCAAGTTTCTCTAAAGTTTACAGGATACATTTTTTGCTTCAAATCTCTATTGCACACACAATTATTCCAAAAACGTTTTTAGAGTTAAACTGAAATTATTATATTAATGAGATTCTAGAAACACTGGTCTGGTCTGAAGATACAATTAAAATACATAAAAAAAATTCGATCGGGATTTTAAGTAAGTCCAAAAGTTTGACGTGCATGCATGTTCTCTAATCATGTGTGATAGTTACTACATAACTAATTATTAGGAACTTTGACAAAAGTCTACTTTCACCATTCACATTCTAAAAAAGT
This sequence comes from Ipomoea batatas, assembly GCA_002525835.2. NCBI lineage: Eukaryota > Viridiplantae > Streptophyta > Magnoliopsida > Solanales > Convolvulaceae > Ipomoea > Ipomoea batatas. The sequence continues at coordinate 28,117,325 of CM008331.1, forward strand.
AGTCTTCACTCTGATAATGTCTTCTTTACATATACATCTTACATGAGAACATCTTTTCAGGAAATTCATAACTAATCTAGTTCACTTATTTACCCGAAAAAATCTAATAGATATTATGTAATTTAAACCACAGTAGCATTTTGATAATTTTTCTCCAACTTTAAAAGTGTAATTTTTAATATTATACAATATTTTTACTATACAAATGTATTTTTACATAAACCTTAAAATCTTTTTTTTTTAAACAACCTTAAAATCTTTTTCTTTTTAACTTAAATTCTATGTCTAGATCATAAATGCTAAACTTAAGTAGTAAAAGGTGAACTGATAAACCAAACTAAAAGTGAAACACTAAACCAGACAAAAAAAACTATATCATCATAAACTCTATAACGTGAACCTTAAAAGTATTGCACTTTAAAATTGACCAAAGTAATAATATAGTGTTGCAAAGTGCACAACATACCATTGAAAAGTGTACTTTCAAAGTTGGAGAAAATTATCGAAATACCAACTCAATTTTTTTCCCTTGCTCTAGAACGTTAGATCTGACTAGATAAACGGTGGTAATTGGTAATTAGTTTTATCCTACAAACAAGTTCTGATATGATCATATATATAGGGTATGGTTCATATGCAGTCAGCTCTTCCGATGCAGTCGTGTGGCCTGGTGTATTTACATATGCATCCATGCCTAATGCATCACATGAAACTCATAGTACACCACCGAAATATACATGGTGCAAGAAGTTATCAAAATGTCACCGTATTTTTTCTCATTAGTGCACCACAAACTAGTATTTTGTGGTACACCATAGTTCACTCTAAAGTGCACCACAAAGCAATCACAAGTGCACCAAAAAACACTCACATGTGCACCACATAGCACTCACGTGTGCACCCACACCAACACTTAGTGCGCCACCAAATATATATGATGCAGGAAATTATATACCAAAATGCCACCACATTTTTTTCAATCTTCATTGATTTTCAATTGTTCCTACATTCCCTATTCTTTGTTTGGTGGGACGGACAACCTGAGAGCTGAGTGAGGATCTTCTTTGAGATGCTCTTTTCACAAAAGACTCCCTCCTGTAGATTATTGCGCTCGATGATATGAGCGAATCCAATGGTCTAGATGAGTCTACACGACTGCATGTGAGAGCAACGTCGCATTTCAACTAAATTACACACTCATTGTTGGCACGCAAGGCTGAATCCACGAAACAAACATGATGTTATATATAACAGGAAAAAATGACTAGTAAAATTTAATTGTAGAGTGCTATTTTTTCCTCTAATTTTATGTGTAATATTATATTTTAATAGTCATTCTTTAATGTGATATTAGGTATAAGGTTTTTTTTTTTTTTTTTGAAAGGATTAGCTATAAGGTTTTAAAAAATAAATATTTAATACCCTCAAAAAAATACTCCGTAAATATTTAACCATATATATACTTATAAATTGGGCTATTCACCTCACTTGCATATTAATTAATGCAATTGTTGATGGATTATAATTGCTGTTTTTTTTTCTATTTGATTAGGTAATTAATTAATTGTTAATTAATTGAGAAAGTATATTTCAGACTTGCAGTCTTAGCTTGTTTGAGTTGTTTCAGAGCTTTTGAAATTTAAGCGTGCTAATAATGGCTACTGCTTGTGTCTGTTTATGTTACGCTGTCAAATTCAAGGGTCGGCAAAAGGCGATTGAGATAGTCAATTTAATATTTATTAGGTTTATATTATACTTTATATCATCAACTGTATTATGAATGCTTCTGAAGTGTTTTGTTTTTAACTTTTATTCTTCTATGTTTTTTTAATCACCAACTTTAATTTGACCTTTGTTAGATTATAATTTTAAACGTTGGTATGTAAGCTATTTTACGGCAATAGTTGTGTGGTCTACTGTCCAAAAACGATGTTATTTTATACAATTTTTTTTATGCAATCTGCTATAATATATACATTTTTATAACTCATAATGTACATTATTTTAACACATAATATACATTATCTTAATTTAAAAGTTTTATTATTTTTATTTATAATGTACATTATTTTAACATGTAATGTATATTATTTTATTCCAGAAGCTTCATTATTCTAACACATAATATACATTATTGACTAATGAGTAATGAGATGAGCTTTCTTTAGTGGACCTGTTCTGCCTAAAAGATGGATCTTTAAAATACTCGGGTAAAGTCATTTGGGCCAATTATAATTAAGTCCAGCGAAAGGAGAGATAATTGTTATATTGTGGATTAAGGACCGGACCACTACACCTATGATGAACTATACATATCTAGGTACTTATAGTTAACATTAGGGCTGTTAAAGTGGGTCGATGCCCGCGGGTCGGCCCGCATCCGCGCCGCGGCGGGACGGATTAGGACTACAAAAAAAAATGGCCCGTGAAAACGCGGGCCTAACGGGCTTGGCCTGCTAAGTCCCGCGGCTCGTATGGGTTAGCCCGCGTAGGCTGCGGATTAGCCCGCGGGCCAAACCCTTTTTATAAAAAAAAAAATGATTTATATATATAAATAAACATGTGTACTGTGTTCGCATGCGAACAAAGTACACTATTTTCTTCTTTATATATATATATATATAATTATATATATATATATATATATATTTATTTATTTATTTTTATCTATTTATATTTAAAAGCATTAAAAAAATTATTTTTTAAAAAGCCCGCGGGCCGGCCCGCGGGGCCCGCAACCCGCGTGGGGCGGCTAGGGTTGCATGAACCCTAGCCCGCGAGCCTAGCAGGCCGGCCCGCAAAAGCCCGCTAAAAATTAGGCCCGAGGTGGGACGGGCCGACCCACTTTGACAGTACTAGTTAACATATTATGTACTTTCGATTTATTTGAAGGTAATAATTTATAGGCCGAACACTTTATTTGCTAATACTTTGACATTTCAAAAGGGCAAAGGACCATACATAGAGTATATACTATCAAAAATATATAGATTGGGGTGTGGAAAGCCCTTGGAGTTGGAGATTCAACCTTTTGGGAGAAGAAGTATTAACAAAAATATACAGGGTCACACTTATGTGAGGCCGTCTCATGGATCCTTATTCGTGAGACGGGTCGGGTCGAGTCGAAGCAACATGCAAATGTCATACTTATGTGCTCAAATATATACAAATATAATAAATATTACAATAATATTTTATTCAATACTTCCACATGAGACATGTAAGGGAACAAACTACCACTGCAAAATATCAACATGCATTTGACAAATATCAAGAGTTCATAATACAACTAAGATCCAGTCATATATAGTTAGAAATTGTAAAAAAAAATTCTCTCTCTAGCCTTGTCTAGGGTTTTGCCTCCCTCCTAGGGTTTCTAGGTTTTCCGGTTGTTTTTCTTCGATTTTCCTACGGTGGTTACCGACTTTCTTCAGGTTTTGTTCCTGTTTGGTGCGTCGTCTGTGTTTCTGTTTGCAAGTCTGCATGGAGTCTGCGCCGGCTCATGATGGTGTTGTAGGGTTAACGGCTCGATGGGCGGATTTGGCTTTAGAGGAGGAAGACGTGGCTTTCGTTCCGGAGGGTCTCGGTGACGCTGAGGTCGGCGGTGAAACGCATGAGACTTGGCCTTTGGTTGGTCGATTCCTGACTGCTAAGATGGTGAAACTAGAATATATGAGGCAGGTGCTGGCTTCGGTTTGGAAGCCGGTCAAGGGTGTTCAGATTACGGAGCTTCAACCTAATTTGTTCATGTTTGTCTTCTTCCACGTTACGGACATGCAATACGTTCTTGAGGAGGGCCCGTGGTCGTTTGATAATTCCACACTTGTCTGCAGAGAAGTTAAGGATGGAGTAATGCCCGGGGATGTACCACTTGATTCCATTGATATGTGGGTGCAAGTTCACGATCTACCGTTTGGCTATACGTCAGATATTATCCTTGAGCAGATTGGAAATTTTCTTGGTACTTTTGTTCGAGGTGATGATCGATTTGCTGGTGCGCCCTGGCTGGATTTCTATCGCATTCGCGTGGCCATGCCAGTCCACAAGCCTATTAAGAGGAGGATGAAATTACTTAAACGTGACAAGTCTTGGTGTTGGGTCACATTTAAGTATGAGCGTTTACATTGTTTTTGTTTCTTCTGTGGGATGATGGGGCACGTTCACCGCTTTTGTTTGAAAGCCCGAGAAGCTGTAGCGCCGGTCGACCAGTATCCCTTCGGAGCCGAACTACGTGCGGGAGAACGGCGTGGCCCGCGGGCTGTTGGAGAAAATTGGCTAGTGCCGGTCGGTGGTGCACCTCGCAATGCCGACGGGTTGGAAGGCCGAGAAGCACATGTTCCTTTGTCTTCGGCCCATGGTCCGACGGTGCGACAGGAGGTGGTGGAGGGTGTTGCTGCCGTGTCTAAAAGGCGGCGTGAAGGCTCGTCTAGCGGCGGGAGGAGAAGTGGGAGCAACGGGAGTGATGTTGTTATGTCTGACATTCCAAAAAACTTGCGGGTGGCGGGTACTGGTTCCCAGTCCCGCCCATCATCATGAGTACGTTGAGTTGGAACTGTCGTGGCTTGGGCAATCCACGTACAGTTCGCGAGGTGGTGGACCTAGTGTCTTGTAAGAAGCCAGAGTTTGTGTTTCTGATGGAAACTAAGGTGAGACGGATTCATGCTGAACGACTCCGTGTCAAACTTGGTTTTGAGGGTTTATTTTATGTTGATAGTGTTGGGTTGAGTGGTGGCTTGGCCCTTCTGTGGAAGACAAATAATACTGCACGACTACTAAGTTTTTCGAAAAATCATGTGGATGTTGAGGTCTCGGTGTCTGGGCTTGGTATGTGGAGGATGACATGTTTCTATGGCTTTCCGGAACGTGGTCGGAGAAGTGCGTCATGGGAACTCTTGAGATCGCTTGCTAACAGGTCTCCACTCCCTTGGGTAATCTTAGGAGATTTTAATGATCTCCTTTTTCATCACGAGAAGCGAGGTGGTAATCCGCATCCGCACAATCTCCTACGCGGCTTTGGGGAGGTTGTTGATGAGTGTGGCTTAATTCAGTTGCCCATGCAGGGCCATCAGTTTACCTGGGAAAGGGGCAAAGGAACACAGGAGTGGATGGAGGAGAGACTTGACAAGGTTCTTGCTAGATCAGATTGGTGTTCGGCTCTGCCAGGGGCGCGAGTCTCCAATCTTCTTACTCGTAATTCTGATCACTCGGCTTTGTTTTTGGGGGTCAGAGAACACGGGCAAGTCCTTGGTCCTCGGAGGAGCTTTAAGTTTGAGATGGCTTGGGTTTCTGATGAGGGCTGTCGGAAGGTGGTGGAAGATGCGTGGCAGGAAGGAAGGCATGCTGGTTTGCTTGGTTGTCTCCATTATTGCGGTAATAGGCTGCTCCGTTGGGGTGGTGACCATTTTCATAAATTTGGTGACAGAATTAAGAAGCTACAGAAACAACAGTCGAAGTTGAAGGGTTTGTTAGACCCTGTGTCACTTGCGGACTTCCAGCGTATTGAGGCTGAACTTAGTCATCTGGAGGCGCAGGAGGATGCTTTTTGGAGACAGAGAGCTAAGCAACACTGGTTACGAGGGGCGGATGCTAATACCAAATTCTTCCACAGGTATGCTTCTGCTAGAAAAAAGAAAAACACTTTAACTAGATTAAAGAATGATTCCGGTGTGTGGGTGGAGGATGTTGCTTTGAATTCTATTGTGCTTGATTATTTTCGTGATATTTTTGCATCGAATACTGCTACTTCCTCTGTGGATTCTTTTGCTGAATCAATTACCCCCCGTGTCACACGAGCCCATAATGCTTCTCTTCTCCGTCCTTTCGAGGGTGAGGAAGTCAAAGATGCCCTTTTCTCTATGTTCCCAGATAAATCTCCAGGCCCCGATGGGATGAACCCGGGTTTTTATCAGCAGTATTGGGATGTGGTTGGGAGTGATGTTACAGCTTTTGTGTTGAAGTGTCTGAATGATTGCTCTTTCCCCTCTAACCTGAATGATACAAATGTTGTGCTCATTCCGAAGAAGAGCTGCCCGGAGATGGTGTCTGATCTTCGCCCCATTGCTCTCTGTAATGTGGTGTATAAGATCATGGCCAAGATGGTGGCAAACAGGATGAAGCCATTACTTGGAGAGGTGATTTCTGATTCTCAGAGTGCTTTCATCCCAGATAGACTCATCACTGATAACATCATGATTGCTGCGGAGGTGGGTCACTTCCTGAATAGGAAGCATGGAGGATTGGTGGGGTGGGGTGCTCTCAAGTTAGACATGGCCAAGGCATATGATCGCATGGAGTGGTCTTTCCTCCGTCGAATGTTGTTGGCGCTGGGGTTTGCTGTGGAATGGGTGAATCTGATTATGCTCTGTGTGACCACAGTCTCTTATAATTTTCTGGTAAATGGCGCCCCCGTTGGACAAGTCACCCCTACTAGAGGTATTCGACAAGGGAACCCCCTTTCCCCGTATTTGTTCATAATTTGTGCTGAGGGTTTGTCATTATTGCTCCAGCAGGCTGAGGCAAGGGGTTCTATTCATGGTTGCAGAGTGGCTAGAGGTGCTCCACCTATCTCACATCTGTTTTTTGCAGATGATAGCCTCTTATTCTTTAAAGTAAATATCCAGGAGGCAGAGGTTATTAAGCAGTGTCTTGTTGATTATGAGAGTATGTCCGGGCAGGTGGTTAACTTCCATAAATCTAGTGTGTGTTTCAGTAGGAACACATCTGTGGTTGCAAGAGATGAGGTGGCTTCAGTCCTAGGTGTTGCCCAAGCTTATAATTTTGGGAAATATTTAGGATTGCCGTCTTTTATTGGAAGAGAAAAGAGGGCAGTGTTCTCATATATTGAAGATAAAATCAAGCATTGGATTGGTTCATGGAGCAAGAAGCTTCTTTCGCAGGCAGGAAAAGAGGTATTGTTGAAAAGTGTTGCTCAGTCAATGCCTACATTCTCAATGAGTGTATTCTTACTCCCTGAGTCGGTTTGTTTATCTATTGAGAGGACTATGAACATGTATTGGTGGGGGTCTGGAAATGAGAGGGGAATACATTGGAAAGCATGGGATCGGTTATGTATCCCTAAGAAGTATGGTGGCTTGGGTTTTAAAGATTTGAGGGCTTTTAATCTGGCCATGTTAGGGAAGCAGGCCTGGCGGTTTTTAACGAGACCTAATTCTTTGGTTGCAAGGATTTACAAGGCCAGGTATTTTCCCAGAACCTCTTTTACTGATGCTACCTTGGGTAATTGCCCAAGTTTCTGTTGGAGGAGTATAATGGCAGCACATGAATTAATTTGCAGTGGTGCAAGAAGAAGAATTGGGAATGGGAAATCTACCTTGATTTGGGGCCATCCTTGGCTCCCAGATGACCCTAACCCAATGATTCAGACTACTATGCCCACATATTTAAATGGAGCTATGGTTTCGGGGTTGATTGATCCAAATACTTTTACGTGGGACTTATCTATTTTGCAGGACATCTTTAATCCTGCTGATATAGACAGTATTCTTAAGGTTCCAATCACCCCCCATTATGAGGATTCTTGGTTCTGGTATGGGGATCCAGGGGGCAACTACACGGTTAAGGAGGGCTACAGGCGTATTATTGGTGAATTTGAACCCCACCCAGGGTCGTTTGATAAATGGCTACATCTCTGGAAGATTAAATGCCCGGCTAAGTGGAAGATTTTTATGTGGCGTGCCCTCTCAAATGCTCTCCCTACTACCACCAATTTGATTTTAAAGAGGGTTGAGTTGGATCCAGCATGCCCAATGTGTGGAATTGTACATGAGAATACTATGCATTCCCTAATCTTGTGTGATTTCTCAAAACGTGTTTGGCATGTTTCTAATTTGCATATTCCTAGCATGATTGAGAATGATTTTGGAGTGTGGTTCAACCATGCATTATCGATGCTTACGGAAGAAGATTTATTCC
>CM008331.1:28171015-28181099 GCA_002525835.2 Ipomoea batatas
GTAAATTTGATTTGTATAATTGTAGGCAACAAAAGGCATATTAATAATTTATTGGAATAGGTTCAAGTAGACCCTCTAACTACATATCAAAATTTAATTTGACCCTCAAACTAAGAAATCTCCCTTTTTTTTTTTGAAACAAAAGAAATCTCCAATTAGACTACCAAATTATTTAAAATGATAGTGGTGGTAGCGGTCGTGGTCATTGTTGTGTTGGTGGTGGTGATATGGTAGTGGTATTGATGTTGGTAGTGGTGATGGTGATGGTATGGTAGTGGTGTTGTTGTTGTTGGTGGAGGCGGTGTTGTGGCGGTCATAGTGGTGGTTATGGTGGTATTGGTGTTGGTAATAGTGGTGGTGGTAGTGTTGGTGGTTATGGTGGTGGTGGTGGTATGGTACGGTAACGGTGTTGATAAAGAATCTGGAAAATTTCTTCCGACAAAGTAGGAAAACATTTTCCACCAAATTGGGCATTTTCTTTCGTTGACCATAATGAATATTTTTCTTTGACTTCATTTTCTTTGAATACCCAATCACGGAAAAAATACGGGAAATAGAAGTCATTTTCCGTGTTTTCAAATGGAGCCTTAGTTTAGAAAAACTTGAAATTGATCTAGTTAAAATAAAAAATATTGAAAAATATGATATCACTATAGAGAAGATGTGTGATAAATAATGTGTTTTCTATTTGAACCATTTTATCTAATTAACTTAATTACGTTTCGTATTTTGTTATTAATATTTTATTGTGTTTTGAAGTATTTTAATTTCTCGCCCCCGATCAATATGATTTTTAGCTTTGCTCATGTTTGTATGTTTTGTTTTAGAATTTTTTTATTAAGTAATTAATTTATTATTATAATAAAAATATTATTGTATGATTTTAAATTCTTAATTCATTTTTATAAACAATAATCATTTATTTATGAAGGCACTAATAGGTTATTGATTATTTTGCATTTAGGAAAATATCTTGACTTATTTTATGATTATTATTATGTATGTAAAATTGTTAAAACCTTGTGAATATTAATTCTAAGTAATTTGACATTAGTATTTTGTTTCCTTATATAATTTAAATTTTAAGAATGAAAATATACGTTAACTTCATTTGTGTTTTTTTTTTTTTTGCATGGTCCAGACTTATAAAATAATAAGACCGGACATTTTCATCTCAACGGGAACGAGATACCAAAGCTGCGCTATTGGATAATGAAATCAATAAAATTATCAAACTCTAATAAACTTATTAAACTATGATAAAATACAACTAAGGGTGTGTTTGGAAAGCAGGAAAATGACTTCTGGAAAATGATTCTTGAAAAATGAGTCATTTTCCGGAAAATAGCTTCATTTCTAGTGTTTAGATGAATTCTGGAAAACTGTCTTTGTGTGTTTGGTTCATTTTCCAGAAAATGAAAAACAAAATAATTTTTTTTAAAGGGAAAAAATTCATAACAAATTAATAAACAAGAAATCAACACAAATTAACCAAAAAGAAATTAAAAAAAAAAAAGAAAGAAAGAAATCGCGGAAACTGGTTTCCGCAAAACCAATCGGCGACCGATTGGAAACCCGCAAACCAGTAGCCGACTGGTTTCTGTGAATCCTGTCGGCGACTGGTTTCCGCGGTTTGCGAACTGAAACCAGTCGCCGATTGGTTTGCGAAAACTAGTAGCCGACTGGTTTCCATTCGGAGGAAACCAGTCGCGCGACTGGTTTCGACACCAAAGCAGACGATGGGTGCCTGAGGACGATGCAAATGAGCAGGGTGAAGTTCCGGAAAATGACTTCCGGAAATTTTGTCCGGAAGTCATTTTCCGGAAAAAGACCTTACTTCTCGTTGATTGAAGCCTTATTTTCCTTTGACCCCATTTTCCCGTCACTTGCCAAACACTGAAAGCCCGGAAAATGATTTTCAGAAATCATTTTTCAGGTTTCCAAACACAACCTAATATGCATTTTAATTTTTAAGATTAAAAGCATAAATTTGAAATTTTCAATTTAATGAATTATATTAGTTTGACTAAGGTTGACAACTGGGGACGGGGAATTCATGTTCCCAAAATCATTTTCAGGATAGTGATGGGAAAAGAATTCTTTCCTTAGATGAAGATGGGGCTGAGGTAAGTATACCCTCCCTCTCTACCCTGTTATCATCCCTATCTTTTATAATTTCCTATTCCAATGTTTGCAAATCAAAAAATGTCAAATTTCAATTAACTTAAATATTGTTGTTATGCTTTGAAAATGTTTTGAAATTGCAAGAATCTAAATAAAATAATTGTGAATTACAACAACAATAACAATAATAATAACTTTATCTACTTACATATCTATCTACTACTATAAATATACCTATTCATTACTGTCTTCCTTTATTACAATCTTCTACCTTCTCCATTCCCGACCTGTACTTATATTAACATAAGCTACTTACATAGTTACACTCACTTAAATTATTATTATTATTAGTCAAAATATGAACAAATTTTTAAATTTGGATGAAATTGATAAGTTATTAGTTTAAATATTTTTAATATTGATATTCGGCTGTAAATTTAGTTCGAACATTATATTTTTAATCTTGATATCCGGATGTAAATTTAGTTCGAACATTATAAATTAAAATTTATATAAATCGAACTTGAAAGTAAAGAAATTATATATTTATTGTTCAAATTAATATATATATAAAATGTCCCAATCAATCAAAAGATGCCTTGAAACTTTGAAACCATCATTTGATCTTACACTTTTTGGATCATATAAATGATTAAGAAAAAAGTTGGTTATAATTAAATTCCGGGTTATGACTTTAATCATAAAGGATCACAAGGAGGTAAACATTGGACACTCTAGTTAAGTGTCAGACATGTAACAACTATCTAAGTAACTTAATTGGATGAGTTATCCAAGCAAGTCAACTTATTTATATGTATGATGTATCCTACTATTTGTGTGTATATTTAAGTCCTATCAAGTTTGGTGGTGTAGCGAGCGTTCCTTAGCTTGTTTGATTAAGTGGTGGCTTGAACCAATGGCGAATGCATAGGAGAGTGAGGAGAAGGCATCATGCAATCCTCCAATCGCCGAAAGGATAAGCTGATCTTCAAATTCCTCCGGCACTGCTTCTTCGCAGACGCCGCCGCCGCCGCCCCCTTCCACTGAAGCACAGAGGTTCGGATCCTCGTCAGCGCCACCCTCATGGTGTCATCGTCCATGTTGGCGAAGCACACTCGAAACCAACCGGCTTCGTGGCAGTGGAACGAACATCCAGGGGAGACATTCAGTTTCATTTCATTAATAATCATTTTCCATAGCTCCAATTCTGCGGCGAACGTTGGTTCCTTAAGGAGGTTTCTCAAATTCATCCACACAAACAGCCCGCCGTTGCTCTTCAGAGTCTCTATCCCCACTTGGGCTAGTCCGCGCGTGAAGCTCTCGTGCCTCTTCCTTAGCCTTTCCGAGCTTTGTTTAATGAATTTTCCCACGAATTCTTGGTCTGATAACATTGCAGCAATCAGGTGTTGTGTCTGCGTTGAAACTAACCCGAAACTCGACATTTTTCTCGCGCAGCTCACGACGGCGTCGTTGTAGGAGTAAATTATCCCGACTCTGAATCCTGGGAATCCCAAATCCTTGGATAGACTATACACGATGTGTATAAGGTCAGGATTGCATTCAACTTCCTGGATTATCTCGGCAATGCTGATGAATTCTGGCTGGCTAAAGACCGTGGCGGCGTAGATTTCGTCGCATACTAGGTGAATGTTCTTGTCGTTGACAAAGCGCACGATGTCTTGTAACGTGTCCCTGTCTAAAACAGTGCCGAGTGGATTGGAAGGATTGTTTATGAGCAATCCTTTGACTCTGATGTTCTCTTCTTGGGCCTTCTTATATGCGGATTCCAGTGCAGTTCTGGTGACTTTGAAAGCATTTGAACTCTCACATACTACTGGGTAAAGCTCTACCCCTGTTCTCCACCTCAAATCTCTATCAAATCTGCATGGGCAACACATAAATAAATGTCATACTCTTAATTAGCTTTAATCCAAGAATTAAGTACTTACCAAATTTGTAATTAGAATCATATATAATTATTACTCCGTAATATTAATGAATGAAATGAAAAGCTTAATTAATTACCCAGGATAATATGGAGTTGGGACAAGAAACGCTTCGCCGGAATTGACCAAACAGAAGGCCAGTGTTTCATGAGCTCCGGTGGCACCTCCGCTCATAACGATCCTGTCGGGGTCGAATTTCACTGTGTCTCCCCTTACTTTCTCCATGAATCTTGCTACAGCCTGCAGTAAATAATTAATCATATATATTTTCAGAATTTTAGTCATCAACTCATCAAAAACCCAACAAAAATAGAATGAGAGTTGATGATCCGATCCTTACACTTCTAAATTCCGGCAATCCATGGTAGTCTTGATAAATCGCAATATCTTTGAACTCTTCTGCTCCTTGGGGCGTGCAAATGGAGGCTGTGGGGTTGTTCAATACCCACTTCTTAATCAAATCAAAGCAGAGCTGCAAATTAAAACACCAAATTAAAAGGAAAAAAAGATCAGAGCTTGAGCTTTCCATTAATGCGCATCAAATTACAATAATAATTCTTGAAAATTAATAAAGTAGTTTGAAAAAGTACCTGGTTTTCTGCTAAGCCCATTTGGATAACACCCTCAGGGTTATGTTTAGGATGGAAAGGGTCATTATCATAAGCCTTCCAACCATCAAAGTAGGCCGAGTTTTCTCCATGTCCGTCATTAGTAGCAATTCTGGACAAGATTTGTGTCTGTTCCATTATCAACTTCAAAGGAGTAAGAAGGATCTGAGGCGGGTGTAATTAATTTGTATGGTTTAGGATGAGAGAGTAGTAGAGAATGTTTTTGTGGGTTACAAGGTTGTGTTGTCTGTGTGGGATGAATCATATAGAGGGCTTTATATAGAGGTGTTTAGGAGTGGAGAAGTTTCTGTGAACTCCAAATTGAAATTCGATCTGTTCTGTACAAGTGTACAGCAATTTGGAGATACGGTAGCTGATATGTAGACTGCTTTCCACCTAATATTACGTATGCGAAGTGAACTGTATATGGTCCCCCATGTCTCTCACTTATCAGTTTTTGTAAGTCCTATCGTCCTGTGATGTTTCTCGGTTCGCCTAATCCGTCCAATTACACTACTTTCTCAGACCCCATAAGAACATCCTTATTAATAGGGTTGTTTTACTATTTTTTTTAAAGGTTTTGTAAGTGTGATTAGAAAAGAGAGAGTAGGAGGGGAGGAAAAAAAATAAAACAAAAATGATTAAAAAAAAATTTAAAAGCAAAAGAGTCAGGTGGGACGTCTACACTGCACGCACCCGCTGAGCGCATAAATGATAGCCACGCGTGGCTGTCACATGTGATATTCATTTGGGGTGGGTCCCAAAAGTTAGATTTATCTCTTCATTTGTTGGGAGATCTTTTCCCTTCTCTCTCTTGCACTTCTCTCCCCCAAGTGACATTTTTTTTCTTAAGATCAGTGAAAGCTCCACTGGTGTGGATGCTCTAAGCCTTGATTATATGTTCAATATTCTTTGTTGCAAAAGATGAAATTTTTAATCCTACATTCAATTTAGTATTTGTGAGTTGTGACGGCTATGTTGGGCGGACGCTAGTAAGAGTCAAGTTCAACACACCATACCATGTGGCTAATAGGCTAGGAGGATTTGTTGGGGAAAGATCAGTAAAGGGTCAAGTCCAACACCTTAACTCTAAAAAATATGTGGTAGTATAAAGAAATAAAATTGCGCCTTCTCTGTAAATTATAATTTTTGGCGTAGTAGTAGGTGTTTAATATTAACTTGTTATATAGTAGATATTCTTGTATTTACATGAGTATACAAAAGTATTAAACATATAACCTTCACAAGTAACTATATATATACCATAAATTTTACTCAATTAAAAATAAATTTTACAAAATAATATTTAAAAAAAAAACTTACAATACCTATTAATTTATTCATGATATTTAAGAGTTAATTAAGACTGAAACTATACTTAATTAAGTTGACATTGATTTGCAAAATTCTTAAATGTGATTTAATAAGCTGTCAAGTTATTAAACCTTGATAGCATAAATTAGTTTGGAATTAAGGTGTTGAGTTATACTATGATGTCAAGTGATTAACAAATAATAATGTATGACAAGCCACATGGTTAGATGTGTAACCGTATGTTAACCAATGTTACAAAAATCGCGCCTAGACGCAATGCGGGGTCCGACTGCATCAAGAAAAGTCGAAATCGGCCTCTTCCGGAACCGGCTGCCTAGCTGGTCTAGGCGGCGCCTAGCCGCCCAAACAAAGCAATCCGTTTTTTAAGGGTTATTCGCCAAAACGAAGTCGTTTTGGCAAATAACCAAAAATATGTTAACATCGGCAGAAGCAAAATCGCAAAGAGAGCAAGACACGCAGTCGGCCAGACGCCGTAGTCCGCATGTCACCCACACATGCCTCTGCCACCGGCCGCCGGTTGCCACCCAAAAGGTAAGGTATTTATTTTTGTTATTAGTTTCAGTTTTTTACTTTGTAGACTAGTTTTAGGTAATTAGGTATTATGATTTGAGTTTTTTTTTAAAAAAAAAGTATTAGGCGCGTAGAAAACTATAATTCTCATCATATTAGATAAAAGCAAACTATAAAATTTATATTCTTTTGACTTATCAGCTCAAACAGTGCATCAGTGCACTGTAACAGAGTTAAATTCCAAAATGGGGCTAACTTTTAGTAAAAATTTTAACTTTTCTTACCATAATATGAGGTGATTGGAATTTCCAATCAATCATCAGAAATGGTCAAAAAAATTCATTACCTTGAAAATATCTAATTTTTTTAAACACTTTTTTGAAGTCTGAAAATTTTGATTGTGAATTCAAAATTTGAAAAAAAAAAATATTCCTTCTCTTATATAGAGAAGAAAGATGCTTTCAAAAAATATATAGAGAAGAAAGACAAAAGAAAGAGGAGTATGGTTTAGCTCTGAAAGGAGTGATTGAGTTGGTTGAAAATATTACTTGTACCAAAAGATCACGAGTTCGATTATTACCAATACTTTTTTAGTAGAGCCTGTCGCAAAATCTAGATTTTTCACCACTTATTAGTAGTCGAAAATAATAAATTTTTCAACAATAATTGTAATATGTTTGATATATTTCGAATTTAATAAAAAAAAATCATAAAAGTTGTGCATCATACTCATTATTAAAATTCAAGCTTATGATAAATGTAATATAGGATTTCGACAGCTTAAAAGTTAAAACAATCACATTCACGCGTCTAAGCTAACTTTGAGCCTCCTAAGTCCTAATAAATCCCCGACCACAAATTAAAGTGCCCATGTGATCGATCACAGGAATACGACTATACGATGAGTACGAGGAGCGCGTACTCTATATATATTCGTAAGTATATGAAACCTAAAATAATTTAGGACAATACATTATAGTATTATACATATATATAGGAATTGAATGACACGTACGAGTAAAAGAACAAAGCTATATATTTATAAAATGCGATTGGAGGGTAACTAAAAATAGCGAGGCATGTGTTGTGAAACTCGTTGTGCCACACTTGATGTGTCTGGTCTGACTGAGAATTTGACTTTAAGGTGAGAAAGGATCATCTGGGCTTGGGAGATGAACATACACGTGAACAATGCATGCATTATGCATATAATCAACACGTCAACTCCCATTCCTAATTTTTCGGTACAGCTTCAATTCTTTTTCTCCTACTGTACTGAATTTTAAAATATTATGTAATTCCTAAAGGCAAAAACCATCTCACGAGTACTAATCCGTGAGACAATCATGTCAATATATAATTTGGGTCATAATTACTATTATAAGTTGGTCTTGGTCTGTCCCGTTTCACGGATTGAGACCTATGAGACGGTCTCACACAAGTGTAACCTTTCATAAAAAGATCAAAGTTGATGTACTTTATGGCTTTGTTTGATAATCGAATTAGACAAACAAAATGGAACGGAAGGAGTATAATTCAATGCTCAACTTTCAAACGAACAACAATAATCAACATTTATCTTATGGCCTTGTTTGGTATATAATTTTTGAATTAGTTTTTAATTGTTTGATGTACTTTAATTGTTTGACTTGATTAAACAGTTACTGAGTATAGGTTTTGATAAATAGTTTTTTCTTTGTGTTTTAGATCCAAAAAGCTGAGAATGCTACTTTTAGTAGCATTTGTGATCAACTGTTTAGAAAACAAAACAAGCATCCTTTCTCCAAATTAAATATAAAAATCTTGACATTCAAATCCAAGATTAACCAATGAATTGAAATAGTTATGCAAGTTATTTTGGCCGTGCTAATTTGAATTGATGTTTTGTTTTTATATTATTATTTAGTCAATTTTTAAAATATTAATATGTATAAATAATTTGTATTTTCAAAATAATTATAATTATTATAACATTATTACTAATAACAACAATAAAAAAAGGTTAAAATATACTTTTTTTTTTAGATAAACGTAGCTATTCCATTAATTCATAACATAAAACGTTTACATCAACGATCAATGAAATGGTAAATCATTCCTTACAGTCAGACATAGAAACAACTTTTCTAACTATGCTATAGAAAACTTGAATCGCAGACTGTTTCATAACTACGAAGCTATGTTCCTTCAGGGAGTTTAAAGCTTCATCAAAGATTTGGGTCTTCGTCATCATTCTTTTTTGCTAGCCCAGGATAAGATCAACACTTGCCGAAACCAAACTAAACGATTTATGCTAATGAAAATGAAAAGCTCGTGAAAGTAACGAGAGGAAAAATGCTCGTGAAAGTAACGAGAGGAAAACACAATAATAGAGAAAATAAAAAGTGGGTAAAGTCAAAGTAGGGTTGGGAGTTCAAGACTACCAACACAAACCCCAATACCTAACTACTATTATTATATTCAAAGGGAAAGAAAACGGAAGAAGAAGATCTATGGCGGTGGTCGGAGGCGGACGGAGCTGCAACGGTGGTCGGGACGGAAGAAGAGCGAGAGCAAACGTAGAAGGTGACCAAAACCGCTGGCTCAAAGCTCCATTAGAGCTCCGGCCGAAGGCCGGCGATGGAAGCTGAAGTTGAGCAGCAGAGAAAGGCGTTTGGTTTTAGAGAGAAAAGGGAGGCAGCATTAGGGTTCGGTTAAAATATACTTATTCCATTATATATAAGTCTTTGTACGTATTAACTTCTAAAAGTAAACAATTAAGTTTACCAAATAATTTCTATAAACAACTAGTATAATTTGCTTGTTAAAAACACTAACCGCTAATTGTCAAACAAGGTCTATATTTGAAACCTTAAACCCATTCAATCTTTACACGTGCACGGTGCACATAAACACACACACAGAGGGATGAAATAGATAGCGTAAAATTTGTATTAGTGTAAAATGAGAATAAATCGCATTCATTATATTCACCACAAAATAATAGACAAATGATATCTATACTTAAATGAAAAATGTGGTTGCATTTTATATAAGTTTGGAAAAAAATTATTAAAATACTTAAAAGTTTAAATAAAAGAAACAATGGTGTTTTTGTAAATACACAAAAAGTTTTTTCCTACATCGTTTTGGAAAAAAAATTTGCATTTTTGGACTAAATACCAATAAATTAAATAGATTGAAAATGTTAAAAACACATTGTTTTTTATAAATTCACATGATTTTTTACCTGCATTATTTTAGACTAAATATGCATGGTCCAAACACAGATTATTTCAATACAAAACCTACACCGTTTTAGCCTAAATATGAATCGAAAGATTAAAAAAATCTAAAATCACATTATATTCCTTTAAAATTTATTATGTGAACCAAACATGTTGTAATTTTATATTTTTAGGGGACTCAGTTTACACCATAATCATAACTAATTAGGGAGGGGTAAACATGTCAATTTTCTTGTTCATTTTTTTTTTTTTTAATTCCACCGGATGAAAAGCTAAAAAATTAAAGAATCTATGACCCTGAAATTTAAAAAAAAAAAAAAAAAAAAAAAAAAAA
>CM008331.1:28194455-28204463 GCA_002525835.2 Ipomoea batatas
GTAGGGTTCACTTCCCTCTTGTATAATAAGATTTTTTAAGTACGGAAATTATATTCCACACATTCAGCTACCCTTATGGAGCACAGTTAGTTAAACATTTTTAGGGTGTATTTGAAAAATTATAAAAATAATTTTTGAAAATCATTTGATGTGCCTAGAAAATCAAGTCTATGGAAATATGGTTGTTTTGGACAAAAATGACTTCCGTCAAAATTTAGCAGAAGTTATTTTCCACATATATACCAAAAAATTATTTCTGACCACAATCGTTTTTGACAAGAATCACAACTTTGGTTTCCACCGGAAACCAGAGCTGCTCATGTTACAATAGGTTTTTTTAAATTTTTTTAATAAATATTATTTTTAATATTATTGTAAATATTTGTATATTCTAAATAAAACAATTAAAATGTTTAATTATACAATTCTACTCATTTTCTAGAAATGAACCAAACATACCAAGATAGCTTAGGAGTATAATGACTTAGATGGACCATATTTTAGTTCATGGTGCTAGATGAACAATCAGTGTTAGTACATGGGTCTATTTGACCCTTTTGCCAATAAATTAATATCCATAATTAATTAGTTCAAACCAAACAGAATCAAATTTGAAACTATAATTATCAAATTAACAATAAATTTGACTGAATTGGCCCATACATTTTATAGTCTACTCTTATTAGAACTTCACCATTAAATGAGTATTGAATTTAGTATTTGAAGTGACAATCTGGCCACATTACAAGTTGACGAGGGTGCAAAGTTCGATAACTTCGGAGCTTTATTTATATCCGAAGTAAAAAAATAAAATTTACAAAAAAAACACTTTATTTCAAAATATTTAGTGAGAGTTTACAAGATGAATAGTTCATATATAACAACAATTGAGGTTTCAATCATATATCATATATCATATCATAAAATTAATTTGCATAACTCTTTAATTACTATTCGACAACATCAGTAAACTTATTATAATCGTGTCACTTTTAACAAAAATAAGTTAAGTTTTATTGACTCATCATTATCACATTTAAGTACATAATTTATTTTATTATAAAATTGTTAGAACATAGTGTGTATTCTCGATTATAACTATCTACAACGTTGGTAAGGTTATAACATGAATAAAAATTATTTTAGTGTAATAATATGAATCGATAACTTGTAGAATTTAATTTATTCCATGTACAACAATAAAACATTTTCAAAGTTACTATATTTCACTTTTATTTTACTTTTCCATTTATTACAATTTTTTTTTGAAGAAGAAAATTTATAGATGTACAAATTTAGTAATGAAATATTCTGCTAATTATTTAGTATTTTTAACTTACAAGGGACCACATTGATAATTTTTATATAGTCAAGGGACCAAATTGATAGTTAAATTTTCACTGAAATGGTCCCTTGACTATAGCAAAATACGAAGTAACCAATTTGGTCCTTTGACTATAGCAAAATTACCAATTTAGTCCCGATTTTAAGTTTTTAACGGCAAAATAAACAGAGAACCAAATTGGTTAAAATTTTCAAAGTCGAGGGACTTAATTGGGTACGAAAAATTATCGAGGACCAAATTGGTAGTTTCGCAATAGTCAATGGACTATTTCGGTAATAAACTCCTCAATTATTTATGCCCATCTCTTTTCATATAAAGCACTTCCTTCTTCTACCAAATACTCTGATCTATATTCTCTGATCTCCATTTCCTTCAATTCCTCTTTTTCTACTTCAAGAAATCTTCAGTCTTCTTAATCTTAAAGATATTGGATAGTCGCTCTGAAGTTCAATTCTCTGCCTATTCACTTACAAAGTCAGATCAGAGGTAAGTGGTTTTTGAAATATAATGTTATATTGCTACTTACTTGAATTGTTTGCTTAGTTTTGCTCTGATCTGTAATGTTCATTATTAGTTTAACAATGGTTAGCCTGAATCTGAGGATCTAATGCTGCTCTATTCGGTCCTTTGATGTTTGTCTAATTTGAGAAAAGCACGGGCTATATATAAAAAATAAATTAATTTCATCCATCCATCTAAGTTGAACAACGGTTATAAAATAATAATAAAAAATGTGAGTTTTGTTTCATAAATTTGTTTATAAAATTGATTTAACGTTTTTTTTCTTAATCCTTTACTATTGATAAATTCGTATGTATGATTAAGACTATTTTACATATTTTTTACGAGAAGACAAACTGCTCACTCGAATATGCCTTTAATTTATATATAATTTCAGACAAATGTTGGCAGCAATTTAATACCACGTGTATTACTAATTTCACTTGATACTTATTTCATTTATTTTGATTGATGAAAAAAAAAAAAAAACATATTTCTAACCAAACCCTATACTTCTTGAAGCAAATCAAGGTTCCAGAGATAAAAAAGATGCCAAACATATATGATATTGATAAGGATAAAGCTGTGGGTTTTAAGAAGGAAACAGAAACAATCATAAATCAACTTGTTCATGGGTCAAAGGAGAGAGAAGTAGTTTTAATTACTGGTATGGGCGGATTGGGAAAGACAACTTTGGCGAAGAGAGTGTATGAGGAGAAATTTGTAGTCAACTACTTTGACAAGCGTGCATGGTGTACTGTTTCTCAAGAATATAATTGCAAGGACTTGTTGTGCAAAATATATAATCAAGTTTGTGGCATGGAGACAAAGATTGATAGTGCAGCCGACGAGCTCCGCAAAAAGTTGATGGGAATGAGATACCTCATAGTGTTGGATGATATTTGGAGTGTGGAAGCATGGGAAGAGTTGAATAGAGTTTTCCCCGAATGTGACAATCGAAGTAGAATTGTCTTAACAAGCAGACAAGAAAGTGTGATCTCTAATGCCAAACTTATTATTTGTCTTCCATTCTTCACTGTTGATGAGAGCTGGGAATTACTGCAAGTGAAGTTATTTAAAGGAAAGGAATGCCCTAAAGAGCTTGAAAATATTGGAAAGCAAATATCTAAAGAGTGTGGGGGGCTACCTTTGATAGTTGGTTTGGTAGCGGGGCTTCTAGGAGGAGGTGAAGTGCAAATGTGGCAAAAAGTTCTTAATACTTTAAGGTCACAAGTTGCATTTAGAGGCGGAATACTAAGCAATGATGTGATAGAACTTAGTTACAAGCATTTATCACATCATTTGAAACAATGCTTACTTTACTTTAGTGCATTCAAAGAGGATATAATAATTGAAGTTTCTTATCTAATAGAACTATGGATATCTGAAGGGTTCATAAAGATTACGGAGGAGGAGAGAGTAGAAGACACGGCAAAGCATTATTTGAACCATCTAGTTGGGAGTAACTTAGTAATGGTTTCTAAAAGGAATTACAATGGTGGCATCTTATGGTGTGTTGTTCATGATTTGGTACATGATTTTTGCTTAGCAAAAGCTAAAGAGGAAAATTTCTTGCACATGATTAAGATGGAAGATAAAGTGGATCCAACTTTGAAATGTACTCCACATCGAATATCTTTCCATAGATATAGTTATGATGATAAGATTCCTGATGAATTGGTACTATGGAATTCTCCTATCAGCACAATTTTGGGTTACCCAAAGATTCAAACAAGCAAAAGTTCTGATGTTTATAATGGCTCATGGGTTGCCAAAAAATTTGAACATCTCACAATTTTGAATTTTGAGTTCATTGCTGTGGACAAATCAATTTTATCCGAAATGAACTCACTAATTCATCTAAAATATCTAGCTCTCTATCTAGTTGGACGTGGTTCTGTCTCACCATTGTCACTCAAAAATCTTCAGTGTCTCATAACGTTAAAGTTGACTTCAGAAAAGGATTTGCATTTGCCAAAATATTTTGTGAATATGAAAAGTTTGAGACATATGACTATCTGCCACTATGATTGTGATTCATGCCCAACAGAACCAACTCCAGCAGGTGGTATTGAAACAATTTCTGGTTTAGAAGTCTTACAGAGCTTAGATTTGGAGACTTTTCTGTGTATAAGGAGGGATGAACATTTATTGAGGAAGCTTTCCCATCTCAAATATTTGAGTTGTGCGGTCTCATCGTCATATCCATTTGCTGATGAAATTGACAAGCTGCATCATCTTGAATTTCTCCAGTTACATGATCTCCGTCGTTTTTCGAAGGATTATCATGAGAATCCACATCTTCTTAAGGATCTTAAAATCAGAAAGTTTCCACCTAATATTAAGGAAATAAATTTGGAGAGTATTACTCTTTCGTCGTCAGCAATGTCAATAATTGCACAACTCTCCAATCTTGAAGCTCTAATATTAGTGGGTTGCGAGTTTGAGGAGAGAGAATGGAATGTGGAGGAGGGAATCCTATTCTGCAAACTCAAATACCTGGAATTAATCAAACCTGGTATTAGAATTTGGAATATTAGCAGTGCCGCAGAGTCTTTTCCTTGCCTTGAGCAAGTAATTTTGAATGGTTGTTGGAACTTACAGACGGTGCCTTATAGTTTGGCAGATATTTTAACATTGAAACTAATCTCTGCGCGTGGCTACACTGATACATGTGAACGTTCCGTGAAGGAAATTGAGGAAGTTGTACAAGAAATGGGAAATGAGCAACTCAAGATTATATTAGGTAAGTGAAATGAACAAACTTCTAATATTATACGCCCTACCTATTCATTTTGATGATATAATATAAAGCTAAGAATGGTAAGATACATTATTATATCTCATAAATTTTTTAAAAACTATGTTGAACTGTGCTACTTGTGTTTCAAAATGAATTTTGTAAATGCAAACCATTTTTCTGATAATCTTTAAATATTTTTATTCTCATTAAAACTTTAACATTTATACTATAACTGTACTAGTATTTTGTACGCGCGATGCGCGAAAGTTTATGCCAAATATTAAAACATTAATAAATACAAATAATTCAAATTTATAATTCAAATTATATATACACAAATAATATATCTATTTTACATACACATATGATTTACCATTCATAGAAATTTAATTAAAATATAATCAACCATTAAATTAATATAATAATTTTAATAAAATGATAATTAAAGAATATGAAAAATATATGATAGATATAGGTGTATGGTAGTAATGATGGAGTTAAAAAGTAATGGTGTTATAACAGTGTAAGGGTAATTTTGTATAACAAGAATATAGTAGGGATAATGCGTTCTACTTATTGAACAAGGTTCTATGGTCGGTCTGTGAGCCCTGGATGCCGAAGGCATCTTGGGGTGATCTCGTAGTTCCTACGGGGTGGAGATGATGGGGTCGGTCCATGGATTTTCCTTCCTTTTCTTTTGCCGCATTTCGCTCTAATAACATTGAAGTGTACAACATTTAAAGTAAAATATATACATTTATTAGCATACAAAAAGATGGACATAAATCAAGGATATAACTTTGATTGAGACTTATTATGTTTTTAGATATAATAAATGAAACAAGAATGCTTTCATGGCAATAATGCATATATATATATAAAGTAAGTTATTATAGTAAGATATAAGAATAAAAGTATGTCAATTCACCTGCATCTTTCCAAATTGACGGTGGTTCTAAGTGGTTCTTCTCTCCTACGGCCAAGTTATCTCTCTTTTCTCATTCTCTCTCTCTATATATATATACCTTCTGAGAAGAGAAATTAATTTAAATACATTTCTACTTTTGGTGTAGTGCGTGAAGTCCTACTAAGTTTCTTCTCTTATTTTTCAAAATTATTGACAGGAATGCCAAGTGATTCAGATGTAAGTTTAGCAAATATGACAGGAATTATGAAGGGAAGACATGATCGATTTTGGCACCGGATAATAGGTAACAAGTAAAGAAGTGTGACTGTGTGAGCAGTAGACCAGTTTGATGCATGAACTAAGTAGTTACAACTTGCAACATCACTTTGAATCTTTATTGGTGAGATGGATCGTGTCATGTTAATATATAAATATAATACTTATACTAACAAATCTAATATTAAATCATAAATAAAATGTTTGTTACTTATAAGGAAAAATATAATAATTTTATATTTTTATGTGAAAGTATTACTTTTTTCATTAAAAATATTATATTTTTCCCTTATAAGTAATATTGCACTTATAAAGACAAATATAATACTTTTGATAAAAATGTAATACTTTTACATAAAGATGTAAAAATATTACATTTTTTTCTAAAAAATATTACATTTTCTCATATAAGTGATAAATATTTTATTCTTAATTTAGTATTATATTTGTTAGTTTAAATATTACATTTCATCTTAACCCGACCTATGTCACGGATAAAGATCTGTGACACAATCTCACACAAGTTAT
Organism: Ipomoea batatas; assembly: GCA_002525835.2. Taxonomy (NCBI): domain Eukaryota; kingdom Viridiplantae; phylum Streptophyta; class Magnoliopsida; order Solanales; family Convolvulaceae; genus Ipomoea; species Ipomoea batatas. The sequence goes on from CM008331.1 coordinate 28,200,756, forward strand.
TGCTTTTAGGTGCATTGGCAGATGCTAGCTACGCTTGTTTGGGAATTACTTTAAATAATGCTTATATATATATATTTACAATCAAATGAGACAACACCTTTGCGTGAGACGGTGAGACACACCGTGAGTGCACATAGTTTACTACGCGGATGCACACAGCCTAGAGTGTGTGCGGTGTGTGCATTCATAAAGTAAATTGTGTGTATTCACCGTCTCACGGGAAGGTGTTGTCTCATATGATATCAACCTTTTATATATATGTGTGTGTGTGCGCGCGCCTGTGCCAAAGACCTTGTGGTCTAGTGACACCCGGTGTCCCAGTTTACATTACCACATGGATGATGGGAGTGGGTTCGAGCCTCAGTGGAGGCAATCTCTTTGTGCTTCAGTAGGGCTATGACTCTCTGTGCAGAGTCAGGCAACTGTTGACTCCTATTAAAACCTCTTGTTTGCAGATGAACAATCTCTAATATGGTTCCTCGCGTCAAATGCGAACAAATATCCATGGCTAAATGATGCATGGATGGCTAAAAAAGATGCATGGTTGACTACGCTGTATCAGTGTTACGAAAGTGCAATGGGGCCTAAGGCCATAACTGACACAAGGAGTGCGAGGAGTGAGCGTGAGGCGCACATAAGGAGTGAGCGTGAGGCGCACATAAGGAGTGCGCGTGAGGCGCACATAAGGAGTGAGCGTGAAGCGCACATAAGGAGTGCGCGTGAGGCGCACATAAGCACCCAGTCGGGCGACAAAATTTGCATGGCTTCAATGCGAAGAAGGAAGATGAGAAAGAATTGGAAGATGAACGCAGGAAGATGAGAAAGAATATGAAGTTTTGCATGGCTTCAATGCGACGAAGGAAGATGAGAAAGAATATTTGAGGTTCTTGCAGAAGAGAATGGGGACGAAGGAAGATGAAACTGGGTTCTTGTCTACATGGTGGATCCCGTCACCAAAAAAAATTCAACATGCACCATGCACCAGACTGGGCGTGTAAAACATCATTTTTATTTTATTTTTTTCTTTCATTTGTTAGACTTTTGTTTTATTTTCTCCCTTTTATTTTTCTCACATTTCCTTCTCTCATCTCTAATACTTGGCAACCTAAAAACCCACAAAAACCTCAACAAATGAGGTTGCTCTTACACTTCAACCTTTTATTTTTCTCACATTTCCTTCTCTCATCTCTAATACTTGGCAACCTAAAAACCCACAAAAACCTCAACAAATGAGGTTGCTCTTACACTTCAATAGATTAAAAAAAGCCTTTATGAGTAGTCTTCTGATTCATAGTCATATTCGAGTCACGAAAAAACTTCAATTTTACATTTTGAGCATGTAAAAGTTTCAATAAAAGTATTAATAACAAAGATGTGTAACATTTTCCATTAAGAAAATGATTAAATGGTGCAAGTTATTTGGGCTCTTAAATGGCCATTAAGTGGTGTCATTAAGTATTGTAACAGTCGTACGTAATGGTAATTGTTACCAAGTCTATATTGATGGTGCATTTCTAAACACTGTTTGATGATTTTATGCATACGTAATGGTGCATTTTTGTTATGCTTTTCCTTACTCTATGGGTGCATATGTTCATAACTATTGGTATGACCACACTAACTGTACGTTAAGGCGCGACCGCACCTGAACTAGAGTCAATATTAATATTTCTCCTACTGTAACTCAATTCAATGCATATGCTTGGTTTCTCATATTGATAGCCATAAACTACTGTGAAATCCAGAACTCTAACTTTAATTTGATTATTGCAAGTTAAGGCTAATACTGTTTCTTCACATACTATTAGATAAATGGCGGCTACTGAAAACCGTTTAATAGAAATATGATGCTTTCTTTCTAATGCCTTGCCCCACTTCCCATTTGGCTCCACACTACTTTTGGCTTTAAAAGAAAGGAATATTTTAGTATGGATGATTTAGAGATGGTTGAGTCAAAATCTTGGAATAGAAAATTGAAACTAATACTCTGTAGATAAGTAATTTACCTTATTATTAATTGCTTTCATTGCAGATGTCTATTGACTTTTTGACTCTCACCAAGCTTGAGTGACATTTGATGCATCTTGGAAGTATTTATTAAAAAGCAAAGGTGAAATGGTGTTATCCAATTCTACTATTAATGAGAGTATCTGCTTTAATTAATTGCCCTTTGCAAACCACAAACTGTCTAATTAAATTCTTAGTCCTGCCATTTTGAGTGAAATGGTGTATGTTATCCAATTCTACTATTACTTCCTGTTTCTCTCTTCCTTTAGGTTTATAGAGGGATCTTCACTTTCTATATCAGGAACATATTTCACATGTGTAGTGTTGAGTTTCTTATTTCATTTTATTTTTATTTTTTTACATTGATGTTATCTTCTAGGAGTTTGTGAAGGATCACTTGCTGCTGTTGTTGATGGATTCAACCCAACACTTCTTGTTGCTGTTGATGGAGTTTGTCAAATGTTGATGTTTAGTATTTTTTTTTTATCACTTCTGTTGAAGGTTAAGAAGAGAGGAATGAATTGATGGATTCACCACTTGATGTTATTGGAGTTTGTCAAATGTTGGTGCTTACTATTTTTTGATCACTTGATGTTGCTTTTGAATATTATGCTCAAATATTAATATATTATTGAATTCTATTGAATGTTACAATTGATTTTCTTTCCAATTAAATGTGTACATAGAGTACTCAAAAAAAAAATGTGTACATAGAGTTTATTTGTGATTTTAATACGCATTTTAATATAAAGATTTTTGAAGAAATATAATTAAATGATAATTATAAATATTTAAAATGTAATTATAAATTATTTAGCCACACTAATAAGTGCCTCTAATATTATAAAAACAAATAAACAGAAATATTTAGCAACACTTAATAACCGGCACTAAAATTTTTAAAAATAAATTAAAAAAATATTTAGCGACACTTAATAACCATAACTAATTTTATTCAAAATATTTAGCGGCACTTAATAATCGCAACTAAAATTTAAAGGAATAAATTACCTTATATTTAGCGACATTTACAAAACTGCCGCTAAATGCAATGCGCTGGTCAACAATTCCCACAGTTGTCTAAAATTGTTGCTAAATCCTTCACGATACACTATTATTTAGACATGGTTGGAGAACTGCCTCCAAACAATTTAATGGCGGTTATGAACCGCCNGGCGGTGGTGTTAGTGACCGTGTCTCTTGTTAGTCCGTTGAGCGTTTTTCAAATCCCTAGTACCCTAGGAAATCAAGAGTTGCATGTGTGGTAGACTAGTCCCAATCCTTCCTTCCTAAAAATTGTTCACAACACCTTTTGTTTTAAGTGTTTGAGATATTCTTAGAATGACATACACAAACCTTTCGATAGGACTAGCTTTTGAAACCTAGGAACTCTTATGTCTAATTCCTTGTCTACCAAATCCTTTTCTACCATTCCTTGAGACGATACTCGGGAACTTCTTCCCGTTTTATTCACCTACACTCTTTCCACCTCCCGCTAAATTACAACTCTTCAATATTTCTAACCAAACCCTATACTTCTTGAAGCAAATCAAGGTTCCAGAGATAAAAAAGATGCCAAACATATATGATATTGATAAGGATAAAGCCGTGGGTTTTAAGAAGGAAACAGAAACAATCATAAATCAACTTATTCATGGGTTAAAGGAGAGAGAAGTAGTTTTAATTACTGGAATGGGCGGG
>CM008331.1:28210589-28229363 GCA_002525835.2 Ipomoea batatas
GGAAATTCAGGAATGTGCAAGGGATTTAGGAAATGAGCAACTCCAGGTCGACATCCTCTGTAAGTGAAATTAACTAATAGGGTGTTTGTTTGGTAGCAATTCCCTCCAATCAAACTATGAAATTGCAATTCCACGATTTGTGGAATTGCAATTTCATGCTAAATTAATATTTTATCATTCTTATTATATTATTAATACAAGGATATTTTAGTTTTTATTCACTTCTTTCCTTTCAAATTACAATTATTTTATTACGGTCTATCAAACAATGTAATTTTAATTCTTACTCACAAAATTACAATTCCTTTTTCCCCTTATTTCCTCCTTCCAACCAAACGCCCTGTAAATTCTTCAATTCACTTTAATTTTCTCATTATCATTTTTGACTTTGTGTTTAAATTTTGCATGTTTGTACAATATAATGAATATAAAGTTGAGTTATATTATGAGTCATTCATATAAAAACTTTCATCGTCTTTTTTTTTTCGCTGTGAATTGAATGCAGTCTGGAAATAAATTCAAATTAGCTCTACATGTCTGGATGAGAAAATTTGATGGCATGTGCGACTAAAATAAAAAGAGGAGAAAGGANATTAATAAACATTAAGTTAATAAATATAATAACAAAATGGAGGTGACAAATCACATAAATGAACATATTAAAAAAATTCATGATTAATGTTCTCAATTTGTACTTGATTAATTATATTAATTCAACGGTGGCGACCTTCAGTTATGTCACAAACAAAATGTTTGATCGATTACTGAAGAGTGAAAACTATTAATCATCCATGTATGAACAACCATGAAAATTATGGAAACAAGGTTTTAAAAAAATTCTTCCATTTTAATCTGTTGGTTAAATTAAAAACAGATAGCTCTAATATTAAATTTTCATTTTGTACGCATAATTAAATGAATAATGTATATTGTCTTTTTATTTAGGAGTATTTATATTTGTTAATTTTTCAATTACGTTTGTTGGTGAAAAATTGTAAATATTTTTATTTTATGACAATTATATATATTAATTTGACGATAATACCCCTAGATTTAACACCTATTTAACAGAATTTTTAATGTAGGACTATTTGTGGTCAAAAATGAAAGTCAGAGGACCATTTGTGGTTGAATTGAAAGTCGAGGACTAAAAGGAATACTAACCCAATAGTCAGAGGACCATTTGTGGTATTAACTCTTATAAAAATCAATAAGTAAGTTAATAAATAGTTAACAGAATAAATAAAAGTAGATGATATAATAGAGGGTAAAGTAGGAAAAAATTTAAAAAATATTAAAATAAAAATAATATGAACTATTTATTTTAACAAACAATTGTACCAATATCTTTTAGTTTTCAAGTCTAATTTTATTACTCTTATTAAATTAGTAGAAAAAATAAAAACCAATCAATCAAATAAGACCCAAGAAAGAATCTCCTGCTAACAATATTTCTTCGATCACATCCTTTTTTCTAAAATCATGTTGTCTTCCACCCAAAGACACAATCATTAAAGACCAATTCAAAAAATCAATCTCTCATCAAATATAAGCTTTTCTTCCTCAATAATCTATAGCAATCTCTTTTCATATTTTCATATAAAAAGTACTTCCTTTTTCTACCAAATATTCTCTCTTCTCTGAACTCCATTTCCTTCATTCCTTTTTTCAGCTTCAAGAAATCGGTCTTCTTAAAGATATTGGATAGTCGCTTTGGAATTCAATTCTCTTCCTATTCACTTACACATCAGATCAGAGGTAAGTCGTTTTAGAAATATAATATAATATTATATTATTGTTAGTATTTGTTTGCTCACTTGTTTGCTTAGTTTTTGCTCTGTAATGTTCATTAGTTTTAACAATGGTTAGTCTGAATAAGAGGATCCTTTGATGTTTATCTAATTTCAGAATATATATATATATATATATATATATATATATATATATATAGATTTTTATTCAAATGTGGCCACACCCTTACGTGCGGCCGTGCGGTTACACCACTCAATGTTAAGAAATGCACCACTCAATGTTACGAAATGCACCACTCATTTCATATTTAAGAAATACACCACAACATTGAGTGGTGCATGACAGGGTAATTGGGTACCCGACCCGGAACTGTTGTCATGACCAAGACAGTTGTCGTTCAAACTACCCAAGACACCTCACTCCTCAGCATCAATGCGCAACGGTCCAACTCCTCAGCATTGATGGCCAACGTTCAGCTCCTCAGCATTGATGACAGACGTTCAGCTCATCAGCATTCAACACCTCAGGTATTGATGTCCAACGATAAACTCCTCATCAATGCTCCGTTACTGAGCTGAAAGGAATAAAAAAGCTCACAACCACATAGTGAAGGGGGGACACTTCTTACGACACTTGAACTTGAGACAATACATACTGAATTCACTTGTACTCTGAGCACTATGCTCAATATTGTATTCAAATACTTGATAACACTCAATAATACTCAAATACATACCGGTAAACACATTATTACCGTCATTGGTGCTTTCATTGAGAGCCGAGATCAGATCTCAGGCTAAAATCACAAAATCAAAAAATCACTCAGTTCATCTAATCACTATCAATGGTATCTGGATCCAGCAGCTCGCACACACCTAGTCAGGTGAACAAGGGTCACCCCTCGGGTGATCTTCGTGATACCCAACTCAACAACAACCATGGTGGTGGCCGCACTAGCCAACTCAACAACAACCATGGTGGTGGCCGTACTCCCCTCCCAGCAACTGCTGCTCCCGCCCAGGTGGTGGACCTTCAGGCAGCAGCGCAGGTCATCCAACAGGCGGCGGCGACGATGGCCCAACTAGTCGCAGGAATGCAAGGCCAGATCTTACCGCCACCACCCCCTCTGGAGGAAGAAGTGCAATCTCCGAGGCAAAACAGAACTCAACGACAGGAAGGTGGAACTCAACCAGTTTCCAGATCTGTTCGAGAACGACCGGCGGCTTCTAGATCTATCCGAGATCGGCTGGGGGTGCAAGGATCCTCCAATAGAGGTCCCCGTGCCCAAGCAGGAAAGGCAGTAACCAAACGACCNAGACAATACATACTGAATTCACTTGTACTCTGAGCACTACGCTCAATATTGTATTCAAATACATGATAACACTCAATAATACTCAAATACATACTGGTAGTGCATTTCTTAACATTGAGTGGTGTAAACCGCACGGCCGCACGTAAGGACGCGGCCACACCTGAACATGACCATATATATATATATATATATATAATATGTGCATTAGTCTCATTCATCTATCTAAGTTGATCAACCGTTAAAAATAATAAAAGAAATGACAAAATTTTGGAGTTAATTTCATAAATATTACAATTTAGATGGATATATGCATGGTTAATTAAGATTATTTCGCATTTTTTTAATGAGAAGACAATTGCTCCCTCCAACCTGTCCTTATATAGTTATATATAATTTCATACAAATGCTGGCAGTTTAAAATTTTTGAAGTACATCTTTGATGATCAAACATGGAACCACCACGTGTGAATATGTGATGATCATTCCAATAGAATCAAATACAGCATGTATTACTAATTTAGTTTCTTCTTCTTTTTTTTTTCCTTTTATTTTGTTTGATGAAAAAAAAATAAAAATAAAATAAAAAATTGAACATATTTCTAACCAAACCCCGTACTTCTTGAAGCAATTCAAGGTTCCAAAGATCAAAAAGATGACAAACATCTATGAGATTGATAATGATAAAGTTGTGGGTTTTGAGAATGAAGCAGCAACAATTATAAATCAACTTATTCATGGGTCAAAGGAGAAAGAAGTAGTTTTAATTACTGGTATGGGCGGGTTGGGAAAGACAACTTTGACCAAGAGAGTGTATGAGAAGAAATCTGTAGTCAACCACTTTCACAAGCATGCATGGTGTACTGTTTCTCAAGAATATGATTGCGAGGACTTGTTGAATAAAATATATAATCAAGTTTGTGGCAAGGAGGCAGAGACTGGTAGTATAGCTGAAAAGCTTCGCAAAAGCTTGATGAGATGGAGATATCTCATAGTGTTGGATGATATTTGGAGTCTCAAAGCATGGAAAGAGTTGAATAGAGCTTTACCCTCATGTGACAATGGAAGTAGAGTTGTTTTAACAAGTAGACAAGAAAGTGTAGTTTGTGATGCTAAACATATTTGCCTTCCATTCTTCACTGTTGATGAAAGCTGGGAATTATTGCAAGTGAAGTTATTTAAAGGAAAGGAATGCCCTAAAGAGCTTGAAAATATTGGAAAACAAATATCTAAAGAGTGTAGGGGACTACCTTTGATAGTTGGTTTGGTAGCCGGGCTTCTGGGAGGAGTTGAAAAGAGTGAGCAAATGTGGCAAGAATTTCTTAATACTTTAAGCTCACAAGTTGCATTTAGAGGCAGAATGCTGAGTAATGATGTGATGGAACTTAGTTACAAGCATTTATCCCATCATTTGAAACAATGCTTACTTTACTTTAGTGCATTCAAAGAGGATGTAGAAATTGAAGTTTCTTATCTAATAGAACTATGGATATCTGAAGGGTTCATAGAGATTATGGAGGAGGAGAGAGTAGAAGACACAGCAAAGCATTATTTGAACCATTTGGTTGGGAGTAACTTAATAATGGTTTCTAGAAGGAATTATAATGGTGGCATCTTATGCTGTGCTGTTCATGATTTGGTACATGATTTTTGCTTAGCAAAAGCTAAAGAGGAAAATTTCTTGCACATAATTAAGATGAAAGATGAAGTGGATCCGACTTTGAAATTTACTCATCGAATATCTTTCCATAGACTGGGTCGTAATAAGATTCTTAATGAATTGGTGCCATGGAATTCTCCTATCAGCACAATTTTGGGTTACCCAAAGATTTACACAAGGCATGATTGGAATGTTGTTTATAATGGCTCATGGGTTGCCAAAAAATTTGAACATCTCACAATCTTGAATTTTGAGTTCATTATGGTGGACAAATCAATTTTATCCGAAATGAACTCACTAATTCATCTAAAGTATCTTGCTCTGTATCTATGTGGATGTGGTTTTGTCTCACCATTGTCACTCAAGAATCTTCAGCATCTCATAACGTTGAAGTTGACTTCAGAAAGGGATTTGCATTTGCCAAAATATTTTGTGAATATGAAAAGTTTGAGACATATGACTATCTGCCACTATGATTGTGATTCATGCCCAACAGAACCAACTCCAGCAGGTGGTATTGAAACAGTTTCTGGTTTAGAAGTCTTACAGAGCTTAGATTTGGAGACTTCTCTGTGTATAAGGAGGGATGAACATTTATTGAGGAAGCTTTCCCATCTCAAATATTTGAGTTGTGCGGTCTCATCGTCATATCCATTTGCTGATGAAATTGACATGCTGCATCATCTTGAATTTCTCCGGTTACATGATCCCCGTATTCCCCGTTTTTCGAAGCGTTATGAGAATCTACATCTTCTTAAGGATCTTAAAATCAGAAAGTTTCCACCAAATATCAAGGAAATAAATTTGGAGAGTATTACTCTTTCGTCGTCAGCAATGTCAATATTTGCACAACTCTCCAATCTTGAAGCTTTAATACTAGTGACTTGCAAGTTTGAGGAGAAAGAATGGAATGTAGAGGAGGAAACCCTATTCTGCAAACTCAAATACCTGGAATTAAACATACCTGGTATTAGAATTTGGAATATTAGCAGTGCAGAGTCTTTTCCTTGCCTTGAGCAAGTAATTTTGAATTGTTGTTGGAACCTACAGACCGTGCCTTATAGTTTGGCAGATATTTGTACATTGAAACTAATCTGTGTGCGTGGCTGCACTGATACATGTGAACGTTCCGTGAAGAAAATTGAGGAAGATGCACAAGAAATGGGAAATCATATATCAAGTAAGTGAAATGAACAAACTTCTAATATTATACTCCCTACCTATTCATTTTGATGATATAATATAAAGCTAAGAATGGTAAGATACATTATTATATCTCATAAATTTTTTAAAAACTATGTTGAACTGTACTACTTGTGTTTCAAAATGAATTTTGTAAATGCAAACCATTTTTCTGATAATCTTTAAATATCTTTATTCTCATTAAAACTTTAACATTTATACTATAACTAGTATTTTGTAGGTGCGATGCGCGAAAGTTTATGCCCAATATTAAAACATTAATAAATACAAATAATTAAAATTTATAATTCGAATTATATATACACAAATAATATATCTATTTTACATACACACATATGATTTACCATTCATAGAAATTTAATTAAAATATAATAAACCATTAAATTAATGTACTAAAAAAACCATTAAATTAATATAATGATTTTAATAAAATGATAATTAAAGAATATGAAAAATATATGATAGATATAGATGTATGGTAATAATGATGGAATTAAAAAGTAATGGTGTTATAACAGTGTAAGGGTAATTTTGTATAACAAGAATATAGTAGGGATAATGCGTTCCACTTATTGAACAGGGTTCTATGATCGGTCCGTGACCCCTGGATGCCGAAGGCGTCCTTGGGGTGATCTCGTAGTTCCTACGGGGTGGAGATGATGGGGTCGGTCCATGGATTTTCCTTCTTTTTCTTTTGCCGCATTTCGCTCTAATAACATTGAAGTGTACAACATTTAAAGTAAAATGTATACATTTATTAGCATACAAAAAGATGGACATAAATCAAGGATATAATCTTGATTGAGACTTATTATGTTTTTAGATATAATAAATGAAACAAGAATGCTTTCTTGGCAATAATGCATATATATATATATNATCATTTGAAACAATGCTTACTTTACTTTAGTGCATTCCAAGAGGATGTAGAAATTGAAGTTTCTCATCTAATAGAACTATGGATATGTGAAGGGTTCATAGAGATTATGGATGAGGAGAGAGTAGAAGACACAGCAAAGCATTATTTGAACCATTTGGTTGGGAGTAACTTAATAATGGTTTCTGGAAGGAATTACGATGGTGGCATCTTATGTTGTGCTGTTCATGATTTGGTACATGATTTTTGCTTAGCAAAAGCTAAAGAGGAAAATTTCTTGCACATAATTAAGATGAAAGATGAAGTGGATCCGACTTTGAAATTTACTCCACATCGAATATCTTTCCATAGACTGGGTCGTAATAAGATTCTTAATGAATTGGTGCCATGGAATTCTCCTATCAGCACAATTTTGGGTTACCCAAAGATTTACCCAATCCATGATTGGAATGTTTATAATGGCTCATGGGTTGCCAAAAAATTTGAACATCTCACAATCTTGAATTTTGAGTTCATTATGGTGGACAAATCAATTTTATCCAAAATGAATTCACTAATTCATCTAAAGTATCTAGCTCTCTATCTAGTTGGATGTGGTTTTGTCTCACCATTGTCACTCAAGAATCTTCAGCATCTCATAACGTTAAAGTTGAGTTCAGAAATGTATTTGCATTTGCCAAAATATTTTGTGAATATGAAAAGTTTGAGACATATGACTATCTGCCACTATGATTGTGATTCATGCCCAACAGATCCAACTCCAGCAGGTGGTATTGAAACAATTTCTGGTTTAGAAGTCTTACAGAGCTTAGATTTGCAGACTTTTCTGTGTATAAGGACTGATGAACATTTATTGAGGAAGCTTTCCCATCTCAAATATTTGAGTTGTGCGGTCTCATCGTCATATCCATTTGCTGATGAAATTGACATGCTGCATCATCTTGAATTTCTCCAGTTACATGATCCCTGTTCTTCGAGGGGTCATGAGAATCCACATCTTCTTAAGGATCTTAAAATCAGAAAGTTTCCACCAAATATTAAGGAAATAAATTTGGAGAGGATTAATCTTTCGTCATCAGCAATTTCAATAATTGCACAACTCTCCAATCTTGAAGCTCTAATACTAGTGGGTTGCAAGTTTGAGGAGGAAGAATGGAATGTGGAGGAGGAAATCCTATTCTGCAAACTCAAATACCTGGAATTAAAGAATCCTAGTATTAGAATTTGGAATATTACTATATTAGCAGTGCCGCAGAGTCTTTTCCTTGCCTTGAGCAAGTAATTTTGAATCGTTGTTGGGAGCTAGAGACGATGCCTTATAGTTTGGCAGATATTTTAACATTGAAACTAATCTCTGTGCGTGGCTGCACTCATACATGTGAACTTTCCATGAAGAAAATTGAGGAAGATGTACAAGAAATGGGAAATGATGAGCAACTCAAGATTATATTAACAAGTAAGTGAAATGAACAAACTTCTAATATTATACTCGGTACCTATTCATTTTGATGATATAATATAAAGCTAAGAATGGTAAGATACATTATTATATCTCATAAATTTTTTAAAAACTATGTTGAACTGTACTACTTGTGTTTCAAAATGAATTTTGTAAATGTAAACCATTTTTCTGATAATCTTTAAATATTTTTATTCGGGAAAATGACATTTTTTCCCCCTATGTTATGTGCATATAACACTTTTTCCCCTGTGTTATTAAAGTGGTAATTTTACTCCTTGAAATGCTAAATTGACATTTTTACCCTTAAAATAACTATTTCATATATTTTTCTTCAAAAAAAATTATTACTTATATGTACGGATGATCACGATTTGATCCGAACCTAACCAAACACTGTAGCAATCATATCGTAATAGTATGGACGGTTTTGATTACGATTCAGAACCGAAAAAATAAAATTAAAAATTGTTTAACTGTGAATCGAAATTGAACCACAGTCATATATAGTGAAAATGATCAAACACTTATTTTGATAAATCGGTACGGTTCGGTTCTATTTTCGATTTTGAACCGCCAATCAAAATTTATTTATTTATTTATTTTAATTTTATTTCTTATTTAAAAATAGTCTAAATTCAACAATTATTTTATTTTATTTTTTCAGTTCTGAATCGTAATCGTCCATACTATTTAAGTTCAATTGCTACAGTCTAAATCGGTTTTGAATGCTTTCTTGGCAATAATGCATATAAGAATAACGAAAAAAACGGACATAAACCATGGATATAACTTGGATTGAGACTTATTATGTTTTTAGAAAGTTATTATAGTAAGATATAAGAATAAAAGTATGTCAATTCCAGGGACATAAACCAGGGTTCTAAGTATGGATAAGTACTGATTCAGATGTAAGTTTAGCAAATATGACAGGGCCTATGAAGAGAAGAGATGACCGGCATATAGGTAACAAGTAAAGAAGTGTGACTGTGTGAGCAGTAGACCAGTTTGATGCATGAACTAAGTAGTTACAACTTGCAATATCAATTGAATCTTTATTGGTGTGACGGACCGTGTCATGTTAATATATACATATAATACTTATACTAGCAAATCTAATATTAAATTATAAATAAAATGTTTATTACTTATAAGAAAAAATATAATAATTTTATATTTTTATGTGAAAGTATTACTTTTTTTCATTAAAAATATTATATTTTTTCCTTATAAGTAATATTGCACTTATAAAGACAAATATAATACTTTTTGATAAAAATGTAATACTTTTACATAAAGATGTAAAAATATTACATTTTTTCCTAAAAAATATTACATTTTCTCATATAAGTGATAAATATTTTATTCTTAATTTAGTATTATATTTGTTAGTATAAATATTACATTTCATCTTAACCCGACCTGTGTCACGGATAAAGATCTGTGACACAATCTCACACAAGTTATTGCTTTTAGGTGCATTGGCAGATGCTAGCTACGCTTGTTTGGGAATTACTTTAAACAATGCTTATATATATATATATATATATATATTTACAATCAAATGAGACAACACCTTTCCATGAGACGGTGAGACACAACGTGAGTGCACATAGTTTACTACANTATTACATTTTTTCCTAAAAAATATTACATTTTCTCATATAAGTGATAAATATTTTATTCTTAATTTAGTATTATATTTGTTAGTATAAATATTACATTTCATCTTAACCCGACCTGTGTCACGGATAAAGATCTGTGACACAATCTCACACAAGTTATTGCTTTTAGGTGCATTGGCAGATGCTAGCTACGCTTGTTTGGGAATTACTTTAAACAATGCTTTTATATATATATTTACAATCAAATGAGACAACACATTTCCATGAGACGGTGAGACACAACGTGAGTGCACACAGTTTACTACGCGGATACACACAGCCTAGAGTGTGTGCACTTAGCACAACATAAGTGCACACAGTTTAGGGTGTGTGCATTCATAAAGTAGATTGTGTGCATTTACCGTCTCACGGGAAAGTGTTGTCTCATATGATGTCAACCTTTTATATATATATATATATATATATATATATATATAGGAAAATGACACTTTTTCCCCTGGAGTTGTTTGCTTATAGCACATTTTCCCCCTATGTTATTTATGTAACCACTTTATCCCCCTCAATTGTTTCTAAAGTGGCTTTTTCCCCCTCTATGTTAAATAGATGTTTGGGTTGTTAAAAATGAGGGTAAACAGACGTAACCAATCGCAAACGGACCTTCCAACGGACGTCACCATTAAATAAAATAAAATCATAATCATAATCATAATCATAATCATAATCATAATCATAATAATAATAATAATAATAATAATAATAATAATAATAATAATAATAATAATAATGGAAATGCAATTTTTACCTTCATTTTTAACAACCCAAACATCTATTTAACATAGAGGGGGGTTAAATAGCCACTTTAGAAACAATTGAGGGGATAAAGTGGTTACATAAATAACATAGAGGGAAAATGTGCTATAATCAAACAACTCAGGGGGGAAAAAGTGTCATTTTCCCTATATATATATATATTGTGTGTGTGTGCGTGCTAAAGACCTTGTGTTCTAGTGGCACCCGGTGTCCCAGTTTACACCCTCACATAAATGATGGGAATGAGTTCGAGCTTCAGTGGAGGCAGACTCTTTGTGCTTCAGTAAGGCTACTGTTGACTCCTATTGTTTAACTGTGCAGAGCGAAGGATGAGGTACGCACTTGGAAGGCTACTGTTGACTCCTATTGTTTAACTGTGCAGAGCGAAGGATGAGGTACGCACTAGGAAACCTGGGCTACTGCTACTGTGACCTCTACCTCTTTGCAGTAGGGGTGTGCTTCAGTAGGGCTACTGTGACCTCTACCTCTTTGCAGTAGGGGTGTGCTTCAGTAGGGCTACTGCTTCAGTAGGGCTACTGTGACCTCTACCTCTTTGCAGTAGGGGTGTGCTTCAGTAGGGCTACTGTGACCTCTACCTCTTTGCAGTAGGGCTACTTTGACTCCTTGTTTCTCTTCTCTTTGCAGTAGGGCTACTGTTGACTCCAAACTGCGTTCTTATCTGCACCACGCACACTGGGTGCGTAAAAAANATGCAAGTCCACCTTCGAGGAACCATGCACGCAAGTTTGCCTTCAAGAAAGCGTGCATGCAGTGCGAGTCCTTCTCCAAGAACCGTGCAAGTCCGACTCCAGAGAACCATACAATTTCGACTCTGAAGCGTAGTGTAATTGTGGATTCTAGGGAACCGTACAAGTCTGACTCTGGAGAACTGTGCAAGTCTGCCTTGGAGTTTATAATTTGGCTAATCTTGGAATCTTTTAAAAGGCAAGGTGAACTGCTAGACAAAAATATTAACAACTATACTGATGTTCTCCAACGAAATGCCATATATCCCTTAATCTTTTCACTCAATTTTGCCTGCAACTATCATCTTCTCTCTTTTCTCTTGGTGGGCGTGGACTTCCTTTTCCCAATATCATAATTTATTATTGTGTTTTTAAGGCTACAAAAATGGAGTGTTGCATGCGTTGTGTTCTGTTTCTCTTGTAGTGCGTATGAATGAATGATGATAGTCGTCAAGGTAGATAGCATGTTCGAGCTTGTATGTCGAACTCTCAATGAAAGCACTATTGATGGGTCAGACCAGAGAGAAATTGTTTTAATTACTGGCATGGGCGGATTAGGGAAGATAACTTTAGCGAGGAGAGTGTATGAGGAGAAAAATGTAATCAACCGCTTTGACAAGCATGCTAATTGATTATCCATAGCTAATTGATTCAAACCAAAAATAATTAAATTAAAACTTTATAATTATCAAGTAAACGTGAACTTGTTTGAATTGTCTCATACATTTTCTAGCCTACTCTTATTAGAACTTTATCATTAAATGAGTATTGCTTTCAAAAAAATAAACCATTAAATGAGTATTGAGTTTAGTATTTCGAGTTACAATCTGACCACGTGACAAGTTGACGAGGGTGCAAAGTTCGACAACCTCGGAGCTTTATTTATCTCCCAGGTAAAAAAACATACATTTCTTTCTTTTATATAAAAAAAAAAAAAGAAAAAAAGCCAAGGACATTGTGGTCCAGTGGCATCAAATCCTTTCCTTTATACGGGAGGTGAACAGATACTGCATTGTAATAGAGTTAGTAGTATTAAAAAAAAAAAACTTTCTTTCTTTCTATCTTTGTTTCTTTCTTTCTTCTTCTTCTACCAAAGACTCCATTTCATTCTTTCTCTATTTAGAAAAAATGAATTTGATTTTCTCAAAAAAAAAAAAAATGAATTTGATTACACACATTCCACAGTCACATACAGTTGCAGAGCAGAGTAGTATAAGGATATATGGTGAGTAGGAATTGAAGTTTCATTAGAATCATCAGATATTCATGCGTAGGATATTAATTAATTAATTGAATAGGTTTTTATGTAATTTCAAATGAGAGAAGCACAGGCAGATTAAGTGTTTTCCTTTGGTGTATCTCCCATGCAGCACTTCTTTCAATCCATTCATAACTTGCATTGTATTGTTCTTGAGATCAAAGTTTGTGAGGTAAGCACTTAATTAGCTTTCTAATCTAAAATAATACGCCGTAATATATAGTTCCGTTTGTGAACTTCTTTCTTTCCTTATTTGCTTAGTTTGTTCTCTCGATCGCTAGCTTGCTCTATATGAAAAACAACAAAACAGAACTATTTGGTCGACCTACAATTATATATATATGTCCAAAATCATGTGAGAAATTGTGGACAAATCCAAACCATTGATCTAGTAGATCTAACGGTTAAAAATAAACCAAATTTTATAATATTTATGAAAATGACCTCACTTATTTAAAAAAATTATAATATTATCAAAATGACCTCGCTCATTTTTTACTTGATTTCTCATCTATTAGATTTTGCAAATCAATGGTTTGAATTTGTCCACAAATTCTCACATGAGGAGTGGTTGCCATCATGTGGTCAAGCAGTAGAATACAGTCTGCATTTGTATAACATGATTTTTTTAAGTACAGGAATAATATTCCACACATTCAGCTACCCTTGTGGATCACAGTTAAACACTTTTTAGTTAAATATTCTGATGGCTTCCGCAACTTGCAGCACTAATTCAAAGACTAGTATTATTATCAATAATCTTTAGTAGTACTTGTATTATTAGTCTTTGATTTATTAGTATTTTAACTAAATAATTAGAAGTAGTCAAGTAGATAATGGCAAAATGATTGTTGTAGGGAGGATTAAAAAATGATGTGGTTGTTGTCAAGTCTTATTTACTGATTATGAATATAATGCATGTTTTTATAATGTAATAAGCTGAAAATAGTCGGTAGAAAATGACAAAACAATTATGGTTGAGAGGATAAAAAAAATGTTGTAGTTGTTGGTAAGTGTTTATCAATGATGTCAAATTGAAATTAATTAATTGTCACAGTACAGTTCTCTCCCCTCCAACTAACATTTTCTTATAAATTAAAGCAGTTTCTTCCGATCAATTTCTGCTACTATATATATATCAACTGCTCTCTATTCTCTCCATTTCTTCTTCCTTTTATTTCTACTTTGATTTGATGAAACATCTGTCTCTTTAAACACATCCACTTGCAGAGGTAATTAAGTCCTTTCTCAAATATTATATATATCTTATGACTGAGTTTTCTCAGTAAATGTGTTCCTTTCCTCATATGACTTTTTTGCTTTCGTATATATATAAAACTACTTGCTTCTGTATTGTAATATTCAGTAGTTTAACGATGACTAATGCAGATTTGCAAGGCTATTAATTCATTTGATTTTTTTTTTTTTAATTATCTAATTTCAGCTATGCTATATCTTTGACAAGTTTTTTCGATCAACGTCACTCGAGGTGTTCATATTAAGATCAGATCAATGTTTGTTTGTGTACTTATAGAGGTAAGCTAAGTTACGTTCTTTATGTGAATAATATTAGACTTTAATTTCTTAAATAGTTTTGTTAGTATGAATTTTATGTGACGTTTGGTTTATGAAATACATCTATTATGTTGTTTGATTCAATTTTTATTTCAAGAAATAGAATTCCACAAAAATGAGCTGATGCCTTACCTTGCAATGGAAATAGTCATTCCCAGGCCCCTTTGTATTAGATATTCTTAGCTAGTTAAGAATAACTATTTTTTTATTATTTTAGAAATATCCTTATAAATCTTTCATATAAATACATATACAGGGCCGGTTTTTTGATTTGCGGGGCCCTGTGCTAATAACTAAGTGAGGCCCTATCAAAGTATAAATAAACTGTGAATTGAAGAAAAATTGTAAAGAGAAAAATACAAAAAACCCTAATTTTGAACCAATATAATCACAAATACATATACTAACTATTAAGTCAGGGCTAGACTAGGGGCCCCCAAAATTTTGGGGCCCTGTGCGGTCGCACGTCTTGCACGCCCTAAAATCCGGCCATGTACATATATCTCCAAGCATTCTTCAAACTCATAATTGGCTTCACATCATTGTTAAGGCATGATATATAATATGCTTTTATGTTTCTTTATATGTGTGTGTAGTGTATATAGAGAGGGAGGAGGGAGGGGGGNATTGGTAGTTGGTTTGGTAGTCGGGCTTCTAGGAGGAGTTGAAAAAAGTGAGCAAATGTGGCAAGAAGTTCTTAATACTTTAAGCTCACACGTTGCATTTAGAGGTGGAATACAGAGCAATAATGCAATAGAACTTAGTTACAATCATTTACCAGCTCATTTGAGACCATGCTTACTTTACTTTGCAGCAATCCCAGAGGATGCAAAATTTGTAGCTTCGAAATTGATAAATCTATGGATATCTGAAGGATTCATAGACATTATAGAGAAAGAGAGAGTAGAAGATGTTGCAAGGGATTGCTTGAATCATTTGGTTGGTAGTAACCTAGTTATGGTGTTTGGAAGAGAGTATGATGGTCGCATCTTATCATGTGGTGTTCATGATTTGGTACGTGACTTTTGTTTAACAAAAGTTAAAGATGAAAATTTCTTGCACATAATTAAGATGGAAAATATGTTGGATCCAAGTCTAGAGTTGACTCCACATCGAATATCTTTCCATAGATATAGTGCTGAACATGAGCTTCCTAATGAATTGGTACCTTGGAATTCTTCTATCCACACACTTTTGGGTTTTAGTAATATTGACACTCCTGATGGTGAATATATTTATAATGGCTCATGGCTTGCTAACAAATTTGAACATCTCACAATCTTGGATTTAGAGTTTATTGAAGTGGACAAATCAATTATGTTCGAAGTTAACTCCTTAATTCATCTAAGGTACCTAGCTCTCGTATTATGTGGGAGTGGTTTTATCTCTCCATGGTTACTCGAGAATCTTGAGTGTCTCATAACGTTAAGGTTGGCTTCAACAAAAGAAGTGCATTTGCCAAAATTTTTTTGGAATATGCGAAGTTTGAGACATATGGTTATTGACCACTACTGTTTAGAGTCATGCCTAATGGAAGGACCATCAGTTATGGAACCAATTCCCCATGGTTCAGAAATCTTACAAACCTTGGATTTGGAAACTACTCTCGCTATAACGAACACACATTTATTGAGGAAATTTCCTGGTCTCAAATATTTGAGGTGTAGGGTCTCACAATTATATCCATTTGCTGAAATTGAGTTTCTCCATCATCTTGAGTCTCTTAAGTTAACCGCCCGTTACTGGGATGGTTCACATCTTCTTAATGATCTTAAACTCACCAAGTTTCCATCAAATGTTAAGGAAATATATTTCTTTCGGATTACTCTTTCATCGTCTGCAATCTCAATAATTGCTCAACTCTCCAAGCTCGAGGCTCTAACACTATCGCAGTGCTTGTTCGATGAGGGTTTAGAATGGAATGTGGATGAGGAAACCCAATTTTGCAAACTCAAATACCTAAAACTGTTCATTCTTTATGGTATAAGATTTTGGATTGTTAGCAATGCTGCTGAGTCCTTTCCTTGCCTCGAGCAACTAATTCTGGTTGGATGTCATCAGTTAGAGGGGTTGTCATATAGCTTCGCAGATATTTCAACATTGAAACTAATCAGTGTGGTGGACTGTCCCAGAGTTAACAGTTCAGTGAAGGAAATCCAAGAAGAGCTACAGAATATGGGAAATGAGCAACTCACCGTTCATATTCGTTGGTAAGTAAAATTAAATGAACTCACTAATTAATGCATTTCTATTTACTATTTTTGGTGGACTACTAATTAAATCTCTTTTCTTGATTATCAAAATGATGATGGACACTTGACAGAGAGTTCGTGGTGACAAAAACAAATCCTCTCTCCCTTGCTAGTTTGATATGCGGGCAATCCGGGCATGGAGTAATCACAACTTGTTATTACTTTTTTTTTTTTTTTTAAACTTAATAATAATGTTTTTCTTTGTCTTTTTATTTTAGTGTAATCTTTCTTTTATGTTTGAAAAAAGGCACATCCTTATATTTTTTTTTAGCATCTTTGGGCGTGTTATGAACCCTCGCTTATTTGATTTCGATATAGTACCATCTTTATTAGGATGTTTTTGGTACTTCGAAATCTGATTCAGATCATGATGGAATGAAAAAATTGATTTACTTTAATATCTCACTTGTGCTCTCAAAATGGAAATTGGGTGAGAGTGAAATGAAATTGCATGACCTAATTTCGATTCTTATTTAATTTACTGCAAAGAAAACTAATTACTCTTAATAAAAGACATTCTTTCAATTCTTATTCTAAAATTTAAGCAAATTATTTGCTCTTACCTGAACCAGTTCTTGGAGGATATATTGAATGATTTTCAAACAAACGTTAGAAATTGCATGTACTTGTGTTGAACTGACAACTCGTTTAGTTCGCTAGAAAATATTTAAAGATTAATGGAATTGGAATTCCATTGAAAATAAATTTCAATAAAATGGACTTCATTGTTTCGTTAGTGGAAAATAAATTATTGAGAATATGAATTCCAGTGTTTGGAATGGTAAGGAATAATGAACATAGTGAATAACATAACCCTACACAATAATAACAATATAATAAAAATACTAGTAAATAATAAAGTATGACGATGAAGGCAAAATTATCGTACTTATATTCTATAGAAAACAAAATACCTAAGATGAGTTAAGAAAAAATTTTCCTCATTCTTAACAAAACTTTTTTCAATAAAAAATATATTTCGTCCAATCAAATAACATAGAACACCATTTTCCTCCACTCTTAATAAAACATTTTCCATAATAAATACTTTCCATCAACCAAACCCATGATATTTCTTCATTCCCATCTTCAAATTATATCATTTCAACACCAGTTCTGGTCCTACACATTAATAATTTCTGCCCTATATTGAGCAATAATTTAAATGATAAAAAATTCTGCAGCCACATTTAATGGTTGAGAATATAAGGTCGTCAAGATTTTAGGGGCAATCATGCCATTGAAATTTCCAACTTTATTCACATACATATTAGAAAAAAAAATGTGTTTAGTGGGGATGTGAGGATTCTTGCCTTTCATCTTTATCTAATTTCGGAAAAATTATAATCTTAGTTTCCACTAGTTAGTTCTTTCAATCAATTCAAAGTGTTTATCGATCTCAAAATCAAAGTTTGTGCGCACTTACAAAGGTTCGTTAAGATCTTATTAGTCTAAAGTTTAGTAAAGTTAATTAAAGTATATTATTATTATCACAATATTAAGTATGCACACTATACTAGCTCTGAAAGTAATTTCTCTGCCTATTCAAGTCGTTTTTGAAACATAATAATATTGTATTGTTAGTAAAGTGTAAAGTCATTTGTTTGCTTAGTTTTTGCTGTTATGTTATTGGCTCTGTAATGTTCATTAAATTAGTTTATGAATTGTTTGTGCGAATCTAAGGATTCTTTCCTTTCGTCTTTATCTAATTTCAGGCAAATTATAATCTTTAACAAGTTAATTCTTTCAATTAACTCAAAGTGTTCATCTCTAGATCGATCAAAGTTTATGCGCCCGCACTTACCATACTAAGGTTAGTAAGCTCTTGTTAGTATGAAGTCGGGGCCAATTTGGAACATGCTAACTAGTTGATGATAAAAATTGACAAATTAAAGCTCACTATTTATGAAATTAACTCTTCTATCTATTATTTGACTATAGTAAGTCTTTTATTAATAATCTGGTCTAAATTAACTTATGTATTAACATGTTCTTTACATTTTCATTAATGATATGATGGGTTGTTATGCCGTGGACCCAGGTCCACCTTGCAAGGTGGACCTGGGTCTACATTCACATACATTATACTCTACATTCATATACACTATACTTTACATTCACAATTTGTAAAATCCACATTCACACATTAGAGGATTATATGTTTAGTAACTATATTACCACTGTTATGCATTCACACATTCAAAACTCTATATTCACAGGTCCTATACTTCACATTCACAATTTG
>CM008331.1:28333859-28344016 GCA_002525835.2 Ipomoea batatas
ACTCAAAGTTTTGTAGTAAAACACACTCTTTTCCCGCTATTCTCTCTCCTCCAAATCAATAACAAATCTTCAAAACTCACAAAAAAGTGAAAAACCTCCAGAACTAAACAAAGAATGTAAGTCCAAGGTCTTGTGGTCTAGTAACACCGAGTTACACTCTCATATGGGAGGTTGTGAGTTTGAGTCTCAGTGGAGGCGGTAATAGTACTCAAAAAAAATTACAATATTTAGATTCTTGAAATTATATGAGATAATTTGAACCAAACATTCCATAAATATTACAATAATAATACCTGAAAAAATTCTTCTTTACATCTCTCCTAAGAATGAAAAGAAAAAATAAAACATATCAAATGGCAACAAAAGAATTATTTTTTTCTAAATTTTTACAATGAAACATGAAAATCTTTCTCATAATAGTTTATATTTCCTTTAATAATAAAATATGGGGAGTAGGAAGGCACAAATTTGGGTGACCTTTTGGCCTCCAGAAAAGCAGGATCACCACCACCATTGTTGCTACTTTGTCTTGGAAAGGACAATTGCGCACATGACAGTGTCCAAAAATAGGACTAGTCATATGAGTTATCTGAACTAAAAAACTGGACACCTATTACAGATTTAGGACTTATGAACTTCAAAAGATGCCTCTAATTAGATAATATTTTGTACTCCATCGCTTTAACTCGTGCCATACTTAAATGCCTTCCACGTGTTTGCATATCTTTTGTTGGTAGGTGGAATTGGATAGGCCCAGTGATGATATTATTGAACTGTGCATTGTATCAACATTAATACTTCGTATAATTTATGGGCACAAACAACTGTAATTAATTTTTACAATAATCTGTTTTAAAAAAACATTTATTATTTCCATATAATATATTTAATGTTTTGCTCCTAAATATTCTGTGTCATGCAGGATTTTGGAATGGAAATAAAAAATAATGCTATACAGATTTTACTTTTTACTTTATTTTTTTGTTCTTCTAAGGAGATCATAACACGTAGTTAGTATTCTATTCTCTAGGAGCTTACTTATTACTTTTAAAAAAAAAATTAAAATAATAAAAGGTTTGTTCTGGTAAATGAAAAGACACACTTAAAATATATTTTTATCAATAGAGTGAGGCTAGAGTCCGGTCCCTACCACGAATATTAAGGATTTGTACTTGGTACTGAGTCTCAACCCTAGATTAACTTGATTTATCTCTTTATGAGCTTGCAGTCGGAAAACATGGATTATAAAATAAATTTTAAAAATAAAAGTCAATTAAAGGAGAAGTTTTGCAACACCAATTATTGTGTTGTATGCCTGTATGGTTGTAGTTCAAAAAATCAAAAGTGCTATTTAGCTTATACATGGCATAAAGAAATTGAGAAAGGGACTGACAGATAAGTGGCATTTTGTCTTTTGCATAGTTGTAGTTGCCCCATAGGCTGGATAAGATCTTCCCATTAAAGCAATCCTCAATGTAGGATAGATGATGTGAAACTGTCCCTCTTCTCTTTTTAACCATTCTTGTTAGGTCATTCAACCATGAGCCCAATGCCAAATATAGATTACCTCAAAGTAAAAATAGTGGGGATGTGGGATTGCAAATTTGACAGCAGTTAACTTCTCAATTTAAGAGATGAGAGTAAAGCAGAAATACTGCTTTCTTTGTAAATATGACTCTCTGTCTTAGTCGTGATTTAAATGTAATTGATGACTCCTCGTCGAATATGTTTATCAGAAAACACAATGTATATCGGTGTTTTGAGAAAGTGGAAGGTGTATGTTCGTTACAGGTAGTGCTGTTATTTTTAGTATTTTCTGTCGTGATGATAAAAAAATAAATTTATCAAAAAAAAAAAAAACATGAACTCAAATAAGAGCTAAAAAATTTAAGTCATTTAAACAATTAAACTTGAGGTCTAATCTTTCATGATTTTCATCAAGAGATAATGTATATCTTATCCCTAAAGTCATTAGTTATATGTATTGCACAAAATCTGGTGTCACATACATTTGACTTTGCTGTTCTGCCTTGGGTTGCAACTTGGAGTACTAGCTACTTGCTAGCCGTAAAATGTCCTTGAACGCTCACCTTATCTATAATGCTGTCGGTAACGGCAAGATAAACTTCTACCAAAAAAGTAAAGGCAATGCCAAGATTAGAGTCATACCCATTGACTTGATGTTTCAACGAAGTGATTAGCCTTCTTCTTGGCCGGTTTTACCATTTCTACTTTGACTTTGAAATTCGAGAAAGTTATAAATTTTTGCCCCAGAAGAAATAGCTAGTAGATAGAACATAATTCTTGTACCTGAAAAATTTATTCCGTGTTCATTATCGGAAATAGTAATTTTAAGTTTTCTTGTCACCCTAAAAGTTTTAAGGTTTTTAAATACTTCTAGAAGGAAATAGACTTTAATTTCAAAATTTTATCAAATAATATTGATTGAACTAGATAACATTCCCATCTGACTAGTGAGGTTGCTACCCATCACTGTCAAATATGAACATAGGTTATAGTCAAGCTATTATGTTTATTTATTTATTTATTTTAGTACTACTGACTCTGTTACAATGTGTATTCGTTCATACATACTTTCTCAACATATTGAAACACAAAGAGTCAATGTTTACATTGGAGTTTGAAGTTTGAACCTGTGACCTCTCATTCGGGAGAGTCACAGTTATACCGCTTGAGCACAAAGTTTTGGCTATATGTTTATACTTTCTTTTTAATTTTTGATGTATAATCATTTAAGTCAACTTCATTTTTTTGTATAACATAATTAACATTGCTTACTCTTTATAAGTTTAACTTTAATTTCTCATTTTTGTGTATCACCAGTAGTCCCTGATGATTTATAACAATATTATCGTTGATGAATATGTCACCTTGTATGAAATGAATACTAGATATCTAACAAAAAAACTCAAAAGAATATACAAGAAAATATTATGAATGATTTTTAATGTTTGTATTAAGTTAAAAATAATAATTTTGTTATTAATACCACATGCAAATATGGTGTATATTAAAATTAGAAAGTGGCAATAATTTCTGCATTTATAAAATAAAATTGATAAATGAACGCAATAAATATTAAAGCATACTAAATTAGGTTTGGCGGCTGTTATTATCTACCTACTACCTAGCCTTTATTCCAAAAAAATATGTGGCCAGGTTTCTGTATAAGACCCAACTGTTTCACACTGATCACATCGCCGTTGGAGTAGCCGTCCCGAATTGAATGCTCAAATTCTGCCGCTAATGGCTTATTGTATAGCATACATAATGTTATGGCTTGTATGTTCACATACAAAGTCTTCCCTACTTTAATAAAAAAATGATTGAAACTGTTGATAAACGAGCAGCTTATACTATACAATCAAAAAATTATTTTTTAAGTTTTAATTTCAAATTTAATAGCCTCTTATAGCTTCTATTAGGGAGACGGGTGGAGGAAGTAAATTACGGTATGGGTCTGTCGTTAAATTCTTATACATTATTTTCACAACAAAGTCAGATCACTTTTTGGTAGATCAATTTATTGACCATCCAACTCAAAAAACTTACAATTAGATCACTAAACTGTCTAAAATTACATAATTCGACCAAAGTTGACATGTTTCTTATGTAATCGTTGATGTGATGGTCATCCTATTAAAAAAATACTTTTAAAAAATTATTTTAATAATTGTAAATATTAAAAGAATAAAAATAAAAAACCTCACTCCCTCGTCATCTTCATCTCTAGCCTAGAGATGAAGAAAATTCTTTGTACTTTGTATGTAATTCTGTAATTAATTTGAATTTTTTTTTTATATGGATAACTAGAAGTGAAATTTATAAACATATAACTTGAAAGAAACCCTTACATTTTCGTACCAAACTTGAACAATTAAACATGAAAGCTATTTAACTCAAAAGCTTGTGATAGTTAGTAAATGGTTAGTATGTGTCATGATAAAAAATTCTTGAATTAGATTTTTTTCAATTTCAAATTAAACTTTACGAGCGCAACTCATCTCAAATTCGTATGTCAAATTTCGAGACCTCGAGTTCAAACTAAAAAAAGAAAACAATGCTCTATTAAACTTAGGTAAATTTCAAGCCGAACCAAATTTCAAACTCATAATATTCAGACTCGAATCGACTCAATTATTATATTTCATATATGATATACCAATGCGCAACCCACTACAGTGGTTAGTGGTTACCACACAGCAGTTTTACGTCGTGCGTACTTATGCCGGGTCACATTCCACCAATCTGATTAAAAACAAAGCCGCATCTCCACCGTCTATTCAGGGAGCACGTGGGCGGTCCGGATCCTCCCACCTAGCTCGTTATCATTGGTTTTCCAGCTCCGACTCCACCCTGATTGGCCCACGTTTCATTGCTCTGGGCCCCACGATCCCATTATTTAATTCGCCTTTTATATATAATAATAGAAAGATGGGCATAAAATAAAATGTCGCGGTAAGACACTTGTAGCCTAGAAGTTCCCATACGCAGAGCCGTATAGCAGCAGCAAACATCTGAGAAGGAGAGAGGAAAAGAAAAAAACAAAAAAACAAAAAACAAAAAAAGGAGAAAAAAGAACATCTAAAAAAAAAAAGGTAAAAATCAATGTATAAACAAATCTCTTCTAGCTTTATGTTTTCGATGTAAATTTTCTGCTGAATACAGTGATATACTTTCTGTTTATAGATAATTGGCTAATGATTAAGTTTGTTCTATGCTGTTCGCTTGATATTTCTGCACTGTCTTCGCTTCTGCTGAGTTTTGGACGTTTTTCTTCAAATTTACGTCTTATTTTTTGAGTTTTTCTTCGTGTTTTTGGATTGTCGTCCGGTGGAGTTTTATCTGTTGAAATCGCCTAATGTTTTAAGAGTTTTTTGTTTTTGGTTTTAGACTGGAAGGCTATGTGTCTGCATGTATGAATTTTGCGTGGAGTTCGTTTTCTGGAATTTGTGCGGGAGGAGGAAAATGTGAGATGGATGTTTGCAAATGAACTGAAATGGAGTAGAATTTGATATATATTTTTTTAAATTTTATTGCTCGGTCTTTCGTATAGTATAATAATTGTATACGCATAGGCATAGGTATGACTGAGTAGGCTTGGTGAGCATGCATGAATCTAGTAGATGTCTGCGTGTGTGGTGTATGTAGAAATTATTTGTGTAAAGAGACGTTTTAGCAGAGAATTCAAGTATTAATTTAATCCGTCTTTGTTTTGTGATTGTGAAGATTGAAGAGTACAGTGTGAGGTTTGGAAATAAGGCTGGTGTGCTGTTATGTTATGATAGTGAAATGGGGAGTAATTTGAACTTCGGTAATGAGCCGCCTGGAAGTGGCGGAGGTAGTGGTGGTGGGGGAAGGTTTCCGGGGAATTTTGGGCTAACAAGGCAGCCTTCAGTCTACTCATTAACTTTTGATGAGTTCCAGAGCAGCATGGGGGGGATTGGGAAGGATTTTGGGTCAATGAACATGGATGAGTTGCTGAAGAATATTTGGAGTGCAGAGGAGAATCATACCATGGTATCCAGCAGTGGAGCACAAGAAGGGGGTGTGCCTGGCCCTGGGGGGTATCTGCAGAGACAAGGGTCCTTGACACTTCCAAGGACTCTGAGCCAGAAGACTGTTGATGAGGTCTGGAGGGATATGTCTAAGGTGTATGATATTGGGAAGGATGGAAGTGCTCTTGGGACCTCAAATATTCCACAGAGGCAACCGACGTTAGGGGAGATAACGCTCGAGGAGTTCTTGGTTAGAGCAGGAGTTGTGAGAGAGGAGGCACAGTTGGCTGCTGGAAAGGCTGCTGAGAGTGCTGCACTTTTTGGCGATTTAACGCACACTCTGAATAATTCTGGACTTGGATTTGGATTTCAGCAAGCTGGACAGAACACGGGATTGATGGTTAACAGGACCAATGAAAGTAATAAGAGTGTAATAGAAATCCAATATCCTAGTATGCCACTGAATGTCAACGGCGCCAGATCTGCTCAACCTCAGCTTGGGACACCACACTTGCAGCAGAAACAACACCAGCAACCTCTATTCCCAAAGCAACCTGTTTTGCCATATGCTGTTCCCATGGCAATCCCGAATACTAGCCCATTAGGTAGTAATGGAATAAGGGGTGTGGCTATGGGAACTTCTGATCCAGCAATGAATGGTAGTAATGCTGTAATGAACGGTAGTTTTGTTCAAAGCCCTGCATTGCATGGTGGTGGTGGGATGGGTATGGTAGGCTTGGGAGCTGGAGGGGTTAGTGTTGCTACACGATCCCCTGCTGTTTCGTCAGATGGGTTTGCAAAGAGTAACGGCGATACATCTTCCGTGTCACCAGTTCCTTTCGTGTTCAATGGCAGTCTACGTGGCAGGAAATCTAGTGCAATTGAGAAGGTTGTTGAAAGAAGACAGCGGAGAATGATCAAAAATAGAGAGTCAGCTGCAAGATCAAGGGCTCGGAAGCAGGTACTCTTACAAACTTTACAATATTCTCTACTTCAAAGCACCTTAATATCATGCATAGACATACTCAGTTGATTGCTTCATCTTATTCACTTGTATTTTCCATAACAAATAGAAAGAGATTCAAATACTTGTCACTTTGTAAATTTTATGGTAGTTAAGTTTTGCTTTTGTTATCTGTGACTTGGTGCCTCTCCAAACTCCTCACATTTTTGGATACCTTGTGCAGCATGGGTGGTAATGTGCATGCTGTAACATGGCCTTGTGTGAATGGGTTTGAGTGGTTAAGATTCATCAGAAGTTTTAAGCTTCTGATTTGTAGGAAAAGGTAACATTGTACATGCTTTATGGACAGATGTCATTTTTTAAAAAAGAGAAAAGCATCATGAATTGAAATTTTGCCAATACCATTCTTCAATAGTCTTCAAGACTGCAACAGGCCATAGTAACTTTGGCATGATTTTACGTTGTTTGAATTGAAAAAACATATGATCAAGAACTCGTTTTTGTAAATTTTGTGCATTTACTAACGTTCTTTTTTTAATCTATACCAGGCTTACACCATGGAATTAGAAGCAGAAGTCGCAAAACTAAAAGAAGAAAATGAAGAACTACAGAAGAAACAGGTCAGTTTTTTGTTTTTTTGTTTTCTTCCGCTCAGTTCTCTCATGCATGGAGACATTAATTTCCCCTTTACTGACCTAACTGAAAATGTTCTTTTTGCTGCAGGCTGAGATAATGGAAATGCAGAAAAATATGGTATGCACATGATTTACAGACACATGCACACACTTCTAAAACCTGCCAGAATTGTTATACTGTAGCATAAGTATAGCTGAAAAGTAAATTGCATCAATGTTAGAGCAACACCTGTTACATTGAAATCATTATAAGAGAAGATCTATCGGGAAGATTAACCTCATTCAAAAGATCATAGAAAATCTTCATCAGTAACACATTGTCTTTCTCATCCCACCACCTCCTATTCTGACACATATCCATTGTCCAATACTCGAATGCCCCTATTGATGAAAAGGAGATTTTCGTATTGTGCATGTTTTATGCAAGACTTGCGTCCTCCAAGTCAAAATGGTTATTAAAAGTATTGTGTTTGGTGATTGCAGGCTCTAGAGATGATGAATAATATTCAACAAGGAGCTAAAAGGCGATGCCTTAGACGAACACAAACAGGTTTATGGTAAAAGAATGGGTTAGGCATATTGGCCAACATAGGATGTTGCTGCTCATATAGAAACAGAGCGTTCTCACTGTAAATTAGATGAGTTTTGAGATGTATTTTAAATTTTTAATAGGCAGCATCATGCATAAGTAGAGGCAGTGAAGTAGAATGTGTAGTTGGTTATAAGACCTATACTCTTTCGTAGTGATTACGGTTTAGTTTTTCATATGTTGACAGTTGACAGGCTAAATAGTTACCAGCTTTTATGAGTTTAGAAGCATTCTCAAAAACTCGCTTAGCATACTCTTGATGTAGAGCTAAAGGTCAGCACATGGCTGCTTGGCTGCAGAAGATGTTAACCAACGAAAACAGTTCATCTATATATTCAAATGCAATCCCGATAATGGCTTTAAAGTCAATACGATATAATGAACTTACACAACCAGATATGATACTGATTGGATATGCATAATACAGCACAGAAAGGCTACATTGTACTAATCACAGACAAAAACAAACCTGCAATGCATGATACAGTATAGAAATATTGAAAGTATTGCTATTCATGTTTACCGGTGGAACTCGAAAGCTACTTAGAGCTGCTGGCATTCTGTCCTTTGACCTGAAAGCATATCCTAATAACTAATAAGGATAACCAGGTGTGCATGTATTGTCTTTCCATGAGATCATTTTTCTTCGGTCCCTACCTCGGAAAGATCTGGCAACAAGCTGACCACCGACAGGTTTGCACAGACCAACATCAATTACAGAAGTACTCATTCTTTTCTCAGAGCAGGTTGCCCTGTCATCCACGTAAAAGTCAAACAGCATACCAAGACAATGGACTTGATGAGCTAAGATGTTATTTTCTTGGTCTGGGGTAATTGTTTTCATTATGTGAACATTTACCTGCAGAACACATAATCAACTCGTGTTATCTTATGGAAGAGAGCTATCCAAAATAATTGAAATCAATGAATATCACAAGAAGTCAACAAGTAGCACTTGACCAAAAAAACAAAACAAAACAAAAGGCAACTCAATCTACAGAAGAAAACTAAAGTCCTAGGTTATTGGTAAGTGAAAGAAAGGGTTAGAAACCCTCACAAACGCTGGTAAATAAAATGTCTCACCTATATCCATTCAGCCAGATAGTGAGAAACAAACCAGGACAATACAACACAAGCAAAGCATATACTCAACACAGAATATTGCATCTGCACATATGCATCATGCTTGCTAAGATCTTGGAAGGATTCTTTTTGTCCTACTTAAGATTAAGAATTCGGTGTGTTACTGTTTTGCAAGCTTTCCTATGGTGCCAATGGGTTAGAACCAGCCAGATAGACCAGGGTGGGGGGTTGAAAGGGCAGTATTAAGCTTTAGTTTCTCTGATTAGTGAATAGAAATGTTGAAAAAATAACAACTCTACATTGTGCAGCATACAGCTATATTTATTACCAAAGTTTAAGGTTGCTTACCTCTGCCTCCATGGCACGGAGTTCATTATACCACTCAGAGTAATCTACCTCGCAATAGCTCTCCTCATGATGTGAAGCATAAAGT
Source organism: Ipomoea batatas (assembly GCA_002525835.2). Classification (NCBI taxonomy): domain Eukaryota; kingdom Viridiplantae; phylum Streptophyta; class Magnoliopsida; order Solanales; family Convolvulaceae; genus Ipomoea; species Ipomoea batatas. The sequence continues at coordinate 28,343,083 of CM008331.1, forward strand.
CTCAGTCTAAGAAGAGGTGGCCTAAGAGGATACTCCATGCTAATTTTAACCTGCCACAAGAATTGCCCAAAATTTAAGCCAACAAATGAAAAGGAAAAACTAAAACACAATATTCGTAAGATTCTACCTGGGCTTCTAATCTCATGGTCTTTTCACCATCATGAGTCTTTCTAGTTAAGACAAGAATATAGTCCTCAACCCTGCAATCAGCCCATGACTTGTCATCTACATAAGGCACTGTACTTCCAGGAATGCTATCAGTGTCCTGTTCAACTTGAGCTGGTTCATCCAGTTCGCTATCAGATTCCATTATAAGGTCCAAATCCTCCTCATGTTTCTTAAAACTTGGAGACTTTCCCTTGTTAAGGGGAGATATAACACACTTTGAAATGAAACCAAGCTTTCTGGAATGATCAGAATTAGTTCCTCTAGTTGGTGTGGGAGTAGCATCATGTACTCCAGCAGTAGCCAAAGTTAAGGACGGAAGTTCCCCATCCTCTCTTGTGTTTTCAACCTCTTCCTTTGAAGTATCAGATCTTACCTCCATTGAAACATCAGGACCCTGGACCTTTTCTGCATCCACAGCAGGAACTGACGATGCTTCATTGCATGCTGAACCAAGAGATGACCAGCCATGCAAACTGCAACGAGGGTTATGTGAGGTCCATGGCACACTTTTACAGGTGAGAACTGGCCATTCCAACTTCATTAGAGAATCAAACTGCTCCCTGTAAGTCAGTTGAATATAACTTTAAATGTTCTACAAATATTCCACTAGACTAGATATACTTGAGAGTCTTGAGTGCCAACTGAATGAGAACAAAATGTTAGAAATGAAAACCCGTGTAGCCTCAATTTAAGAACTCTTAGACAGGAGACATTTCATGACTTTGAACAAAAAGGACTGTATAAACAATGAATCATATGATGAAAC
>CM008331.1:28408257-28418858 GCA_002525835.2 Ipomoea batatas
AATATTAATCTTGAAATTGCTTTTACAAGGATTGTTTTCATTTAGATCTTATATAGTATATATGAATTGACGATTATCTTGTAGATGAGCTAACTTCAATACCTAGCTCCAAAACAAGATAACCAGAAGTATCAAATTGAATAACTCTTTAATTATCTTATACTGACGACCATGTATGGGAGAGAATGCAACACTATTGCCAAAATCTCACTAAAGCTCCCAACAAATTAAATATTATTAATTCCATCTTCTTCTTTTTTGTCATTACTTTATAATGTGCACAATATAATCACGTGTTACTAAATGTTGTGCAAGTATAAATAAATAAAATTATGTATTCGATATTAGCTATAGCTTTTTACGAGTAAGTGATTGATCCTAAAGCAAAACATACTAGGAAGACCATGTGCAACCGACTTGACCGACAAGGTGTTAACAATAATAAATTTTGTTATCTTCAAGTATGAAAATCATACTCTACGTCCCTACCCTATTCAACCACTTCTTTGGCAATTTTTACATCCTTTTATTTAGGGTTAAAAGTACCAAGTGAAATCCATGGTCCATGCTATAGAATAATATTATTTAAAAATTTTATTATTATTATTATATCATCATCATCATTAGGGGTATTCATGTCTATTAAACCATATTCTATTTCTATTCTTTAAACCAATCAAACATTGAAATAACATTCTTAAAGTCTATTATTCCAGTGAACCAAACAATATAATACAATTCATGTTCTATTCCTTACCTATTCTATTCCTTATAAAATAGATTAATATTCCCTTAAAATTCGAGTTAATTCCCAATATAGTCATTGACTATAGTGGTTTTACTCAATTTAGTCTTCAACTTTAATGGTTTACACAATTTAGTCATTTATTAAAAATTCTATTAGTTGACTTTTAAAAATATGGTACTAATGGTAATTTCTCATCATTCATCCCATTTGGGATGATTCTTTCTTCTGTCCTTTATTAAAATCCATGCATAAATGTAAATTTTTGTACCAAATCAACTTCAACCCTAAATAAATAAATACAGGTAAATAAATATTTGGGAACGAAGATTTACATTTCCGCATGAATCTTAATAAGAGGAAGAAGAATGAATCATCCTAAATGGGATGAAAAATGAGAAATTACCATTACGATCCTATTTCTAACCGTCCACTAATAGAATTTTTAACAAATGACTAAATTGGGTAAAACCATCAAAGTCGATGATTAAATTGAGCACAAAAAGTCATTTAAGATTAAATTGAGTAAAACCACTATAGTTGAATACTATATTGGGTATTAACTCCTTAAAATTCATTCCGTAAACCAAACATGATATCAATGTTTTGAATAATCTTTTTTCTTTTTTGTTGAATAATCTTAATTAATTTAAGGAATAAGGGTCAAATAGGCCACCGAACTACACACGAAACTGCAATTAGGTCATTGAACTCAAAAACAATGCAATTGGGTCCCTGAACTACACAAATCCATGCAAATTGACCCAAAGTGACTTGTTTGACATGATCTTCCGGTTACCAACTTTAAAAATAATATTTTAAAATAATTTTAAATAAAATAATTAATTAAAATTAAATTTCAAATTTCAAATTTCAAAAAGGACCCAATTGACTTGTTCTTATTTTATTTTTTTTTAATTTTAAATTTAATTAATTAATTAATTTAAAATTATTTTAAAATATTATTTTTAAAGTTGGTAACCAGAAGATCAAGTCAACAAGTCACTTTGGGTTAATTTGCATGAATTTGTGTAGTTCAGGGACCCAATTGCATTGTTTTTGAGTTCGATGGCCTAATTGCAGTTTTGTGTGTAGTTCAGTGGCCTATTTAACCCTTATTCCTTAATTTAACTACGGAGTACTAAATTAGTTTGGTAAATTAACGGGCTCAAGCTAGTCCAATAATAAACAAATCGGTCCAACTTGAATGGCCCAACTAAATATGACCCAACTAGTGATATAGTCCAATACTCCAATTGTATATGCACAATGCACCCAGATCCATCTTCTATTATGGATCATGATCTAAAAATTATGTATTTACAATTGATATATTATGTATCTGTATTTAATCATGTTTGTAAATAAATTGAACGTACATAACATGTTAATTATAGACACAAAAAATGATAATTACAGACACATACACTATTAAGTATTAACTGCAAATGTAAAATATGTTAACTGTGAATACATAATATGTCAACTTTAGACACATAATCAGAAAATTATTTTGAATTAGAATCCATAATGCAAGGTAAATCCCGATCCATGGTATAATTTGTCATGCATGCAATCTGACTATGACTCAATTGAATGAGTAAAAATTTAATAAGAAAATTTTCTTAAAGGACGACTGAGTGAGTGAGTGTAGTAAGATTCTCTTACTAGAAAGATTAAATTATGTGACGGTTGATAAAACTTTTAATAAATTTATTGGTCAATCAAACTTACCACGATACCCATTTGTTATACTTTTTTTTTTTATTGACTGTTATGTAAGTTTGAAGCACTTTGTTAGCATATGATTTATTTTAATAACATTTTTTTGCGAATAAAAAGTGCTAAAGTTGTTCTGTTGACCGTTGTTGAATAAACACTTCCGACATTGCGCGTGTTAAAGCGCCATTTAAATAGCCACAGTGTCTTAACGGTGAAAAACCCTCGGTTACAAACGCCATATGATTGGTCGAAAATAAAAGAAATGCGTGGCGCCAACCCTGTCGTTCTTTTAACCCAATTGCGGATACCGCGCGTCTCCTGCACTCTCCACCCGGAGATCCAGTCTCTGCTTAAAGAGTTAGGTTTAAACCCAACCTTTCCTGCTCTGATATCATATAGAGATAGAGAGAGATTGAAAAACATGAAGGCGGAGCTACTGGTGGTGGTGGTTGCTGCGGCGGCGCTGCTGCTTACCGGAGAAGCTGTGTGGCTGGAGTTGCCGAGTGCGGGAACCAAGTGTGTGTCGGAGGATATCCAAAGTAAGGTGGTGGTTTTAGCGGATTACTACGTAATCGGCAACGAGGAACACGCCACCGCTAATGTCGCCCCCACTATCTCCGTCAAGGTAACACGTTTTCACCGGATGTCTGCATTTTATCTGCTCTGTCAATAATTGGTAATAACTGATTAACTGCTATATATTTCAGTTTTCAACTGGAAACTGAAATCTGTAATCATATGGAATTAAACGCAAAATTTATGAAAAACAAAACGTATGATTTCCTTGTTTTTCACCTAAAATCAAAATGTTTGTCTTTGTATTAATTTAAATATTTAAAAAAAAAAAAAAAAAACCTTATTTGGACTGCCCCATGACCACCAATTTGTAACCCAGCCTTGTGATCCTAGATGGCAAAGACACCGAAGAGATAAATCAATCTAATTGTCCATAGCCGAGCTTCTCAAATCAGAAGGTCAATTCGACTTACTGATCAACTTGGCTGGGATGCCCAGTATAATTAATTTCAAATTTAGGGATAATGGTCACTGCTGCTATTGAAGGAGGTTGGGGGATATGAATATATGAAGCAAAAATAGTGGATGGATGGAGGAATGCTTCTTTATTGATACACTGAGGTTTTGGCTTACAGATTTTGGCCCTGTTTGGTAAATGGTTGTTGTTAGCATATTGGGTTAAAGGGTATGACTAGTTAACATTAGATTATTATAGAAAGGTGTTTGGTAAATTAGTTGTTAGCCGATAGCTGTTTGATATAATTTATTTTCTCAAAAAGCTAACTGAAAAAGTTACATTGAGAAGCTTTTTGAATTTTAGCATTACAAAAAGCTGATTAATCAAACACTTATATTAATTTTTTAACCAAGTCAAACAGCTAATAGTTGTCAGATAAGTCAAAATTGGTTGATAAGCTAACAATTTTACCAAACAGGGCCTTTATCAGATTGTCTGGTCCTATGTTGTTCAAATATGACTACATATTAGCATATTACCTTGGTGACATTGTCTGATCATAATTCATCTTCCTGTTGATTCGATTTTGGTAACAGTTCCTGGTGTTGCAGGACAACCTTGTTCCCATAAAAGTCCATGGTTTTCAATTTAAAAGTAAAGGTTTTGCTTTTGATACAAAGAATGTTGTGATTCTTTATGAGAGAGCCTTTGCAATCAAATTCCAACTATAATAACTGTTATAAGCAAATCGTAGTGATTTGGAGCGAGGGACGAAAGTATAAACAAACAAATATTTTGCTCGAATCTTTGGTGGTGGAAATAGTATGCAGTCAGTGTTTGCAAACAAATATAATTGTCATTATTCGGTTCATAGTTCTGATCTCGAAGCTGTATATTCGGGTATTGTAATTTGCTTATGCCACGAAGATACAGAGCTGTACAGAATACAGAACAAAGTTCATGATTTAGATCTTCTCTTCATGCATATTCTACTCTAGAGTTCAATGATTTAAGCTGTGCTTTTGCAACATTGTCTATTAGGTGACATCGCCATATGGAAACAATCTCCACCATGAAGAGAATGCCACACACGGCCAGTTTGCATTTACGACAGCTGAGGCTGGCGACTACTTGGCATGCTTCTGGATGGCGACGCATCCCCCGGGGGGTAAGGGTGCAACTGTAGGCCTTGACTGGAAAATGGGAATTGCTGCCAAGGATTGGGATTCAGTTGCAAAGAAAGAGAAAATAGAAGTAAAATTTCATGTTCTTTTCCCACTTTACACACACATGTAAATTATCTCCTTTTTTTTGAATAAGTGGAACCCACACCCACTTTTCGAGGGTGTGCACTGGGTAAATCCCGCCTCCTAACCTGGCAAAAGATCACAAGGAGGTAAACTAGCCTAGGTTGTCTATAGTTGATCAGCTCAAATCGAAAAGGCCAATAGGCCGCTCCTACTGGGAGTTGAACTTGAACTTGTAACGTAAATTATCTTGTGCCCTGGGTCATGTGTGAGTTTTCCTTTGCAGGGTCTTGAACTTGAGCTGAGGAAGCTTGAAGAAATGGTGCAAGCCATCCATGCAAATTTACTTTATATGAAAGCTAGGTAAGTTTTCTTGTGCAAATATTTTAAAGAATCCCATTTCGTTCCAATTAGTGTTTAGGAATGACAACGGGCGAGGCAGAGGCTAGGCGAGGCGCACATTGCCGTCTCTAGGGGTGGCAATTTCACCCAACCCCGATGGGAACCTGACTCCCCGCCGTGACGGGAAAGTAACTGATAAACTGTACTACCCTCTTTTGTGTGCAGGGAAGCAGAGATGAGGGAGGTGAGTGAGAAAACCAATGGGAGAGTGGCTTGGTTTAGTGTATTTTCCCTTGGTGTCTGCATCTTTGTTTCACTTGTGCAAATATGGCATTTGAAGCGCTTTTTCCATAAGAAAAAACTCATCTAAACTTCAGTTTTTACCTTTACAAATAGAGCACATCAAAGGTAGGCCCTTTTTGTACCATTACAAATATATATCTATTTTCACTAATAACATCTTTTCATTGGATTGGGGTGGCTGATAATAAATTTGTACTTTACTAAACAAAAATTGAGGTTGTCCATCATTCTCTTACCAATACCTTCTCGCTCATCACATATAGTATTTCTAGTGCAGTTTATCTCTTTTTTTTTGGATGATGAAAGAAATTCACAATCACTACTCGAGAGTATGCATCATAGGTGTTTCGTTGGTTCATAAGAGTAAAAACAAAACTAATCAACAATACCGAAAACAAAGAATAACCCAAGCTAGAGGGAACAATCATTTTAATGTATTTGTTCTTGAAAATATTTTATTGTCTAGACGTTGAGAGAATTGAGGATTCTAATTTGTTTCAGTTCAACCAGAGAAAAATGAATTAATTCGATTTAACATGTATGAATGGTTTGATATAGATACCAGCAGAGTCGGTTCCAGTATCTTAAGGATCTATATGTATCTACCATTGAAAATTCTTTAATAGTATTACTATACACCGAGTACCAAATTCCTCCTTATAATTAGTCGGCAAATCCCAAAGGATAAAAAAGAAATAAGTTAATTTAATTAAGTTTACTATCAAGAAGACCAATAGGCTACTCCCACGGACATGCAAAGAATATCATAAAAAAACAAACAAAAACTATCATATGCTAAAAGAACAGAGAATCTGTTATGAGAAGAGCAATTGATAATGATTTATTCCATTCTTCTCTGAGAATTATTATTGCATTCATAGTTACATAAATCGGAATTTTCTTCCCCATAACAGTACATATGTAACCAATCCCAGTGGCACAACCTTTTTCATGTCGAAGGATATATATGTGCCTTATTCAAGATCATCTCATTATTGATCTGATCAACAACTTGGCTACTTGCTGCCGGTAAGTGCCGCGGTTGTACGGCGCCTCCTCTCCTCCGACAGCAAACCGGCCAATCTGAAACCCATCAAAATCCCAAATTCCATCATCAAAACTTATATAGTACTGTACTAATGTTAGTTATGTTTTGTGTAGTGAAGAAACTAAAGTTGGTACCTTTTGAGAGCATCTTGGTTTGTTCCAGCTTCGGGGACCGGTTCATTCTTCCCTGTCAACAGATTCAACTTTGTAACCGTTTTCAACAACAACTTATTGCCAACATCTTCAAGTGCATCCAAGTTTTCCTTTGTCGTAACATCAACCGAGGTTGTCGACCCTTGTAAATCGTCCTCCTACGCCATTTTTACATTAACCAATTATATACCGACTTAAAAGGTTAAACCAATACTATAAAAGGTTGAATTCAATTATCTGGATACTAGTTATATACAGATCAGAGTTATGGGTTATAGCAACATTAAAAGGTTGAATTCAATTACCTGAATACCAGTTATATACCGACTTATGGGTAAAACTAAAATTAAAAAGTTGAATATAATTCAATTACATACCTAAACACTAGTTATATATTGAGTTATGAGTTAAATCAACCGCTAATAGATTGAATTCAATGACCTGAATGCTAGTTATGGGTTAAAACAATACTAAAAGGTTTAATTCAATTACCTGAATACAAATTATATACAGACTTATAGGTAAAACCAAAATTAAAAAGCTGAATATATGAGTTAAATCAACCGCTAAAAGGTTGAATTCAATTACCTGAATAATAGTTATGGGTTAAAGCAATACTAAAAGGTTGAATTCTATCAATTACATACCTGAATGCCAGTTATATATCTAGTTACAGACTGGTAAAATCAAAGCTAAAAAAGTTAGATATAATTCAATTACCTAGATACTAGTTATATACTGAGTTATGAGTTAAACCAACCCCTAAAAGGTATGATTGAAGTCAATTACTTAGATATATACCACTTATATACCAAATTATGAGTTAAACGGTACCAATGCTAAAAGGTTGAATTATTGAATTAGTACCTGGATGCGGAGATAGTTATGTCCGATTTTAAGAGCCTGGAAAATGGTGGCGATATGATAATCCACCATGTCCGAACTTGCACCGGCGAATACATCAATCAAAGGGTTGCCGTCTCCTTGGACCAGCCACGCCAAAATGCCCCATTTCCCTGCTTGTTGCGCCGTGTACTTATCAGCGTTTTTCGCACTGCCGGTGCCCACCGACAATATCAAGAACCGGTGCAACCCAATTGGCTCATTCGACGAAGTTAATGATGTCACTAAATTTGGATCCTCAGCCACCATCCTTTGCGTCACCGTGCTAATCGCAACAAGAGTCTGTAATATTCTTGTTGTAGATGTCAATTTTTCTTATAAGTGATTTATTGATTAAACTCTCAATCATTCTGTGTTTTCTTTTTATTAAAAAGTATGTAATATATATATATACCGGATTGTTTGCCGCTACACCTCCATCAATGAGGTTGAACTCGACCTTTCCGCCGTTAGTATCGGCGGTGTCAAAGTAATGGCTCGGGAAGTACGTCGGAGCTGCGGAGGTGGCAATGCATATGTCTGACAACTTAGCATTCCTTTCGGGGTAATCCTTAACCTGTATGTACGTGCATGTTAGAATATATCTTTATGCATGCATGTTGAACACAATGTTTGGAAAAGTTAAGGATATATATATACATCGAAGGTGGTGAAAACTGTGGGTTGGAAAGTCTTGATATCAAAGGTAGGGATGACAACGTGAGTCAAAGTTTGGCTCAACCGGGTGTCTCCAAGTAGGTCCTGGAGGACTTGATGTAGGTATTTGCCGTCGTACTTGGGGCCTGCCAAAAGGTTGGTTGCCTCCCACACTACCGCTGATGATGATCTGTAAGAACATCTCATGTATGAATCACTAAACTCGTCGAAAAATATATGCCTGAAGAGTGAGGAGGTGCTTACGATGTTGGGAAGATCTTTGGTCCGTGCTCCTTGTAGAAAGGGACGATATCCTTGCCCGCGTAGAGGGGATGCTTATTCTTGTCCGGCGCGGCTAACATGGTGGTCATCAGCCCTCCGGTGCTCGTTCCAGCAATCACATCGAAGTAGTCCGCTACTCTTGCATCCGGACCGTCCAAAGCCTAATCCGTCACACACAAAAATAAAATAAAGTTTATTAAATCATGATGTATAACCACAACCCGTTGGCCAGCCTATTGATTTACTAACTACAAGGTTACAAATTCTAGTAACAATTGAAGCAGTTTATTAGCTTTCTAGATTTGAGTCGATCAGCGGACAATCTAGGCTGATTTACCTCCTTGTAGTCATCATTTGTTAGTCACAAAGTAAGTTTACCTATTGCAAACTCTAGGCTAGTGACCGTGGGTTTCCCCTACTTATTTTTACCTCCAAACTTTTCTCTCATGATGGGTCTTTCATTCATTGGGTGCCAATGGTTAACCCATCATTATTATATACTAAATATATTTAACTACCAATCACATGATAACACATCAGGAGGGAAAATTTGTAGGAAAAATACATAAAGGGTTTGTATGTCAGGGACACATCAGTTGATTTTCAGGTAATAGATTATGAGTAAGAACATAAAATTGAGGATAATTATACTGTAATGTAGTTGATTTACCCTCTATTATCATGTCAGATCGAGGTGTATTGATAAGTATGGTATGTGATGCAACCAATCATACTAATATACTATGATTGGTTGTACTGTACTATCTACACTATATGCTGATTAGTATATTTGACTTTCCTCAAGTATGTATAGATATTGCAAAAAGAGTGTATATCATACTTGAAGCTGGTCTTCAAGGTGAGCAACAATGGTGCCTGGGATGATGCCACGGATGCCACCTCCATCAATGCTAAGGATGGTGATAACGCCGCCGGGAGGGATGGACGGAGCATTGTACTCTGCGGTGGACGACGGGATTGTCTGGCTGTTTCCCATTTCTAAGGATTGGTCTGATATATTAAAAAAAAATGTTATCAAGAGAAAATATAATGATAAAAGATTTTTGTTGCAGGTTTCTTTAATGTGAAGAGAAGATAGCATAAGGAGAGGATTTATATAGTACCATGATAAACAATTAATGCGTTTTTCCTCGTGAGGGACGCATGGGCTAACTACGTGATAAAAAAACGCATGATTTCCTTGTTTTTCACCTAAAATCAAAATGTTTGTCTTTGTAAAAAAAAAAAAAAAAAAAAAGTGGACTAACTGATCTTATTTGGAGTTTTGGACTGCCTCCCCATGACCACCAATTTGTAACTCTACCTTGTAATCCTAGCGGGCAAAGACCAACGAGGAGGTAAATCAATCTAATTGTCCATATAGCCAAGCAGTTCAGATTAGGAAGGTCAATAGGACACTAACTGATCAACTTCATAGGGGTTGCCCACTGTAATTAATTTCAAAGTTAGGGATAATGGTCACTAGCTGCTATTGAAGGAGGTTGGGGATATGAATATATGAAGCAAAAATAGTGGAAGGAGGAATGCTTCTTTATTGATAGACTAAGGTTTTGGCTTACAGATGAATATTTTATCAGATTGTCTGGTCCTATGTTGCTCAAATCTGTCAATCTGACTACATATTGGCATATTACCTTGGTGACATTGTCTGGTCTCAATTCATCTTCATGTTGATTCGATTTTGGTAACATACAGTTCCTGATGTTGCATGACAACCTTGTTCCCATAAAAGTCCATGATTTTCAATCTAAAAGTAAAGGTTTAATTTAGCGTTTAATTAATACAAAAAATGTTGTTATTCTTTGTGAGAGAGCCTTTGCAATCAAATCGATCCCAACTATAATAACTGTTATAAGCTAATCGTAGTAGATTGGAGCGAGCAACGAATGTATAAACGAACAAATATTTTGCTCGAATCAAATATTTATGAATGAGGTAAACTAGTCTAGGTTGTCTGATTTGTGTGCAGGGAAGCAGAGATGAGGGAGGTGAGTGTCTTTAGCTTTGTTTCACTTGTGCAAATATGGCATTTATATATCTAACAACAAACACTATCATATGCTGAAAGAACAGAGAATCTGTTATGAGAAGAGCAATTGATAATGATTTATTCCATTCTTCTCTGAGAATTATTATTAAATTCATAGTTACATAAATCGGAATTTTCTTCCCCAGAACGTACAGTACAAGATACACACACATACATATGTAACCAATCTCAGTGGCA
>CM008331.1:28441655-28454306 GCA_002525835.2 Ipomoea batatas
TTCATCCTAAACCACCCATAAAGTCATTGTGTTTAAGAAATATGTTAGTGTCATAGTGTGCATAACGAGCATTAAATAATGAAGCAAGCGCATAAGATCCTAGCAATACTGGTGCCTGGTTGCCTGGGCTACATTTAATAATTAATTAAAAAGAAAATTAATTACTAATCATGCATGAAGATTGACCTATTAGGTGCTAAATAATATTTTATAAGAGATTTGTTCAGCCGGATGGCGAAGTTCTCAACGTGTTTACTGAGGACATCCTAGGGATTTTACAAGTCCGCTGAATTTATGATGAGAATGGCTTATTAGCGAGGTGATCCCCTCCGATCCTTTAGATAAAAAGCAATATTTTTATCTTTTATATATATGTGTGGGCAGAAGGGAAGGATTCATGTGAAAAAATACCCCTATTTAAAAGTGATGATTAATTTGATCCATTCATCTGAATAGATTAACAGTTGAGTTACATTTAGCTAGTTTTTATAAGATAAATGATTGATACTACATGGTTGCTGCCTACTCTAATAAAATAAATTATCATTGTTGTTGTTGCAATATAGACAAATAGACAATCGACAAGTGGAAGACAAAGAAGTGATTTTTGAATTGCCATATTAAAATCACTTTCAAGAATCACGTCACTTTACCAAAGCTCATCTCCCAGCGAAATAGAAACCCTTGGGGCATGTTTGGTTGGTTGGAACTTTTTTTCCAAGGAAAACATTTTCCTAGAAACCATGGGAAGTGAAGTTTTCTTGAGTTTGGTTCATTGGAAGTTATTTTCCAAAGGAAGTGCAATTCCTCATTTTCATGGAAAACAAAATCTTAGGTGAGGGGTGGGATTTCTTTTTCCATTGGAGTTGGGAAGAAAAAGCCAAATGGTAAGACAAATTTACCCTTGTACTTCTCTCTTAATACATACATATAAATAATAATAATAAGGGCATATAGGTCTTTTTGCATATTATTCCTTACCATCCTAAACCCAACCAAACAGTGGAATCAATATTCCTAGTAACTTCTTTTTCACCAACCAAACAATAGAATTTATCTTCCTAGTAACTACTTTTCCATGGAATTTCACTTCCACTTCTCTTCAAATATTTTCCGCGAACCAAACGGGCTCTTGGTATATTGCATTACTCTGAGCATGTGTTATTATATAATACAAAGTAATAGAAAGGAAAGAATGTCGAATAAAGTCCTGAATTATTAAAAAAAAATTGTGAAAATAATTCTTCAACTTTCAAAAGTTGTAATTATACTTCATGATAATGCTTCATTGTCTAGGTCTAATAACATAATGTTTCATTGCAAATTATATATATTATGGACCAGGATTCACCATGTGTGTTATGAACCTTGATCTAAAATTTATATTTATAGTTAATAAATTATATAACTATAAATAAACTAAAACATAAAGTAGTAAAGTACTGTCAATAAGGATGGACAAATTATACCGTGGATCATGGTCCAAAAATAGTTCAGTTTCTTTTAATGAAAAGAAACATAATCTTTTTTGCGCCGTTCCGCGTAGGTAGCTCTACTTGTATAACATATTCAGTTCCATTTGATATACATTATAGTTACATTTAAGCACAACTACAGTTTCATTTTGTTCGACCTATAGTCTCATTATATTCCACATTATATATATATATATATATTAGGTTTATTATTACAATGAGACATGTTATTGAATTTCATTTTATATACACTATAGTCTCATTACAACACCATTGAATTATAATTCTAATTCAATTACGGTTTCATTGGAGAATATACACCCAAATATGTAAAAAAAAAATTTCAGTTTCATTTTATAAATACTGTAGTTTCATTTGTTATACCATGAACTAGTGGTTATATTGCATTGTGAATTTTGATCCAAAAATTATGTGTCTACAAGTCTACAACTAACACATTTTGACCTGCAATTAATCATTTCTGTACATGTAAACAAATTAAAGAGACATAAGTCACATAACATGATAATTATAGACGCATGCATAATATGATAATTATATATACATAAACAGCAAGTACATAATATGTTAACTACATACACATAAATCAATGGTATAGTTTGCCTCTGCAACCTCAGAATAAGTAGTTCATGATATAATTATTGATGCTTCATTGCCTAGGTCCGTTTGACAATGGCCCAATATATTTGTCCCAATAATAATACTCATACGAATCATTTGCAATTATTATTACATGGATCATGATACACACAATTATGTGAATCATAAATAAAAATATTTTTTAATATACTAAAAGTACATTATTTGTGTATAGAAAATATATTATTTAAGTATAAAAAAATATTATTTTATATACTATCAAATATGTAAATTGAATACACAAATAATATACTTTTAGTATATTAAGAATATACTAGATATTCATGGTCCACACAATTATGTGGACCATGAACCACATAATAATTTGTTTGTAGATCATGGTTTATACAGTACATTTTTAATATACTAAAGGTATATTATTTGTGTACTGAAGGTACATAATACAAAATAATGTACTTTTAGTATTTAAATAATGTATTTTTCATAAATATAATATATATTTTTAATATATTAAAAGTACATTATTTGTGTACTGGATGCACATTATTTTATAGTATGCAAAGTAATTTACTTTATATACACAAATAATATATTAGAGACTATTTATTTATGGACCATGTTCGTAGGACATTCATCTATGATAGATGCGAGTAGGACATTATTCTCCTTGACTTAACTGCTTGTTTATATTATTACAACTGATTGTCCCGTGCCCTATCTTTTGCCATAGTTGGACTCCTAAAAGCTATTCTATAGAAGTCATAACAAGTGTTATTCCACTGGAGAGTTAGATTATGGGCAAATGACTGGAGCTTGTACTAGTCTTAGCTGTAATTTATCACCTGAAAGTTTTCCTACCCCTCATTTGAGTACAGAGGTTTTCTTTGGATTAAATTAGTTTGCTGGAGATGAACTTGGTGGTGTTCTTGTACAGGTAAACCTCATAGCAGGAGTTATACCATTCAACTTGTTGGACTTAGAACCTTCAAGTTTGAGCATTGGACTACTAGTATGCTGATATATCTGTCATATTGGAGTCAGATTCAGATATACCTTTCTAGACGTGCAAACATAGCATACATATCTTAAGAAGTTGAAGCAATGCTTTCAGCATTTTGGAGCAGTAGCTATTTAAATTTCAGTCTTATACTTGATAACATTTCACCCATTTTGCTTTTCCCATTACAGGCAATTGTATTCTACAAGTTTGGGATCATGGATCAGCCCTTCAGCCGTGTAAATGTCCATTGTGTCGTCGCCAGATTACTTTGTTGGTTCCTTCTGAAGCTTCATCAAGGCAGCGCCAAAGTCCTGAAGTGTCTGATGTTTTTACAAGAGTTGAAACTTATAACCGTTTATTTGGTCAGCACAGCACTGGACTTCTTCAGGTACTTAGTTTGCCCTTGTTGCATTCTCAGTCTAACTCTCAGATTCTTGAACATTTTTGCAAGGTGGTCATGTTCATGTTTGCGTTCAACTATGCAAAACTATGTTCATTGGGCCCTTGTGGACACCACATGCTTTAAGCTAACACATTCTCTTTACAAATAAAATAATATAACATGAGTCTCTCACACTGGGAATCACAGTTTGATTTGAGCACTTCTGGCTTTGGGGACTTTAGTTATTTATGCTTGTCCTTTGGTTTATTAATATAGGTCTGAGTACATGTATGTTATGTATATTTACAATTTTATTTTATTTCTTTTTTTAATCAGTGTCCTCATTTTTGTTTAATTCTCAAGCTTATGTAGTTCAACTTCTCTGTTTCACTTTAAATTGGTAAACAGCATAAGATGTGAGCCATGTAATTTAACATTTATGAAAAGGGGAAGAGAGTCTGGTACTACTGCGGCCACTGAGCCACTGAAGATTTTGTAACAATCTTTGCTTCTGCTTTAGAGCGACACGTACATATTTGGCACTGAGTTTTAGACTTGCTTTTTGTTGCCAAACCCCATTCCAAAATATCCACCTTTGATTAAAATGTGAAACTCCTTAGTCTATACTGCTCCTGTTCACACATGGCCACTGGATTAAGAGCGTGTAATTTCCTTGAACTATTTAAGTGTGGCGTAAAAATTCCTTTATCCTTCAAGGAGCACTTTTATTTTGAACCTACTAACCATGACAGTACTTGATCTATGTGTAGAAATCTAATTGACATGTAGGCATTTTGCCTGCATTTTTTTAAGGACATTATGGATACAAGGTTGCGTTACTGTTTTAGATTATTTTTCATATCAACTGTTGCTGAAGGTATAACTGCTAATTTTTTCCCTGAGAAGAGATGCCTTCACTTTTTTCTTTTTATTTGAAGAGGGGGGCTAAGATACTTTAATGTAATAATGGAATGGAATGGAATGGAGTTGTGATTATTCTTGATGTTATCCATATTGTTGCAAAATCTTTGAAATGGAAGATCTTTCAAATGTAACTGTAATATATACCTTTCCTTTTTTAAACTTTAGCTACCATAACTATCAATGGTGTTGCCACTTCTAATTATCCACTGAATCAACAAATACAATAAAATGATAATATGCTCCTTTTTTTTGGTCAGAAATTGCAAGATCTTCCTTTTCTTCTCAGGAGATTGTTGCGAGAGATTACAGACCCTCAAAGATCTCTTCCATTTGTTATCCGGGCACGCGTATATCTGGCTGTAAGTCATTGATGCAAATTATAACTATATATCCAACATTATGTGATTTGTCCTCACTTTCTTTGGCTCTTAGATACAGTCCGCTTTTGTTGTCTTGCCTAACATCTCAAATGTTTTTACTCTTCTTTCTGTTGGACTCTCTGAACATGTAATAGTGAAGCTATTTGGAATAGTTGATATTGGTAGTGGGTCATATTGACACAATCTAGTACTTGTTTATTTATTTATTAAGAACTAGGAAAATGAGAAATTGTTTGGTTACAAGCCTTACTTTTGATTGATAGTAGCAGCCACTCTACCACTGGCACAGAAACTCTGTAACCTGCTGTTGAAGGGAATATTGGTGCCTTTTGACAACCTGACTTACATTAATCCTATAGATAATGGTGCTAAATCGTATTTGAACCCACCCCTTATTTTATATGTAATTTTATGCAATCTTCATTTTGCAGGCTTTTTTAAGCGTACTGTATGTCCTCAGCCCTATTGACATTATTCCAGAAGGTACTAAGCTGGCTCTCTTCTCTTTTTTTTTTTTGAAAAAAAATTCTATAATCCCGATATTTGCCATGGAGGAATTCCTTTCTTTTTTTAATTAACCGGCCTTCCCCACCTATTTCATTCTTATCAGGATTTCTGGGTATAATTGGCTTCCTGGATGATCTCATTATCGTGTTCATCTGCTTCCTGCATGTTGCTGCACTTTATCGTTCATTACTTGTTTTCCGTCATGGAAGCCCCTCCTGAGTTTCACTCTATTGTGACATCAAATACTCTTGAGGTAGAAGCAGAGACAAAGGAAAACAAAGAAAGATTCATCAATCATCATATCAAATGAAATTCAGAAGAAAGATGAGGAACACGTACACACGTGCCCTTCTCCCAAGCCTATCATTTAGCATATCACATTCAATGATTGCTTGTGTTCCAATTTTGGATTTGCAGTTGAATTTCAAGAATCAGAAAATATAGGATGTTTGAGCTTTAATCTTTAGCGTTACTTGCGTAGCTCACGTGTTTGTACATATACCTAAACTATTTTCAGAATGGAACTATGTTTCCTCCTTGCCTATCATTTACAATATTCTGTTACTAGTTAAATGCAAAGGCAAAAACGTATGTCACACCGCCTCACAGATCCTTGTTCGTGAGACGGGTCGAATTAATATAAAAATATAATACTTATGCTAAAAAATTTAATACTAATCAGGAATAAAGCTTTTATTGGAATGTATAATACTTTTATATTTTGATTTGGAAGTATTACATTGGAGTTACATTTTCTCCTCTAACAAATACTTGTCAACATTTCTTATAAGGGCAAATGTAATATTTTTGATGAAAAATGTGAGTATTACATTTTTCATAAAAAAGTATTACACTTTATTCGCCTGATTAGTATTATATTTTTCAGTATAAGTATTACATTTTCATATGGTTCAACTTGATCTGTCTCATGGATATATAAGGATCCGTGAGACGGTCTCACTCAAGTGTGCTTAGAGTAAGAAGAAGAGGATCATGCAATGCGATCAGTTAGAAGGGTACTAAATAAAATACTAAGACAACACTTATAGTCTCATGTACAATCATATTTTACATAGAAGAAGAGCCTAAAAATTTGAGATAAAACATTCTGTATCTCATATTTTATTGGGATTAATATATATATATATATAGAGAGAGAAATACAAGCACTTGATTTTATTAAGCATATATATGTTTATATGTATATATTTTTTGCAATGCAGCAAAAAAGTTATTTGTGATGGGGTATAAGTCTAACAGGAAGGGAATTGAGCGGAACTGGGGATATAGTGTAGACTATCTTCTCATCCGGTATCAGTTTCTCCATTTTGAAGTTTGTGACAACGTTGTGTATGAGCACTAGTACTGTCAGCCGGGCGTACTCTTTTCCGGGACACATTCTTGGCCCGCCACCGAACGGCACATAGGTGTAGGGTGCTGGTCCACTTCCCTCAAACCTTGACGGATCAAATTTCTCTGGTTCTGGAAAATATTTGGGATTCTTGTGTGTTGAATACACACTCCAAAACGTCTGTTACAAATGTCATTCACATAAAAAGTTGAGTTTAGAGGTTTTGTTGAACTCAAGTGGACTGCTAATAAATTAATTAGTGGTATATATATTGGCACATTTACCTAGGGTTGAGAATTTTGAGATTTCTTACCGAAAATTTATTAGAAACGGTGTTTGCTATCTAGAGTGCATGACATTTTCAATCATGTTTTGAATTTGAAAAATCTTTTATTTCATTTATATTTTAGGATTAATTGAAAGTGTGTCGATAATACCAATGACCTGCAAAAGTAGAGGTTAAAAAAATTGGACGTCTCTAATCGATCAAGACAACTAATGGTTGCAAGCACCTTGCGCTTAAATGACATGTAGTGACTCTCCCATATAGGAGGTCATGAGAGGTTTCAACATGTTGAGAAAGTACAGATGAACTTACACCCTTATCCATAATCTACACCTAAATACTAATCAAGTGAACTACCCATGCACACAAATATTTTAATCTATGGTCCATTTAGTTTGAGCAATGATAGATTAACAAGTTAAGCTTTTTGAGTACTATAATATATATCATGCATCCATGTTAATGACTAACCTTCCATCCTTTTGGAATAGTATATCCAGCATAGGTAAAATCAGTGAGAGCCTCTCTAAAGGCACCTTGGCCTGGTGGGTATATCCTTAGTGCTTCACATGCTACATTCCATGAATATTTCATCTTCTGAATGTCTTCCCAACTCAATCTCTCATTTGGACCCTTGGACTTGGCAATCTCCATTTGCTCTGCAATATAATATATATATATATATATATATATAAGAATAATATTTGTAACTTTCAAATAGGAAATTAAAATCATATTTCAATCACTTAATTATCTTTTTCTGAAGTAGCTAGGTAACCTATTAAAGTAATTCTAAAAAATCATGAATCATATTTTTAGTTTAACTAAAAAGTATTATATCTATTTATACCTACTGTATGGTTGAAAAAATTTCTAGGCGCTCCCCGAGCGAGCTCCTAGCATTTAGGGCGCCTAGGCGGCGATTAATGGGCGCCTAGGTGCCCGTGTATTATTATTATTATTATTATTTTAAATTTGTTTAAATTTTTTTAAGACTAATAATTATAAATTATTTAATACTTTAATAGTTAATACTAAAATATTAAATATTAACCGTTAAAAAATCTAGAGTTTGAATAATTTAGGTTATTTTGCTCAAAATATGTTGCTTTGATTGAAATAACGCATTAAAAAAACAATAACTAATCCGTCGACTTGACGACTTAGTCGGTGCCTAAGAGGCTAGTTGGCGCCTAAACAACCTATGCGGCTTAGTCGGCCGGCTAGACCATCGATTACGGTGATACCCTAAGACTACCTACTGCTATTATTTACCTTTATAGACTTGATCATAAATATGGGGATATTCTGCAAGACACTTCAATACAAAGGTTTGTGCGGCACTGTTAGTATCATAGCTGGCAACGAGGAGTCCGATAATACTGTTGCAAATCTCTTCCTCGTTCATATGTTGTCCCTCCTCATCGGTGGCGCTAAGGAGGCGAGCCAGCAAGTCTCGCCCCTCGTCCTCCACCTTACCTAAACTACTCTCTGCCTTTCTCTCCTTAATCACCTCCATCAGCTGACGTCGCACCATGCGCCCGCCTTTCATCGCGCGGTTGTACGCGGTGCCGGGGAAGTTGATCGGCAAGCTTAACATGCCGGAGGTGATGAGGACGAAAGGGTCCGACAGTTTTTTAACCTCATTCTGGCCCTCAATGCTCAATAACAACTTGCAGGCTAGCGCGAAGGTGTAGGCTTTGGAGAGAGGGTAAACCTTCACTTCTCGCTCCTATACAACCATATAATATGAATGTTAGTTTGGATCAGAATCCACGGACCAGTCTACCTTGTAGTGTGAATCTTGGTCTAAAATAATCTTCAGATTATGCGCAAATTACACTGTGGACCATGATCATAGCTACTGTACTTGTGTTGAACGGATACTGCAGTTGTGTTGTTGAAAGGCGCAGTTTCGCGGAACAGATGTCGTTTCATCCGTTCAACACACTGCAATATCAGTTCAACATAACTGCAGTTCCAGACAGATGAAACGGCATCTGTTCCGCGCAACTGCAGTATCTGTTCAACACAACTACAGTATCAACCATGGTGCATGGTCCACGCTATAACGACGGCAAATTATCTCTCTGCAGCTTATTTGTCCTTTATAAAGTAAAGACATATCACATGTTAACTACATATACATAACATGGTAATAACTACAAACACATAAATTGTTTAACTGCAGTACAAAATATGTTAGCTACAGACACATAATATATTGTTAACATATTATGTGTATGTAGTTAATATATTTAATCAGTACCTAGTCTGTAGTTTCCATTTTGTCTGTTTGTGGTTAACATGTTATGCAACTTTAATTTATTTAGCGGCAGTAAAAGATATATCACATAATTTTTGGACCAAGATTCACAATGTAAAATGAACCTGGTCATAGTATAACAATTGAGAGTCCACAATGCAATTAATTACTTCTATATAATCTGAATGTAGTTAATTTAGATCACAGTTCACAATGCATGCAAGGTGGAGGTTGGTGCATAGTATAATTTGCAGATTGGGGAGAGATGGTAAACCTTGACTTCTCCGGATGGGGCCCACTCTTGGGCGATATGTTCCTTGGCCATGGAATCCATGGTGGGGACGTAGCGTCTGAGATTCTCCGGCTTGAGAATCTCGTGGCTGAAGCCCCGGTTGAGAAGCGAGATCTTCAGGATGGTGTTTTGGGCTTTGGTGGGGCACAGCAGCGGCTTCGTCACCGACTGGGGCCACCACGTGGTCAGGAGGGTGTTCTCGTTGGAGAACAAGAACTTGTTCCCGGCGGCGCCGCAAAACACCGCCATTTTCTCCCCGAGTATCGACGTCTTGAAAACCTCGGACGAGTACTTCTTCATCCTGTCGGATATGTATTTCTCCGGCCCTGACACCACCATGTCGATGTTTTCTCCGACCACCGGCCAGCCGGTGGACCCCGGCGGGACGTTTGGTTTTGAGGTGTTGGCCTTTGTGAGGAAGTAAATGGTGGAAAGGAACACGTAAAGGACTGTGAAGGCAAGTGAGTAAAGGAGAAAAGCATCCATGTTTTCACTTAATAATTGTCTTCTTCAATCAATTCAATCACAGATAGATAGATGAGAAAAGGGTTTAATTTGCAGGCTCATTGTGGTTTTAGTCTGTTGTTGATGGTATTTATAGAGGCGGGTTTGGTTGTTGGTTGGGGAATGTCATGCAGAATTACACACCGGAGCAGCAGGAACTGATTGCCTACGGTTACGTTGCCAACCAATATGGCATGCAAGGAATAAATGACATCCTTATTACTTAATTAACTTGGTTGGTTTGGTTTTCAAACAAAAAAAAAAAAAACTTGGTTGGTTTGTCACCAAATTAAATTCTATAAAGAGAGATGAATCGTGAGATGTGATTCAGTGATGTAACGATCTGTCTATCTGGTCATTCCCCACATTGGGAATTCGATACTGGGTCTATTCCCCATATTGGGAATTCGATACTGGGTCTACACTATTGAATGGACTAAGACATGAACATCTAAGATTAAGACGAGAGTGTTTGGTTCAAATATTAGAATTATACCCGTAAAAAGGGTCAAAAATTTTCATTCATTCCATGTAATAGATCAACGGTGAGGGTTATTGGAAAATAAGATAAAATGGTAGAGTAATTTTTATAAATATTACAATGGAGAAAGAGTTTTTTACCAATTAAAAATAAACCAGATTGGCAAAATGGGACCAAAGAAGTAACATCATGTACAGAGTAATGAACTAAAAATAAACATGTTAACAATTTACCTTACATTGTACAAAAGGTACATTATTTACATACTAAATGTACATCTTTTTAACTTTTATGGTATAATTTTCTTATTTTCCCTTTAATGAAACATCTCTCTAAATTTTATGTTATTTATTTATTATTCAATACTCCGTATTTTCTTATTTGGACAATCACAGAGCGGGCTAAACAGTGTACGATTGACCACATTATCGGATCAATAATAGGCCCAATTCATCAATAATAAGTCCAAAGTTCCAATATTGGTTTCCTTTATTTCTTCTCTCTCATTTTGACAATGGAACTATGTTTTCTCCTTGCCTATCATTTACAATATTCTGTTCCTAGTGAAATGCTTATAGTGCTTACTGCTTAGACTAAGAAGAAGAATAGATCAATCAGATCATATAGTGCGACCAATTAATTTGTGTTGTGTACTAAAAGATGACAGGTGGTTGAGCGAAGTGGAACAAAGTGGCAATACTTGGCTTCTTGAATTAGTTCTAACTTGAATTGGGGTGACACATTACAATATAGGGATAATTTTGTAAAATTACTATTAGAGTTATCGAGCCAAGTAAATTTTTCTTGATTTTTTTCCAGGCTTTGTTTTTTATTTTTTGCTCTTGTTTTTTCTCCACAATTTGCACACTTCTTAGCTTCATTATGCCACCCCCATCTATTTTATATATATTGCATGTATACGTGTGTGTGTATATATATATATATATATAAACAAAAGGTTTAGTTATCTTAGATGGTAAGAGTTTATTGCTTCCATATCGTAATTGCAGGATTTCAAATATGGTACAAATGCCTAGTTTAGGTAGTACATAGAAGGACGAATTGAAGCTTAGTGGGAAAATTAGCAATAAAATATCTAAAAATTACATCATTTTATGTAATTAATTAATTATGTTTCATATCAATTCAATATTTATGGCTGGATATCTTTCATCTCAAAGAAGATTTCTGATCTGCCCCTGATTATAGGAATCACTACACAAAGTTAGGAAATAATAGTAGCTAGACTAAGTTCAAGAATATTATATTATTCTTTAATAATGTATTTTAATTTATTTCAAGAAGGTGAAATAGGAAATGGGAATAAACTCCTTATTAACAAAGCACCCATGCCAAGTAAATGAAGAAGTTTATTCCCAGCTGCCACACAATCATTTATTGCACTCACAAAACCATGAAAATACAAACTCCATTATCATCACATCTGAGAATTGGAGTATTATTATTATTACTATTCAATAAAACCTCTCTCAATCTCTGATCAGATCAACCAAAGGGGTGGGACCCATCCACAGGCATATCTGTGGTATCATACCATGGGAATGCCCTGCTTCCTTTGCTTGCTTCCAAGATTTCCTCCATTGATAGCGCAGGCTTTGATTTCTGCAGAACAGGCGGAGAAGTCTCGGCGTTATTTGCAGACGCCTCGAGATCAGCATGGATTTTCTTCACGAAAGTCTTGAAGAGCTGGAAGTTGTCTTCTTGCATGAGATCGTCGGATAATCGCAGGTACGTAAAACCTGACATCTTGAGCTTGGGAGAACAGTTAAGGTTGACACCATTTGGTCGGACATTCAATAGTATTTGGTCGTAGGCTGCCGCATCGTATCTTGACAGTGCGTTTTCACCCGCAACGTCAATGTACTCCTTCCACCCACCGCTCAACACCTGCACGCGATAATTTGTGCGGTGAAAGATTAAGGATTAATTATGTGATGAGAAGGGAAATATGCACTCAAAGAAAATAACAATACACCGGAAGAAAGGAAAATAATGCACCAAAGACAAAAGAATATGAACTTACACAAAATTATCATTATGCCACCATTTTTTAAAAAATTATGTATTCTTCATTCTAGACGACTGATTGGGCAATGACTGAGATTTTACCCTATTTTTTTACTTAGACATATTTGCACCTTAATTCATATTTATGGGTGAT
>CM008331.1:28484800-28495491 GCA_002525835.2 Ipomoea batatas
GCATTAATGGGCAAGGAAACTCCTCAAAAACTACTGGTATGTGTTCTTACGAGGAAAAAATTCCATAGAAAACTGTGAGGCAAATATAAACAAAGTGTATCCCCTGTTGTATTTATGGCTACTAGCCTATTCTTGCTAGAGTCTTGGTGGTGCATGATAGTTTGAATCAATTTATTTTCTTGAGTAATCAATATATTATTTACAAAAATAAAAAATAAAAAAAAATAAATAATAATAATAATAATAATAATAAAATTTTTAAAAAAATCCCTACTTTCCAATCCCCCTCCCCAGCCAACCCCATCCAATCCCCAATGAAGTAACATCCATTGATCTGAATTGGATAACTCTGAGGTTCAGCATGGCAAAGAGCCAAAGAGCCAAACAGAGCCTTTGAAGGAACTGAAAACTGCTCTGCTTGCTATTATTCTAACAGGGAATGACACAACGGAGGATGAATATGAAAATGATTTACTATCAGAGGCTGAGAATGCATGGGCACAGCGTGAATGGTCAATTCAGCATGTTTTGTTTCCTTCTCTCAGACTCTTCTTGAAGCCCCCAAATGCAATGGCTACAAATGGAACTTTTGTTCAGGTATTTAACCTTGAGCTTATTGTTTTCTCAATATTTGTTACCAAGTCCTTATTCTAGAGCACCTTCTCCATCACAAACACAATTAAAATAAGAACGATTCATTTTCCTATTCACCACCATTCTTGCGGTAGTAAGAATATATCTCCCCATATTCCAATCTCTAATTTTGAAACTGGAGTATATTGGCAGTTAGATGCATGAATACCTTTCACAAATTTGTTTCTTTGGATGAAGACAATATGTATGAGAACTTTAAACTCCACTGTCCCGATAATATTGTCAAAAGCAGGTTTCTTGTCTATTTGTGCTCTAAAGCAGTGTCATTTCTACCTTTTTAATAGGTTGCTTCACTGGAGAAACTTTACAGAATTTTTGAAAGATGTTAAGATGGGCAGCAGAGGAAACCGATTGCATATTTTGGAGAGGATGTACAGTAGAAATATGTATAGTTGATTAGTTTGCCCTTCATGGTCGGGATTAGGTAATGTCTGATGATATGGAGAATGTGAGTGAAAACACGGTGAAATTATCAACATAATTTTAGAATCTGAACAGAAAATGCAAGATGTCATCTTTACAAGCCTAATCGCATTCCAGTCTGACACAATAAAGTGAAGTGTCTAATTGCTTATCAATGCATACCCTAATATTTCACAAATCTTTAAATGTTTGGGAAAATGAATAACTCATCATCTACGCCATTAAACGAGTGGTCTTTAGTTTGATGACTAGTGCTTAAATACCGAATGCCGAGGTTACACAAAATGAAAGACAAAAGCCTTGTGGCTTGACTGGATCTTTGGAGGTGTAGTAATGGTGCTGTTAAAGAGCTGGCTGGATCTTCTTTTTTATGCAAATTCTCTGTATCCAATCCAAATCCTCCTGCCTTTCTACTCCAAGCAAAAATATCAAATCCACTTGCTGTCACTGTGATTCAAGAAGAAGGTTTGTAGCAGCATTAACGTCATTTCTAGCACGGATGAGTGCCTGCCTAGCCGAGTTTCTGTCAAAGCCCATCGATACTAGCGTGGTAATTGATTCCTCAGGTGGCTCTACGGCGGAAGACAAAGGAGCAGCATAGTTTCCCTGAAGCAAAACACAGGAAGTAGTAGGTAAGAACACAACTGAAAAACTAGTTAAACTCTGAAATGGCACTAGACTACATTATAACTACAACACAAATGGCACCAGATTCAACCATATCTTCAAGATCAATAAAAATTAGCAAGTTCAGGCAGAGAGAGTTGCTAAAAGAAGGCACTTCCAGTGGCCTTGAGCACCAAAAGAATCCTTCTATGAAGGAGGACATACTAGTCTTATTGGCCAGCTTGTCCAATGAGGCATTTGTATGCCCTTCCAGGCCCAGACAGGTCAACAAGAATAGATAAGTGCTTCACAATTGCTATTATCTAAGTTCTGGAGTTACATGCTAACTTAACCTATTATTTTACTGCATTCCTGTTCAAGCCCATCCAAGAATACTGGATGTCCTGATGGACTACATTTTTCAAGGATAGATGAAATCAAGAAAACTGAGACATTTTTTCCCAAATGGCCATGACAATTCTAGGCAATGCTTCCTCAGGTGACGACCATAAAATAAAATAAAAAATTAATACACAATAACCAAAGCTCCCATAGTTGGCAGCAAAGACAATACTTACCTCAACTTGGCGACTTGCATATGATGGCACATTTCCCAAAGCATTCCTTGGTGCTGGAGATGATGTGCTCCCTGTCGATGGCCAGGAAAGTCGGGAGAAGAAGGAAGCAATAAAATCTGGAAACTGTAAACAGAAAATATATATACACAATAAGCATAAAATGAATTACTGGATGAAGATCAAGCATAAGAAGCAATGTTTGTAAAGAGGAAAACAAAATTAAATTCATCAAACGAGTGTAACCTTTGTCTCACATAAAGTATAAAATTTAGGAAAAAGTCTACCAAATACAAAATGTAGAGATTTATGTTTGCACTGCATGAATAAGTTCAGGCTTAGAATTAAAACCTATTACAAGCTAACTTGGTGAAAGTACAAGCTAACTTTGTGAAAGAGGAAGAGGCCAAGATGGAAGAAATTGGCATGCTTAAAAGCCATTTAGAAATCAGAACATTTGTACAAGCCACCAACTCAGACAAAATATACATTTTCCCCACACCATGATGCACATTATATATTCCAACCCAAAAAAAATACACACACACATTGTTGATGGGTTTAGTTCAGTGTAGAGATAAATTCAAACAGAGGGGAGAGAGAGAAGAGGCAAAACCTTGACCCTCCGAATGCGGAAAACATTCATACGATACAAGCAACCAGCAAGAATTCCACAGAGGCCCGGCAGAATAGACCTTTTCCAAGATGAAAAAAGAAGCTGCAAAAAAAAAAATTCAGAGTACTGATGACATAAAAAAGAGGAAAGGCAACATGGAAAATTTTTTCCTACAAACTTCAGAAAGAAAAAAAACATCCAATGGCAAACAATGAACTACCTGAAGACCGGCTAAATAAATAAATGCCTTGTCAGAAAAATGGAGGCTAAACACGCGGAAACGAGTTGAGACTGGTATGTCAAGATAAAAGGGTACAAATGATGAGAATATTAAACCATAGGGCCCAGATGTGAGTATACTTAAGGAAGGATCTGCAAAAATAAATCAATACGTAAGTTACTGCTGAAAACTTGTGAAAGCTTATTAAAAAACGGGGGGAGGGGGGGGAGAGAGAGAGGGGAGTAAAATTCGTGAAACAAATATTCTAACAAAATTTACTTTATCAAGTGCAATAAAGAACACTAGGAAAATATAAAAGTAGAAGTTCTGATATAAGCTAGGAAAGTGGAATGTTTAAGTGAAATAAATTAACACTAAATCCCCTAACAAATATGCAAGATAGGTAGAGTAGTCACTAATTTCACCCCTAAACAACAATTTTTTAATATGATCTTTCATTGATATAATGCCCATCATCAAATAAGCTCTTTGATTAAAAAATTCAAAAGGCTGAACTACTGAAGCCTATTAATTACAGTTATGGCCTTTCTTAGTGTTTTTTTATCTATTTATTTATTAATATTTTGGTACAAAACTGTTTTTTCCATTCTTGTATTTTCTTAAGACACAATGCATACATTCAGTTACCGAGTATTTACAATTGACTGGTTATGGAAGCAAAAAATCTAACAATTTCTTTTATCCAAGTGATTTGGCACTCAGATATGAAATTACAAAAATCTATATCGGTTCAAATCTCAAAGTTGGGATATCAATTCTTAGTATAATAGGAATCATCAAGCGTTTTCAAAAAAAAAAGGAATCATCAAGCACTACCTTTAAGAAGTTTTAATGCAATGGTCTCTAGTAGTAAAGAAACTATAACAGAGAATAGGATGAAGACCTGCAAAAAAGAGATATACCTATCAAAACAAAAACAAGGGAGCAAGATGCAGAAAGTCAAGACGCATGCAGTGATGCAGATATGAATTCCCCAGCCCCCTCCCCAACACACACACCCAGCCCTCTTCCCGCCGCCTTATTTCTCCATAAGAAAGTAGAAAGAAAACAAGAAGTAAAAAGCAAAGAACAAAGAACAAATGGGTTTTTCAAAAATAAAAATAAAAAAGAACAAATGGGTTAAACTATATCTCTAAATTTGCCACAATATTATCTCAACCATTTACTTTCATAATATTCACATCATATATCAGCGCTAAAATTAATTTCCAATAAACCAGATACCACCATTTCTTAGAAAGGAGATGTATTACCATTTAATACAAGCTTCTAACAAAAAGAGGTGATAGAAATGTTTGTTCATTAGTAAAAATCTTGTGATTCTCTTTATATTATCTTTCAAAAAATATATACAAAACAACTAAAGCAGCCACATCAAGGAGTCCATTTGTTGAACAATTTCCATTTTTTTCCTTTTTTCATCTGATTAATGTGTTTAAGTGTAGCAAATCTGCAAATGATCTCTTCTGTCGAGGGAATAAAGAGGATTAGCTTAAAACTCTTTTATTTCTTTCTATTAACAAGTGATTAATGGATTGACAAATGGAATGGCCCTGTAGATTCCTTCTACAAGAAGGGATTACATATTTAGAGGGTGCAATATCATCTCTTATATTTTTCCTATATTTTTTTTCATCTTTAGTCGCTGAATTCAACAGCCTTACTTTCAGACAATTAACCCAGTAACAATCATCTGAGACAAGTAAATGACTGCTGGAAGCATAATGGATATATTTCTCTCCCATTAAATATTGGTTTTAGTTATTGTGTTTAAACATCAATATACTTAAGATGTGAAATCAACTAATACACTTTTGCAGTCATATTCAGCATTCTAAAGAATTAATAAGATGACTAAGTCTCAAGTAACACTTACAGAATACTTATTTGAACCAATTTGCCTTTCAAAGACACGGAAGTAGTAGAGCAGATATGCTCCAAATATTAGTTCTGGGGTAGATGAAAAGGCAAATACAGATACAATTAGCTTCCAGAGTTGAAGTTTCTTGAAGATATCCTGTCACATAAGAAATGATAAATAAATAACACATCTCTATTGAAAAATATACACATTTCTATGGTATGTAGGCATGTAGCTCAACTTCTCTGTCATTCTTTTATTATGGAATTAAAGACATATGCATCAACTTTCCCTTAGAACTATTCAAATTTCAAACTCTGCTACAAATCATAAACTAAAAATGATAACTATACCCAAAAAGAACAGGAAAGCTTGTAAGTGATGCTATAGAATCTAAAAAAGAAATGGCCTTAAATTTTTAACTTGGGAATGTAAAAGAAAGTACACAATTGAAGCTAGCTCAAATTATAGCACAATTTCATATTTCCATAATCTATAATGGCAATACCAGGCAGAAAACCTGAATCCGTCAAATTCATAAAACCCAATTTAAGCTAACACAACACTATAACAACTCAAAATCCTAGCCCTTTTTCCAGAATACAGTACCAAAACCCCGGTTTTTCATCAAATGCGAAAATGGTAAGTATATTACGATGATCTCATACAACATTGATAAGATACAGAGAGAACGAATTGAAAGAGCAGAAAATAACCTGATAAGACCATCCGAGGTTGCTGGAACGGCCTTGAATCCCAAAGACGATTGTGAAGAGAGCACACGCAATGACCAACGCTCTCGTCACCGGCGCATTGTCTATTACACAGTAACAACCATTAAACAAAAGCAGCAATTAGGAAATCATAATCATAAGTGCTTATGCATCACGAAACCAGATGAAAAAGATGTGATTGAGATCGAGAGGTGCGTACTGAAACCAGATGGGCCGCCGTTCATCTCCGTAGTGAACCCGACGACCTGAATTGAGCTCACCGTCAATTATCCTTCTCCGATTATGCTCTTCCTCTTCCGCTCTGTCTGTACCAATATGTACAACTGTATGTACGTATAGTCAGTCAAATCTCTCCGCCTTCGTCTTCTTCTTCTTCTTCTTCAACAAATTTGCCCTATTCTGGAATTCTCTTCGCGAATCGCGATGGGGTCAGGTTGAGGATTTATCGGATTTGTTCGTTAATGCCGGAGGTTTGGTAAACGGGTCGGGCTGCTTTTTCTTGGATTTATAACAAGTCCTGAACTCTTTAAGTTAGAGCGTTAGATTGTAATTTCAGAATAAATTAAGGGGCTCCATAGAAATATGTGCAATCTTTAGGCCAATAGTTATACCATGGACCTTACAAGATGGATATGTGTTCAAAATACACAATTTATCTACTGAATGTTTACAATTTACATATTCAAATTGTGAATATTCAGTATATAAATTGTGTATTTTCACCTTACAATATAGACCGGGGTCCACATAATAATTTGTCTCTCTAGGTCAAGTTACCAAAGATTTCTTGCAATACAATTTTGTTGCAAAGGAAAATTACATTTTTAGTCCACTTAGTTACGTTAGTACATGTTATTTAGTTGTTGTAAAATATGCTTTTAATTTTACAAAATAAAAGTGTTTTATCTCTTAAGTAACGTACGAAACTGTGATTTAGTTCATATTTTATGTTTGATTAGCAAGTGTTTATGTTAAAAATAACATATTAATGTATTGTTTTTGGGTGAAGAGGAAAACCACAATGAGTTCAACCAAGAATATATTAACAAGAAACGAACTCATGAATAAATATGACAATATGAGTTTAAGTCTATTTGAGTTAACACTGGTCTAGACATGACTCACATGCTATTATACATGAGCTAACACGTATGATATTGTGTACAATATCATGTCCGAGCCACCCTTTATGCAATGCAGGTGACTTCCCACATAATATCCAAAGTGTTCATTGAGCAAGTTATTTTGTTCTTATTTTTTTTTTTGAATACTATTTTGTTCTTATTATACCTATAGTAGTATATTATCTAATACTGAAAAGGGTAAGGAAACAATGTTTCTTTTTGACTTAATATGAAGATGATTTTCTCCTTCTCAAGGTGCTTGTTCAATTTCTTTGTTCCTATTCACATTGTTGAAGAGGGAGATGATAATTATATGTGTTGGGGACTTGGGGTTATGATATTTGGGTAAGCTTAACGGTTTGATAACAATTGTCTGTTAGATGAATTGAGACCTTATTAGTAGCAACCCAACATAGATTAAAGACAAATGAATGATAACTAAATAAATAAATAAAATTATTTTTAACCCTTCAGTTATACTCATGGTATATAAATAATGATTATTCATACATTCTAAAACAGCAATTCATATTGCTCTACAATTGTAACCTTCATCTGGTATTCAGCTCTAAGAAATAGAACTATAATAATTACCACTTTTAATGTTTCATTATCTCTTAATTATTATTGTATTGGAGGTTGAGAACTTATTTTGCATCCCCATACTTGGGCCGTAGGTCCAGTGAATAAAGAAAAAACAATACAAAATGTCAAATGCATAACCCATGTTAAATGGCCTCTTTAAGTTTTAAACTTTCTTCTTTAACCTGTGAAAGCCCAAGGTTTACTAACATTATTGCAAGATAAATCACTTATAGAGCAATAGGAATTTTTAGTATATTATAAGTCTATTTTTAAGTAGTACACTAAAAATAAACATATATCAAAACATAATTTTCATTTTTGGTCCTACTGTTATTGGGGCATTGCCAATTTTAGTCCACATCATTAATTTTTGCCACATTGCGGCCAGTCTTATTTAGTTCTTACCACTTTTAGTCCACAATTAAAATTTTTGTTAAATAACCGTCCAAAACAGAGATATTTTGGTCTTTTCATGCTTTGGTCATCTCCTTCATCCTTTGCAGAGGTTTTCCTTATACATTTTCATCCAATGAAAAGGTCCGGCAAAAGACATGGGTTTGTAATGTGGCTCACATGGCTTTCGTCGGACCTCTTCATTGGATGAAAATGTGTAAGTAAAACCACTGCAAAGGGTCAAGGAGATGACCAAAGCATGAAATGACCAAAAATACCCCTGTTTTGGATGGCCATTTGACGAAAATTTTAACTGTGGACTAAAAGTGGCAAGGACTAAATAAGACTGGCCGCATTGTGACAAAAATTAATGAAGTGGACTAAAATTGGCAATGCCCCAATAACAGTAGGACCAAAAATGGAAATGACTCTACAATATACAAAAAATAAATATGTATGCCAGTGGTTCACCTTGCAATGTGGATCATGATGGAAATATACGTCTTCTCAATCTTAACACTATAAGCAAATTGCATCTAAAATGATCAACCTAGTTTACAGATATTGTAACTGTGAGTTGGAAGGTTTTGTTATGCATGCTTAGAAGAGCAGAGTTTTGCAAGTTGTATGGTACGATGGTGGCAGTGCAAAACCCTAGCCGACAAAAAACGTTAAAGAGTTCTACTAATATGATGTTCAAATTCAACTATACAATAGGATCAAATGACCACCGTGACTTGAAAATTTTTACAAAATCAATCTTTACGTCTAGACTAATTTACTAATATGTGAATATAAACTTTTATATAATACTCTAATTTTTATATATAATTTCTAAAACTTTCTACAAATTGGAAAAAAATATTATTAACTCTTCAATACAAATTTTATGCATTAGCTTTATAAATAAATTAAATAAAGAATAAGAATTTATGTCTCAATCTAAACAATTAATTAACATTATCTTCTGTATTAACCTAAAGTGATTAAAGTTAGCTACTTTTCAACTGTGGAAATTATAATATCTTTTCCCTATTTCGTCACTTCAAAATTCTGATTGCTTATCACAAATAGCTGTCTTCATTGCTATCCATATCAGCAAATCAGGTGTGATCTCTTCTGACTTTGCACCTACTTCCTAGTTCCTACTACTTGTAATTCTTGTATTATTGTTTCAAGTAATCTGATATATAATTTAGTTGTATGAAGAACCTAAATGTGTAAAACAAATCAAAAATGGAATTATTTGAATATAACGTGCTTAGTACATAGGATAAGTTAGGGATTTTAAGTCGGATCTCACACTAAATAATTAGGAAGTACTAAGGAGGTACTGATCCAGAAAAATTCCTTTCTTTAAAGGGTTAGTTGGCCTTTATAGCGTATGGTGAGGGAGAGCACATATCGAATTCCTACAGTAAGTGTACGTGGCGCTTACATATAGCTCAATCAAGTCAGTTGTGTCAAGTGTCTATATTGAGTTGAACTTAAGTTGATGAGACATCTGAAAAAACACTTCAGAAGTCATTTGTATGTTTAGGTGGGTAGTCAAGTTCTCGATCTAATAGGCCGAGAGCGCATTCCCGAGGTCGGACATGGTCAGGAATCGGCGTACATACTCCATATATCCTCATTAGTAAGTATTTACATATTTTAGTAAGGTTGAAATATATAGAGTTGGAATTGCAATCGTTTAAACACAAAGCTTTGGAGTTTGGATGGTAAAGAGTGTCGAGTTGGATAGTGAGTTGAATGTGACTGATTAAAAATCAGTCAAGAACATAGATATATTGACCCTCACTTCCCTAAGGTTTGGACGAATTGGATAGCAACGCATGTTGATCACTTGGATCGGAGTTCCATATTCGTATTTAATAAAAAGAGATGCATGGTGGTTTTGAGCATCAAGCCACACTTGTCATTCTTGAAGCACTTGAATCCCTTTTCAAGATGTGCAAGATCATGAACATGGGACCAAGTGAATGCCCTAGACCATGAATTAATGTTCTAAAGATTGGAGCAGCTTATCCTAAACCATATCCCATTTGATCATTTCTCTTCCATCTTATCCATTCCCCATTATGTCAATGTCAAAAGGGATTAAATCACCAAACATTTCAAATATCTTCCCAACCAACAAGTTCATGGAATTCAATATATAATACTACAATCAAACAAATTTATATAAACATAAGATATAATATGAGAAAACGAAATTATCAAAAAAAAAAAAAAAGATCTTCCCAACATCACTTGAATGAAACAAAATTCATAGCACAAAGGACAAGAACTACTTGTGTGAGTAATGTGCAAGATTTTTTCAGTATAATATATATTATATATTATGAGCCTTAATTATACGGTGCATCAACTGGACTAGGTCTTGGCTGGATTGGATATTTAGAGTTAGTCTTTATTTCACCATTATGCCTATATTGATGGGATACAAGTATACAACCCACCTAAAATTGTGATACTTATACTGCTTAAAATAATACCAATACATGCACCATTTAGCCAAAATAAAACAAAACCAATGTATCAGATTTACACAAATTTTACAAGGCAAAGTTGTGTAGTAGCTAGTAACAAATGTTGTCTTGAATACATTCCACAATAATACAACCCCCTGTATTTATATATCCAGGCATTCTCAAATTTCTGTTCCCATATATTTAGAACAATCCAAAGACCAAAACCCCTCTTAAAAGAAAAGCAAAAAAAAAATGCAACAAATATTTATAACATATCCCAGACCATAAAATTAAATTTAATAACAGGAAAGGAAGAAAGAAAAAATTCTATGAACAAAGAAAGAACCCTTCCTTTCAGATGGAACTTGAAGCACCAGGAATCAATCAATCAAGCACAGGTCTTGG
>CM008331.1:28515039-28526708 GCA_002525835.2 Ipomoea batatas
CAAGGGAATGAATAAGGCAAGTACTTTAATAAAATAGCTTTCGATCTCCTTCATATTTTTTAAAATTTTTTTTTTTTTTTTTTTTTTTTAAATTTTATAATATTTTTTTTTTTTTTTTTTTTTTTTTTTTTTTTTTTTTTTTTTTTTACATTTTTGTAATCAAAATATATACATGTAAAATTTAAGAACAAAACAATAAGTTTCATGACAAATAATCACCTTAGTGTAGGAGTGATCTTTTTCTATATATAGTGGACGATAATTGTTTCCCACAATTCAAACATAGAACCTAACTACCTAAGATATATCATTGTTTCTCTCCGACCAACCAAAAATACAATAATGACGATAATACAAACCCTCCAAATATCTTTCCTATCCCTGTTATGTTTCACTTTCCTCCTCCACACCGCCTTATCCTACGCCCCTTTCACCGCCGTCCTCCTCCGCCACCACCTCCCCTTTTGTCTATCCTGCGCCGCTTTGGCCCTCATCTGCTTAGTCCATCACCTTCGCTCCCGCCCATACCCCGTCTTCTTGCTAAATTACGCCTGTTACAAGCCGCCGCCCCACAGAAAATGTTCGTACCAGGTTGCCGAGTCTTTCGTCCGCCGGAACGAACGTTTGTCCGATGAAACAATCGAATTCATGCGTAACATTTACGTTAAATCTGGATTGGGGGATGAAACCTACGCGCCGCCGTTTATATTCGATGGGGATTGTGCTCCGACGCTAAAATGCGCCCGTCAAGAAGCGGAGGAGGGTATCGTCTCTTCCGTTGATTGCCTCTTGGCTAAAACCCTAATTGACCCTCAGTGTATTGACGCCGTTATCGTTACGTGCGGCAGTTTTTCGCCGTCTCCGTCGCTCTCGTCGTTCATTGTGAACCGTTATGGCCTTAAACCCGACGTGAAAACGTATGATCTTAGTGGAATGGGGTGCAGCTCCGGCGTGATTTCTGTTGATTTTGCGGCGAGGATTTTACGTAGCAGGAGAAAGGTCCAAAATGCCCTCGTCGTCGCCACTGAGAGCATTTCCCTGAATTGGTACACGGGGGCAAATCGGTCAATGCCGTCATCACTAACGACCCGGCCCGAAGACGAGTCGCGAAGATGGAACTCGTCGACTCGCTCCGGACTCACCACGGCGCGGATGACGGGGCCTACAGAGCCGCGTTTCAAGAGGAAGATAGAGACGGTCTCACAGGAGTTTCACTTACAAAAGACCTGATTAGGGTGGCCGGGGAGGGCCTACGTAAGCACATCACAATCCTCGCACCACGAGTCCTCCCACTGAATCAACTCGGGAGGTACCTTGTCGCCGCTCTGACAATCGCGCTCTCACCCGGTGGCGAGTCAAAGCGGGCGGTGCCGGATTTGACGACGGCGTTTGAGCACATGTGCATACACACCGGCGGGAAAGCGGTGATCGAACAAGTGGCGAGAGTTTTACGCCTGAGCGAGGACGTGACCGAGCCAGCTCGGATGAGTTTGAACCGGTTCGGCAACACGTCCAGTAGCCTTGTGTTTTACGAGTTGGCTTATTTTGAAGCAAAAAAGAGGGTGAAGAAAGGTGACAAGATGTGGATGATAGCATTTGGGACAGGGTTTAAGGTTGGCAGTCTTGTCTGGAAGTGGATTCAAGATTCAACACAAGAATCTGATAATCCTTGGAATGATTGCATACAAAGTTACCCTTTGAAGACTTGGTGAATTATAACATAATTCTAAACTTTTGAGCCCATATCTTAGAGTTACTGCTGAAGTAAATCGTGAGACGCATAATGTGTTCTCCCAATTTTTAATATATATAGTACCATAAAACAATTATTATTTATATTATATGAATTTTAAGATGATGTTTTGTACCTGATACGACAACTCATAATATGTCCGTTTTCATCCGTCATTGGGTATTGTAGTATAAGGGTTTGACGATACATAATACAAGCTTGTTACTATCACTTCTAAATTATTTCCATTAATTCCGTGATTAACATATAATGGTGGCATTGCAAGTGTAATTAATTAAGCAGTTTGAGTCGCATTTTAATCTAATTCAATAAATAAACAACACGCGACAAAAATATTATTATCTACAAAGTACTTAACACTTTTTTTTGGAGTACTTAGCACTTTAATCTTCTTAGTAAATACAAATTAACGGTACAACCTAAATTGTACAAAAACCTTAATTGCCTCGTACAAAATACTATCTACGCGTACTACTTATCTTGGTTGACAAATAATGAAGTTATTTAAGTGGTCAGCATAATTCTTATACCTAGATCATGAGTCTTATTAATATTTTTTTTGGTCAAGTCTATAGCGCAAACTAATTGAGATTTATAAATATGCACAACATACAATTATAAAGTGCCAATGAATAAAAATGAACGGGCATGATCTCATGAGATTGGAAAGTTCTGATTGACACAATACAAGTTACATGAATCAACCTCCTTACACTAGGTGGATGTGCTATTTATATTAACAAGTTGACGTAATGATCTGATGACAAGTCAGTGAAGTTACCAACGGAGTTAATTAACTACATCATATAACGTCCTTCTATTGGGTAGCTGAGGTTAATTATTATACGAGTAAGTTGTTGATGTAACAGGAGTGTGATGTTTGATGGTCAAAATGACTTATCAAGCAATGGAGATTAGGAAACTTGTTGATATTGAGATTTGTAAGCTTAATTACTAATATGTCTTGTTAGGAGTTAAAGTTTAAAGTTTTATTACACTTTTCTAAATATTTAGAGTGCTGATTTGGTCCTTCTCCCTAAAAAAACACCTATACCGTATTATTATTACAAACTTTGGGCTTCCAAATGAAATTATTCTTTTTTATTTATTTATTTGGTTTTTCGAACCCGTTATAGATTTATAGCATACCGAAAATAACCGAATCATCAACTCCAAATCTGACTGAAATTCATTCTGCATTTTTTTCCCCAAAGCCGTTAATCGTTATGAGTAGGGCCTGAACATTTCCTTCTTGAAGTGCATTGTAGCGGATTTACTATGAACCCTGTTGCAACAATCTAATAAGTTAACAAAACTAATAGCATTTTGGACATCCATAGCCCAATGCATTTCATGTTTAAGGACTTTGCTAGTAAAGCTCATCCTCCTTTGCTTCTTGTTTTCTTCTAAATTCATTTAACTCTTTCCACAGACTTTCACTAGCATATAGTTTAACAAAGGTTGGCTGCTTCAAATTTGGCATGTATAGTTTATGTTTCACACTTATTTGAGTATATACCATAATCCTCATTTTGATACAAACTTATTACTTACCAAAATTATAACTTCAGACATGTGCCAATGCTAAACAGCAAAGAACATTTCCCAAATTCTGTTAGTTTGTTGTATATTGCATAACTTCTGACCATATGTCTTCGGTTCTCAAATCTGATGTGATGGTTGCACTCAATAAAGTGGCTAAATCGCTAGATGAAGATAGTTGGATGTTTGATGGACCTCGGTCTCGTATGCACCGTATTTCAAGATCAGGTAACTGTTAAGATCAAACGCTTTGTGCATTGTTAAATCGGAAAGCCCATATAAGTAAACCAATCTAGGTTATTATTATTTTAGAGTACATTATTTAAGTACTGAAAATACATACAGTATCTTATGTATACTATGAAATAATGTACCTTCAGTACAAAAATAATGTACTTTTAATATAATAAAAATATACCTTACATTCATGGTCCACATAGCTGGTCCACACAATAATTTGTCATTATTCATAGCTAATTGGTTCAAACCGAGAAGTTTGAGAGTTGAACTTGAAACCATGTAATTACTAAGCTAATAGCTCGACCAACTCGATTAATGGCATCATTGGTATGCAACCAACCTTATAAGGTTTCCTTGAAGATGAGGGCATTCCCTATCATTGTGACATTTGCCCTTGTTTATTGGGAATGTAGTAACAAAGTAAACTACCACAAGTCAAAAGAAATGGTGTTCTAGATGAAAATAGATTAGGTATTTAAGTAATACCATGTCAAAAGATTATAAATTTTAAAAAACATATTCATAGAAGATTTATGAGAATATATGACAAGATTCTTGTTAAATTGTAATACCAACTCATAGACTAAAAATTTTGAGTTGGTCAGGTTTAACAAAGGAAGTCACTATTTATTTAGAAGCTTGTCAATTAATATTTATTAAGAAACTTGCCATTAAATTATCCAACAACCACAACAAAAGACACTAAAAATTGTTTTTGTCAGAAAGGCAAAATCCTAATCAATGGGTACCGACCTCATGTAGAAACTAAATAGGCTTTTACTATCCTGCAAATAAAAAAATAAGGTAAACAAACTTACAGAATTTGTGCAGTTTTTGCTATTTAGACAAAAAGGAACATTGAATTTTCTCATAACCAAGACTTTTGGATTTCCTACTTTGAGAGGTTCTCTTAGAGATCTATATTTTCTAGATTTCTATAAGGTTCTTTGTATAAATAGATAATTTTTCTACCAAATCTATCACCTAGCAAAAATTAAAAAGTTTTCAAAATTTTTTTTTTGGTAGTCACATAATAACTTAAAGTCAATAATGTGCATTCAACCTAACATAAATGCCTAGCTTAGCTTCCTTGAAGATGAGGGCATTTCCCAACATAATGACATTTGCCCTACGTTTCCTAGAAATGAAGTAAGAGTTTCATCAATGGTTATTACATTAAGTTGGGGTTTTGTCAAGCTAATAATGAAATATCTAGATCAATTATTTAATTAAGTGTTGTCATGTCAAAAATTACCTAATTAAAGAAAATTTTGAAAACACATCAATAGCCGGCGTTTTCATTACATTTATGACAATATATATCTATAAATTCTTGTCAAATTGTTATATCAAGTCATCATAGGCTAAAAATATCAAGTTGGTGTTTGATGTTTGCCCAGTGATTAGTGAGGATGTCTATCTTGATGACTTGGCTCATATCACGTGTACTCGTAGAGTGGTAGAGTCAAACTAGCTCGTGGCTCCCCTGGGGTCCCCCTCCTTTTCTGATATAAAAAGAAATATATCAAGTTGGCTCCTAAAGAATAGTCAAGAAGCATGATTCTCGTACTAATTTGATTCTTATCAACATTCTTTTTGTCGAGTTCATTACACAAAATTTTTTTTAATGTAATAATTTACATGTCCTTCCTTTGTAGTTGCGTGCTATTAAGCAATCAAGTCAGTAAATTCTAGACTATTCAACACTAATAATAGTTGCAAAAAAAAAAAAAAACACTAATAATTGTTGCTAGGAAAGTGCTAAAATTGCACACTGTACAATGATACATTGTTTTCAATTTTGCATCCCTCACCGGACCACCGCTACCGGCCGCCGGAGAGAAAAGATTCGGTGATGGAAGTAGAGCCGGAAAACCCACTATTCATCATGGAAGATTTATGCGACAAAACAAAAGAATCAAATCCTTCGGCTCGAGAATACATGAGATCATGGCTACTAGAAATCCCCATGGCTGAAAGCTCCGGCAACTCTCCGTCACCTTCCAAGTACTGAACCACTTGCCGGATCGTCGGCCGGCGGCCGGAATCTGGGTGAGAGCACAATAACCCAAGCTTTAGAACCAACTCCGCTTCACCTTTCGCATATTCCATACCCATATTTCGATCCATCGCTTCAAGAATATTCCCTTTTGCCCAACACGAAAACACCCAATCCACCAACACAAAATCATCGGCCTCTTTCTTAGGTTGTATGGGCCGTTTTCCGGTCGCCACCTCCAGCAAAAACGCCCCGAATGCGTACACGTCGCTGCTCGTCGTCGCCTTCCCGGTTCTGGTCTGCTCGGGTGCAAGATAACCCAATGTTCTCACGATATGCGTCGTGTGTGGGTCCGTTCCATGATCGTACAACCTCGCTAATCCAAAATCTCCAGTTTTTCCATTAAATTCATTGTCTAATAAAATATTACTAGCTTTTATATCTCTATGGATCACGACTTGCTCCCACCCTTCATGTAAATACAGCAGCCCAGAAGCCACTCCTTTGACCACCGCAAACCTGCGGCTCCAGCTTAGAATGTTGTCGTTTGGTGGGTTGTATAAATACCTGTTAGTATAACATTTGTATTGGCATTAACCTTCCATAATTACTCTAATAGAAATAAAACAAACATATATAGGGATATTGATAATAAATTAATGGATTGTTTTGAATACAATAATTTATGGAGTGATTTTTCTATGAGATTGCCTCACACATATTTTTATCTATGAGTCTCTTCCCGTCAAGATCAAAATACTAATTAAAAATAAAATGTTTGTTACTTAAGTATAAGTGTAGTACGTTTGAAGAAAAAATATAATATTAATACATTTTAATTTAAAAGTATTATATTTTTATTTAAAAGTATTATATTTTTATTAATATACATTTTATTATGATTAGTATTATATTTTTAGCATAAGTATTACATTTTTCTTCATGAATTCTTGTCCTTATGACAATTTCACACAAATTTTTGCCTAATTCATGACACAAATAGACTATGCATATGTACTTTAAAACTTACTATAGTTCACAAAATCGGTTTGATACTAAAATTTATTAATTAATGAAGGGAAAATAGTCAAATAAACCCTAAACTTCACACCAAAAGTCAATTAGATACTTGAACTTTTTTTTTAAACCCTCAAACATGTTTTTTGTGCAACTAAATCCATCAACTGGTAACAAAGTTGTTATAGGCAATCATTCTCATTTCGACGAAAAATTCGATAAATCTTCGACTACAACAATTTCAAGTTGCCTTTTCCGGTCTGGTTGCCACCTCTCCAGAGAAGGCTACCTTTTCTGGCCGTCTTCTCCAGCAAAGGTGAACTTTACTGGTTGTCTTTGCTGGATAAGGCAACCATTTGGTCGATGGTGAATGTTTCTTGATAAAATTTCTCATGAACAACACTGGTCAACAGCAAAAATGATGGTCAACAGTGTAATTTTACCGTTAACCAGTTGGTTATCGATAGATTTAGTTGATTTGACAAAAAAATAACATGTTCAAGGATTTAATTTTAATTTTTAAAAATTTAAGTACCGAATTAACTTTTGGTGTAAAATTTTAAGGATTCAACCCATTTCCATTATATTACTCAATATCAAAACCTGAATTTTTTTTCAATACCTGTCTAAACTTCCATTTGGCATGTACTCATACACCAAGAACAGCTCCCCTTTCCGGCGGCAATAGCCCAGAAATCTCACCAAATTCCGGTAGCGCAACCGCCCAATACTCACCACCTCCGCCACAAATTCCTTTATCCCTTGCTTTGAATCATGGGACACTTTCTTCACTGCAACCTCAATCCCTATCGCAGGTAATACCCCTTTGTACACCGACCCAAACCCCCCTTTCCCCAACAATTCACTCTCTCTAAACCCTTTTGTCGCCATATACAAATCCTTAAACTTAAACCTGTGAGGCCCAAATTCCTGCTCCCAATCTTCTAGAACCTCTGCAAATTTCTTCCTCCTCCCAACAACATAAACTGCAACGAAACCTAGTACTGCCACTGCGACTAAACATAGTATTGGCAGACCGGTTTTGTAAAACAATGGCGTTTGTTTTCGACCCAGATGAGGAATCTTGGGGAGCTTGGAGAGATCCAGATCTGTGGCTCTTCCATTCATCTTAAAGCTCCACCCCGCAACATAAAAATCAGAGGTCAACTCTGGGCCTGTGGCGGCGGAGAATCCAACGTAGGATTCTTTAGCTAAGACTAAGGAAATGTCGAACGAGAAACTCATGAGAGGTGTACTAGGTTTTGGGACTCGGAACGGAGCTAAAGTAACGTTAATCTGGTTGGAAAAACCGTCGTAATCAATCCATGCCTGCAATGGATGCTCGCTTAGAAGAGTTAAGTTTTGAATGGCGCCTTTCTCGTCCACATACGCAACTCGCTTCTGTACCTATAAACATATACGGAGTAATATATAAACCATGTACAATTTAATTAACTACAGCTTTAAAATTTTAATTGAAATAAAACATATGCTTCAATTTGCTATTAAAACTAACCCAGGTATCAAAAGCAATCCACGCTTGAGTGAGCATGTGAACATATATACCCCTTAATATATAAATTACAGTTTAACTATCTGTTTAGATTTTTAGTTGAAATAGAACACATGCTTAACACTGCTGAAAATTTTACTATTTCTGACCAAATTTTCCGTCCCACATAAAGTTAATTTTCAAATAAAAAATTCCTTTTACCGTCCAATAACTCTTGTTGGTAAGAAATTGCCAGATTTTCAGCCGTGTCAATAAGAGCATCTCCAATAGTGATAGATTTTTAGGAGTTTTTACATATGTGATTAGAAAAGAGAAATATGAAAGAGAAAAAAACAAAATTTGAAATAAAAAATAAAGACAAAATCTGATAAACGCACCCGATTGGGCTCCACATGCACCAGACTGATTCCTTCAATTTTTTGTGGGACCCACTAATAAGACCAAAAACAGGTTCTTGGCACTTCTTGCAGTACAATTTCAAAATTTCTATATCCTTACTCTCTTACTTGGGCCTAATATGTATTTCCTTAAAAATTGTATAAAAATCATACTAAAAACACTATTGGGGATGCCCTAAGGTTAATTTGTACCTTAGACTCCATGTCGTTGATGTCGATTCCGACATGATCATCGGCGAGGTCGTGAAACTTGCGCGTCTCAATCGCGTCAAACTCAACGGCGAAGATCCGGTTGCTGGAATTCCCCTTGCTGCTCTCGTTCATCAGGCCCATGAACTGCCCGGCGGCGCCCACCGGCGACAGGTTTTTGGTCGGGGAGATAACAAACGCCATGCCGTGGCCGCCCTTGGTGGCGTACAGAGGAACCATGGCGAAGACGAAGGTCGTGGAGAACGAGGAGATGTTGTTGAAGCTGATGGGGTGGGTGTAGAAGGCATGGCCGGTAGAAAAAGTTGTGTCGTTTGTGAGTTGCAGTAAGGAGTGGTGTGATAAATGTGCGAGGCCGTCGAAGGTTATGTCGGTGGAGTTGGAGAAGCCGTTGTAGATGAAGTTTGTGGTGTCTGAGGCGGCTACAAAGGGGGGAGTTAGAGAGCAGAGAGAAGAGTAGAGTAGTACAAGATTTAGAAGAGGAGGCATGGCTAAATATCTGCAACAATGGAGTGGAGGAGGAAGATGGAGTTGAGGAGATGTTAATGATGTTTTGTTGTCTTTAGGAGGATCAAACATATGTACTTTTAAACCGTGTAATCTCGTCCTTTGGAGCATCCTTATCAATGGAGATATTTTGCCACTCTTGAGGGGTTTTGTATATATGATTAGAAAATATAAAATGGGTTGGATGAAAAAAAGAAAAACAAACTAAATTCTGACAATTTATAAAAAAAAAAATAAATAAATAAATAAAATGAA
Organism: Ipomoea batatas; assembly: GCA_002525835.2. Taxonomy (NCBI): domain Eukaryota; kingdom Viridiplantae; phylum Streptophyta; class Magnoliopsida; order Solanales; family Convolvulaceae; genus Ipomoea; species Ipomoea batatas. Next base: position 28,524,471 of record CM008331.1, read on the forward strand.
AAGGTGGTATAAAGTCAAAGCCAGCTGGCGGCCACTCTGACTCGCCCCAGTGCACACGTGCCCGCTGGGGCGCGAAGTGCGCCAAACGGGCACTTCATGCTTTTTTTTTATTATTTTTTTTATTTTTATTTGCTCTGCAATTACTTACACAAACTTTGTTTTTGCAGCAGTTTTATTTCATCTGATTTAAGTCTCCAAATCGTCTTTTGCACTGTCCAGATTATATCCTGACATAAACTCCATATTATACACTGTTGTAGATGGTCTTAAAAGAGATTGAAAAAGTTCTAATTTTTTTTTTCATATGGAGAAATTAATGTTACTAGTACTTTTTCTATTAATTATATTGGATTGCCTTGGTGCAAATGATAATTAGGTTGAGCATGGTCCAAAATTAGTGTCTCCAATAGTACGTTATAATGATCATATTTGGTAACATAGTTAGCTTATTAGCCAATTTTAACTTACTTGCCAACTATTAACACTTTATTAATTAATCAATACGAGTGTTTGATTAATTAATTTTTTTGTAACAACTTATTGCTCCAAAATATTAAAATTCAAAGCAACTTTTTTGATAAGTTTTTTTAGAAAGTCATTTTGCATGTAATCAACTATAACCTAACAGCTAATAGCTAATTTACCAAACACATTTCTACAATCAGGTAATACAATCAACTAGTCAAACCCAGTAACTCAATCAGTTAACAGTTATTTACCAAACGTCTAAACACTTTCAATATGTTCAAAACACCTCGTGATCTAACAAAAAAAACTTTGTATCAAACATCTATACTTCTATTGATATTTATTGTAATTTTTTTTTTTTTAAAAAAGGCAAACTCGTCAATTGCGTGGACATAACAGCATCACCATTTGATGTCACTGCAAGTGACAACAAGAATCGTATTAGGGCATGCATATGAGATGTGTTTTTTCACAATATTAATCTAATATTAGTTGAAAATAATTATTGTGTTTTTGAAGAATAAAAAATTATTATCATATATGGAAGGGGAAAGATGAAATGAATACAAATTGGACTCACACTTGTGTAAGACCGTCCCACGGAACATTATTTGTGAGACGGGTCGGATCAATATGAAAATGTAATACTTATACTAAAATATATAATACTAATTAAGAATAAAGTGTTTGTTACTTAGAAAAAAACATAATACTTTTGAAAACAAATGTAATACTTTTACATTTTGATATAAAAGTATTACCTTTTTTTATTAAAAGCATTGCACTTTCTCTTATAATAAGTAATGTTGACAAATCTAAAAGTATTACATTTGCCCTAAAAAGTATTACATTTACATTTTTCAATATAAATATTATATTTCACCTTGACCCGATCCATCTCTCACAAATTTTTGCTAAAAATTGTGATTTATTATTTTCTTGAAATAAAAAAAAATTACTTTAAGGGGGTGTTTAAATTGTGATTGGCTTCATTTCCTCTTCAATGGAGAAAAGTCTCCCATTGAGAATGTAGTAGATCCAATAGGTCTCACCTTAACATTTGGTAGGTTTGGGCTCAATTTCTATCTTTTTAAAAATAAAGTTTAATATTGTAAACTTTTTTTGAAAAAATATTGTAATTAATATAGGTTTAGTTCATGATTCCATAGCCTTCGGCGTAGGGTAACTTTTCATGAAGCATGACCCATAATTAAGTTTTACCATGCATATATACTCTGATGTAACAAACAAAGATTAATTATTTTCATTATATTATATGGGTAGTACATAGAAAAATATCTGCATCAAAAACTTATGAATAAAAATAAAATGTGAGTTTATCAAGTATTTTCTTAATTATCCTAAGATGTGGGGTTACTTTTCTAGCTTGACCAATAATTCCAAACCTACCAAGCTGAAATGCTGTACAAGAATAATTCACTGCAAAAGATGACAACTCATACTAATACTATATTAGTTGTCAACATTAAATTCCATTGTCCCTAAAAGTAGTATCCATTTTAGTATTAATAGAGCTTTGATTTGCTTTTTTTTTTTGAGAAGAGAGCTTTGATTTGCTAGTCTTAGGGAATAGGATGATCATCTCATAATTTATTCAGAGTGATGCGAGTTCTAAGTGTGTATATTGAGTAAGTTTCACTCATGCATGTATAATAACTTATAAATTATATATAAGAAATAAATCACACTAAGAAGACTATTTGTGACGGGTCAGGCTCGACCAAAAAGATATTAGTAAAAGATCAAATT
>CM008331.1:28540549-28552784 GCA_002525835.2 Ipomoea batatas
TATTGGAATTTCAGTACTTTGGTCCTCAACAATTTTTCTTGCTCAATTAGGTCATCGGCTTTGAAAAAATTAACCAATTTGGTTCTCCGTATATTTTGATGTTAAACAACCGTTAAATTGGGACTGGATTGATAATTTTGCTATAGTCAATGGACCATTTTAATTTGGTAATTAATTTTTGATTGAAATGGTTTTCAAAAAAAAATAAATTTTTTTTGATTGAAATGGTTCCTTGACTATAATGAAATTACCAATTTGGTCCCAATTTAACGGATATCAAACGGTAAAATAAACGGAGGACCAAATTGGTTAATTTTTCAAAGTCGAGGACTTAATTAGGCAAGGAAAATTATTGAGGGCCATAGTGATAAAATCCCAATAGTCGAGGGCCAAATTGGTAATTAATGAATCAGAAAATCTCAATAGTCGAGGGACCAAATCGGTATATATAAAATCCAATTTTGATAGTGATTGGATAATGAATTAACAAATAAATCAACAATAGTTCATTCCTAGTCCGCATAGGAGTATGATAAAATTAAATCCCTTTCCTAATCAAATAACGTTTTAAATTGTGTATAATCCTGAAGCTTCACATGTATAAGATCCTATAAATTAACCATCAAAAAGTTATAAGGTATGTTTCACAGGTTCGATTCATATATTTATAATTGTAAGATTTCTTTAAAATCTTTACTACTTATAAGAGGGTTTTTGGTTTATTGGAAAATTTCTTCGGAGGAATTAAAGTTCCTATACTTTGAGGAAAATTGTATTATTCTATGTTTGGTTCATGAAAGATATTTTTCAAAGAAATCTGATATGTTTGTTTCCACATAAAATTCAAGATCAAGATCGAAAGAGTTGCAATCAGGAACTTTTGATCAAGATCACAAACCCTAATACTTACTCGAGAAAATTAAATAGTCAGCAATATAATGTCTAATTCCATTGGTCGGGGAAGACCTAGAAAAGCTTCCATAAAAAGTGATGTTTGCCCTTACACAACATCAACGAAATCCAAGATCAAGATTAAAGTTTTGGAACAACAGGACTACTGGGATCATGTTGTTTCTGCAACACCTAGAAAACCTAGGACCAAGAATACAAGAATCTTGAATAGTAAAAAACAATCTTTGGGACAACGTTATCTTCTTGATCAGAATCTAAAGCCAAATTCAATCTCGCAGAAAGAAGTCGAAGGAGTACCATTTCTTGATCTTGATGCAAGCCCAATTAATACTAGATCACCATTGTTATCCAATTCTATTGATAGAGTGAAGCCAATTTCATCACAAAACGAAGTTGAAGCAGTGTTCATCACTAGTTCTTCTTCTTCTTCAGAGTTGAAGATTAGTTTGTCCACGCCACTTTCTGAATACATCATTCCAGGACCTATTCCAGACTATATTTATGATTTTGCATGGGATGAAGATATAAACTGTAATTTTTGGGAAGACATCCCAGATTTTGAAGAATAACTTCATCTCTTAATTGATGTATCTATTTATCTACAAATTGTTATTGGTAAAGTGAATGTTTATAAGTTCATATGCCATGACTCTGTGCACTGATGTAACAATGACAACATAGAAAATGCATGTAACATGGTGATATTCATAATTTTATTTTTTACTTTATTTTCTTTTAAAAAATGAAAATGAACCTCTCTCTGTGCATATAAATTAGGGGTGGACGTTTCGGGTTTCGGTTCGGTTTTTCTTTTTCGGTTTCGATTTTGGTTTTTCAATTTTAAAAAATTTAAATCATTCAGTTTAACATTAGAGTTCGGTTCGGATTTAATTCGGTTCGGTTTAAGTCCCCGAATTTTATCGTTTCCTAATTTTCTGAACATACTATCACATTATCCATATCCAAAATCTAAACATTATATATCAAAATAGCAATTCAAAGTCCAAACATACTACTAAATACTAATTGTGAGGTAAAGAACAATTGTAGCAAACAACAAAAGCGCAAAGTAGAGAACAAGCTATTAAGAAATCAAATAAAAAAATTTAAGTGAGATACCAGTGAGAATAAGAATTAAACGACGGAGCAAGCATCAAGGGACTTAGATTTACTTCTTTATTATTATTTTTGTTGTTGTTGTAGTTATTATTATTATTATTATTATTAAACCTAACAAAGNAGCATTATTCTTTAAGTTCTCCTTATATTATAACACTTTTTACCAATATTATATGACCAAACTTCTATGGTACTATTCGTTGGAAAAACATGGTAATTTACTGTAAAATTCTCTTTAAATTATGTACTCACACAAAACTAGGGTAGTTCATATATCTAATATCTTAAATGATGAATACGGAGTACTACTTAAACAGAGATGTGCGGAGAAGAACTGTGATAGTTTGTAATGAACTTATATTTTTTTGAAACAGTTTGTAATAAACTTTAATAATTGATATGATATGTTCTCTATAAGAAAACATCATTTAAATAACACACTTGTGTGAGACCGTCTCACATATCAGAATTCATGAGGGGATTGAGTCGGATCGGAACAATATGAAAATGTAATACTTATACTGAAAAATGTAATACTAAATAGAATTAAAGTGTTTGTTACTTATAAGAAAATTTTTTAATACTTTTGGAGATAAAATGTAATACTTTTACACTTTGATGTAAAAGTATTATATTTTTAAACAATAGTATTATATTTTTCCTTATAAGTAATGTTGGCAAGTGTTTGTTACTTATAAAGGAAAATGTAATATAATTTTGAGGAAATATGTAATACTTTTAAATTAAAATGTAAAAGTATTACATTTTTTTCATATAAGTAATAAACATTTTTTTACTTATTAGTATTACATTTTCTAATATAAATATTAAATTTGAACCTGACACAAGTTTTCCCAAAATTTTGTACTATTAAAATTTTGATCAACTTAACACTATCTATTGTCATATACTATCACGAATCATATAATTGGGTGTACTAACTAATAATTAGTTAATAGTGTTAATAGATAGCACAAAATTAAAATACATAAATAAACAGTAGATCTTATTGAATAATGTTTAACTATCATTCTAAAACATAGATTACCATTGTTGTGGGGCAACTCCATGGTTCAACAATTGACTTAATAACTACAAGGTTCTAAGTTTAATTTTCTATGGGAGCTATTTATTAGTCTTTTTTGTTTAATTAAGTTGATTAGCTATGGACAACGAGGCTAGCTAGGGTCACAGGAGGAGCTTGACCCATAATGCACTTTTGGAGTTTCGGTTAGCAGTTGCGCGCTTTTATGTAAATCAAACATATCAACCTAGGTTACTTATATATGAAGAATAGACAACTATCATGGAGATTCAAACTTCAAACACTAATTATTAAACTAATTGTCTGACCAACTTGACTGAGATTGAAATTCTATTACTCCTTTTAACAGTCGTTAGAAAGTCTCAGACAAGTGTTTTCATTAATAATAAATATAACAAGTAAAATGAACAAAAGAGTCGGAAAAGACTTCAAAATTCACCTAAAAACATGTGACCAAGGTGGGTCCCCCATGGAGTTCAAAAGTCGTCTTGTACTGCAACAAGTCTAGAAAATGGAGTTTGAATCAACATTGGGAGATGGACATGGGTTTCGAATGACACTAGGCGACAACAAAAACCCACATGGATTGAATTCAATTCTCATCATACTTTCTTCAGTTTGCTGGATTCTTCTACTCAAACTTTGATTCGTACACTGAACACATTTAATTATTAATTAAATATATAAAGACTTTCAAGTCTTAAACAGCAATTACTTGGATGTGGACATCATACTAACAATATAATGCAGTTCATGAATGTGGACACACGTTGAAAGTTGAAACATGAAAGGTGAAAATTCCATCTTCAGTTCATTCAGACTTGTTTTACTGTTGGCTATAACATTGCAAAAAGAGAAGTTATTCAACTTATTTGTTATTGAAACAATTACCCATACAAATGATTTGTAAATCTTATAAATTTCAGTGTTATTGAAGCTTGTATATATAGTAATACTCTCCAAAGATGTTTGTATAGTAGTACTCTCACTCTGCAATTATTAACGAATCAAAACTATTAATTCTATTTGGATTAGTCAATCAATTAAGTGATGCATGTCCAAGAATAGTACTATATAATTTTGATTTTTTGAAAATTTGATGTGACTATTAGGTATTAGTGGTATCTAATTATAATATCGTGTAATGTTAAAAAGAAAATTATAAAAGTATCCCCATTATAATTTTGATTTTTTGAAAACTGGCTTAAAACATTTTGCTTCCGACGAAAGAGTATATTGGTACAATTTACCTCTTCATGGTCGTGTGATTGAAAATAAATTCATAGGATGTATAATATAATCTGATAAATACAGAAAATTTGAATTATATAAAAAGACAAAGTAAAAAAGTTGTTTTTTAAGAAAAAAAGAGGCGGTGGTGGACCGGAGAGGTTCAGTGAACCCACACCAACCGTATATTTGGTTTAGCCAAAGTCCACGGAGGATGGCCCCGCCCGGCCGGGTTCGTGGGACACGTGGCTCCGGTCCACATATGGTATAGTCTTCACAAGAGGTTCGTTAATTTTTGACTGAATTGGTAATTAGTAATTAAATTACCCCTTTCAATTAATTATTTTTATTTCGAATAAATAAATAAATATAGGGTCACACTTGTGTGAGACCGTCTCACGGATCCTTATTCGTGAGACGGGTCGGGTCGGGTCGAAACACCATGCAAATATCACACTTATATTTGCAAATGTCATACTTATATGCTCAAATATAATACTAATCAAGAATACAATTTTTGTTACTTATAAGAGAAAAATTATTACATTTTTCATAATAAGTAATGTTGACAAATTTTCCATACTTATAAGGGAAAATATAATACTTTTGAGGAAAAATGTAATACTTTTAAATCGAAATGTAAAAGTATTGAATTTTCCCTTAAAAGTATTACATTTACCCTTATAAGTAACAAAATTTTGATTCCTGATTAGTATTACATTTGAGCATATAAGTATGACATTTGTGCGTATAAGTGTTACATCTGCATCTTGACTTGACCTGTCTCACGGTGAGACGGTCTCACACAAGTTTTTGCCATAAATATATAGATGTGGTTTGAAAGCTTACAGTTAAAAAGGTGGGTTTAATTACCGTCACCGGCAATGACTTCAGATTATGACGCGCGCATTAGTTAGGATTTAATATTAATTACTTCACGTTGGTTTGAATCGTTTCAATTAATTATTTTTCATGAAAATGTGAGACCCATTTCTAATTAATTAGTTATTTCAGTGATAATATAAAGAAATTAATATAATGCAAGTGAGTATGTGTGTATATAGACAATGAGAGAATGAATCTTCCCATGCGAACGTATAGATTTACACTTAGTTTTCTCTAAATTATTTTAAATTATTTTGGCCTTGTTTGGTAAATGGTGGTTAGCTGATTAGGTTAGAAGGTATAATTAATTGATAATATTAACTGATTGTTGAAAAGTATTTGGTAAATTAGCTATGAGTTGATAGCTGTTTGGTATAATTTCTTTTCTCAAAAGGCTAATTGAAAACGTTGTTTTAAGTAGCCTTTTGAAATTTAGTATTTTGGAGTTACAAAAAACTTATTAACCAAAAACTTATATTGATTTTTTTAACCAAGTCAAACAACTAATAATGGTCAAATAGGTCAAAATTGGCCGATAGACTAATTATTTACCAAACAGGGTCATTGTGATATTTAATAAGAAATCTAAAAGTTTATAATTTATAATTGAACTTTAAAAACTTTTAATGTGCACAACAAAAAGAACTGCACAACATGAACAGTAGAAGTGTAAGTTTATAAAGTCTGCACAAAAAGCACAGTCCATGTTAGGGGTGTGCATACCCGACCCACCCGACGGGTATACCCGACCCGAACGGTCAAAACGACGCAACCGACGAAGTCCGAAGCCCGATATGCGTGAACCGACCCAACCCATGAAACAAAACGGTTAAAATTAAACGGGTTAGGTATGTATTTTGCCCACTCGAACCGCCCGAATACCCGATGTATACTAGGGTTAGCTATGCTTAGTACTAAACGGTGTCGTGCTGTGTATGTATATATATCCATCGTTTTATGATCTGCCCTAGGGTTTCTCATTCCACTTCGACTGTGCAATCTCTCGACTGCGACTCTCTCTGTCTCTCAGTTCTCGCCCTAGGGTTTCTCATATCTTAGTCCCGTTCTTTGAGAGTTGAGACTTTGAGTTTTGAGTTTTCTCAATCTTTGAGAGTCTGGTGGAAGCCCTTTCTCTGAGTGTCTCTGAATCTCTGAATCTCTGTGGTGGTGGTCTGGTGGAAGCCCGAAGCCGTTGTTGACTGGTGGTCTGGTGGAGTGGTGGACGCAGTCATGCAGGTGGTTTCTAAGACTCAAACTGAAGTATTGACGGTATTGAAGGCCCTTGTTCTCCGGGGAAATTGTGTGAGAAAACAAGTAAATCGCCAACCCTAGTTATTTTAATTTTGTGAATGATTCATTATATTGTATTATGAGATTTGTTGTTAATTTGTGATATAATCTGAGACATTGAGTTGTGATTTGTGGAAGCACTGACTTTTTGAATTTCTGATTATGATATTTATTGTTTTTGTGGAAGCACTGACTACAATACTAAATTCTGAGTTGTGAGTTGTGATTTTAATTTTATATGCTCTGAAATCTGAATTTCTGATTATGAGATTTATTGTTTTGGTGGAAGCACTGACTACAATACTGAATTCTGAGTTGTGAGTTGTGATTTTAATTTTATATGCTCTGAAATCTGAATTTCTGAGTATGAGATTTATTGTTTTGGTGGAAGTACTGACTACAATACTAAATGATGATCTCTGATTGTCTTTAATTTGTTATGTGGAAGCTGAATGCATGCTATGTGGCTATATGTTGTCCTGTCCATATGATGAGCATTTAGAGACATTTGTAAATGTCTTTGATGAATGCCTGATGGAATTGTGTTGCACTATTTAGTGCTACACTCTTAATTGTGGAATTCTGATGTTATTCTGTAATCTGTATTATGTTTTCCATTTCCTACTATGTATACTGATATTGTTCCAGTTTTTTAGATGGAAAATATCAGTATGCCTGGTACTAGCTCTGAACCTACCAATTCTTCAGTTCATGGAGCAACAGTGGTGGAAGCCCAAACTGTTGAAACAAATGCTCAACAGAATGTGTTGCCTACTACTGCAGTTCCTCAGAAGAAAAGGAAACAGGTTGAGGTCAGATCTAGGGTTTGGGATCATTTTCACAGGTTGTCTGATATTAATGATGTTATTACAGAAGTTAAGTGTATCTATTGTGCAAAGATATACAAATGTCAAACCAAAAAGCATGGTACTTCATCTTTAATGGCCCACATGCTTAGTTGTATGAAAAACCCTCACTCTAAAGACACTAGGCAGTCTCTTTTGACGTTTCAAGTTGTTGCCAACTCTGATTCAGATGAACCAACTGTGGGAGAGTTAGGGACTTGGGTATTTAGTCAGAATTCTATTAGGAGAGCCTTGATAGAAATGATTATAATAGATGAACTTCCCTTTATATTTGTGGAGGGGCAAGGGTTTAAGAGGTTTATTGCAGTGGCTTGTCCTAGGTTTAAAATTCCATCTAGGTGGACAGTCAGTAGGGACATCCATGTCATTTATGAAGAAGAGAAACTGAAGTTGAAGTGTTTGTTTAGGGGAAACACTCAAAGAGTCAGTATTACAACTGACTCTTGGACATCTATTCAAAAGATCAATTATATGGTAGTCACTACACATTTTATAGATGAAGAGTGGAAGCTACATAAAAAAATTATCTCTTTTATCCCTGTCACATCACACAAGGGTCAGTATATTGCAAAAGCTCTTGAAACTTGTTTGCTATAGTGGGGGCTTAGGAATGTGTTTACTGTGACAGTAGATAATGCTTCATCAAATGATACTGCTCTTGGTTTTTTAAAGAGGAAATTGTTGTCTTGGGGATCATCTAATGTGAAGTGTAAGTATCTTCACATGAGATGCATTGCCCATATTCTGAATTTGGTTGTTCAAGATGGTCTGAAAGAGTGTGATACTTCTGTAAAGAAGGTTAGGGAGGTTGTTAGATATGTCAGAAACTCACCTGCTAGGTTGAAGAAATTTAGGGATTAGTCATACTTAATTGGTATTGAGCAGAAATCTTCTTTGTGTCTTGATGTGCCAACAAGGTGGAATTCCACCTATTTGATGTTACAGTCTGTTGTTATATATCAGAAAGTGTTTGAGGCCTATGAAGAGAGTGACAATTCATTTAAATCTGATTTAGGTGATTATATTCCTGAATCACTTGATTGGGATTCTGTGAACAGTTTGGTGACATTGTTGAAATGTTTCTATGAAATGACTATCAGAATTTCAGGGTCCTTGTATGTGACATCTAATACCTTTTTTTTTCTGAGATATCTGATCTGTTCTGTATCTTGAAAAACATGGTGGAAGCTGATGGGGCTGTGAAACTAATGGGGGCTAACATGAAAGCAAAATTTGAAAAATATTGGGGTGATATAGATAACATGAACTATATGATTTTCTTTGCAAACATTCTAGACCCAGGGACAAGTTAGAATATATGCCAACTCAGATAAATCATATGTATGGTGAGGTAAAAGGCAAAACTTACCTTGAGAATTTGTTGACTGCTTTGCATGAATTGTTTGATGATTATGATGTCAGTTACAGTCAATCTGGTTATGTTTCTGGTTTTGGTTCTAGTTCTAGTTCTAGTTCTGGTTCTAGTTCTGGTTCTGTTGGTCCTTCTATTGAGACTGTTCAGTCTGCATCTGCCCCAGTTGGGAAGCCACAACATTGGTTGAAGTCCCAAATTAAGAAACAAAGAATGGAAAGTGGTGAGAGGAGAAAACCTGAGTTGGAACATTATTTATCTGAGGCAATAGTTGAAGAGGAAAATTCATTTGATATATTGAGATGGTGGAAGGTTAATTCTGCAAGATTTCCTATCCTATCTAAGCTTGCTAGGGATGTCTTAGCTATACCAATCTCAACTGTTGCCTCAGAGTCTGCCTTCAGTACATCTGGGAGGGTTTTAGATCCTTTTAGGAGTTCTTTAACTCCTAAAATTGTGGAAGCCTTGGTTTGTACTCAGGATTGGCTTAGGTTGCCAAATACCCCTCTATCAATTGAGGAAAATCTGGAAGAATTAGAAAGATTTGAGAAAGGTAAGGGGTCGTTTACTAACTTGGAAAAATGGAAAATTTTCCAAAAAAATGGAGAAAAGAAGAAGTGGAGAAAGAAAAAATGGAAAGATTGTTTACTAAATTCTTTTCTCCAAATCCTTTCTCAACTCCAATTCTCCAAATCTTATGGAAAATTGGAGAGAAGGAAAAATGTTCTCTCCAAATGGAGGAGTGGAGAAAACACGCGTGAACAGTACCTCTTGACCTGAGGTTCCCAGGATCGAATCTCGCTGGCTTCATGCTTCACGCCTGGCTTCCTTCTTCATGATTCACGCTTGGTTTTCTTCTTCATGCTTAATTTATTATCATTATATATTTCTTATTCTTCTTATTATTATTAAATTCTTATTATTACTATTATTATTATTAGTTTCTTATTATTATTATTACTTTTTTTGTTGTTGTTTTTAGTAAAATAGTGACATTTTTACAAGTAACTATTAAATTATTGTTATTATTATTATTATTAATTTATTATTATTATTATTATTATTATTATTATTATTATTATTATTATTATTATTATTACTATTGTACTACTGTTGTTGTTGTTGTTGTTGTTGTTATTATTATGTAGAAATGTACAAATGCTATATAGAATGATTCTAGTTAATAAAATCAGAAAATTAGATAAATAAAAAACTGGAGGAATGGAGAAATGGAAAACTGGAGGAATGGAGAAGGAAAACTGGAGAAATGGAAAAATGGAAAAGTGGAGATGGAAAAACAGAAAAATGAAGTAAACGACCCCTAAATGATTCTCTAACTGTATTCTTTAATTCAATCTTTCAATTTCAGTTTTTTCAATTAACTGAATTCTCACATTCTTGTAATTATTGAATTTGTTGTAGAGTTTAATGTTGAGGGTGGAAGTACATCTGGTGGGAAGACTGCTGGTTCTTCACTTGCAACAATTCCTGTAATTGTCTTCTCTATACTTTATATGATATATCTTATATTGAACTAACTATGAATTCTGATGTTGAGACAATGAGGCTTGGTAACTTGGAACTTGTAAGTTGCTGCCCTTGATGAGTTTTTGGCCCCAAACAATGCTGGGAAATATGGTAATGTTCTGTTTAGAGGCTTGGTAACTTACTAACTTGTAAGTTGGTAAAGTTGCTGCCCTATATTTGCCTATTTGGTAAAGTGGTAATGTTATTAACTTATTATGGCAATGATATATTTATTTTTGCAATTTATATTATGGCAATGATGAAACTTCCACCAGATACTGAAATAAGGATTAAGCTGGTATGTTGCTCATGGTGACATTGATGCAATTTGCCCTTAATCCAGAAATTGATATGGATAAAAAGCTTGCTGAGCCAACTTCAATACTTCATAATCTCATATTCTCATTTATTAAGTAATTACTATTGTTGATTTGTTGTTTATGTCGTTACTAATTTTGTTAAGTTTTAACAGGAAGAAGAGTAATTGTACAAGGATATTAATTATTAGAGTATAATACTGGGAGGATCAAGAATTCAGGATGGCTTTTTGAATGCTGGACAACTGGAGTAGTGTGATTGTCAATTTGTCATGCTGTAAATCTGAAAACTGATTATGATTTATGTGGATTTGTAATTCTGAAAAACTTATTTCAATCTGCATAGTGTTTGCCTTTTTGGGTTTTGTACTTGTGTCATTTTGATATCACATTATTCACATTTTGGCACTTTGGCACTTTGGCACTTTGGCTTGTAAGCTATGTAAGTTATGTACTAATGTAGTAATGTGTAACTATTTTCAAACTTTGACATTTAGTTTGTAATTATAATTACTTTATATTTTTAAATTTAATCTGATTTTGCATAATCCGAAATTTAGTCGGATATCCGATCAAACCGACCGAAACCGAATAGCAAAAAACCGAAGGGTTTTAATAAATATTTACACAGTTTGAGTTTCAGTTCTTCAAACCGAAATCTGCACGGTTTAGCCATACCCCCACCCGAACCGAACCGAACCGCCCGATGCACAGTCCTAGTCCATGTAATCCCATATATATATATATGTATATATATATATATATATATATATATATATATATATATATATTTATGGGGTTTGATTCCTGTGTGGACAGACCTTTCCGTGCAAGCGTGCGGTCATGCACTATCAGGTATGCAAGAATGCACCAACACGTGTTCATAAATATCTCAAGATGTGCATTCTGAACACATTGTGGTGCATTTTGTTGGCAATATTTGTTATTAGGTTTTGATGATACCAAAAATGTGTTAGAATTTATTTGTAATATTTAGTCTCCAAAAGAAGAAAATGAAGAAACATCTAGTTCAGTAAACTGCTACAGTGATCTTGAATAGTGTCTGCTACAGTACTATTGCTACAGTGACTTCGAGAGTTTGAGAAGTCAAGAGGTTCGAGAGATCGAGAAGTCTTCGAGAGGTTCGAGAGATCACAAGAGATGAAAACTCGATGCTACAGTGAAATCGCTACAGTGACTTCGAGAGTTCGAGAAGTCAAGAGGTTCGAGAGATCACAAAAGATGAATTTTCGAGAGATGCTACAGTAATAAAGAAAAATACTCAGATGAAATTGGTTCAATGAGTATTATTCTAGCAAGAAGACTTTTGGAAGAAGAAGTTTCGAGAGGTATGAAGAAATCCTTCAAGCTAGTTCAAGATTCAACTAAGGAATTAATTATACACTTGGAAGATGTCACATGGGAAAAGGTAATATGGGTGACAATATTTTATTTGAAAGAGTCCAAATAAAATTCAAAGTGATCAGGAGAAAGCTAAAGATGGAGAATTGGCATGAATATTTTATTCAAGAAAGATGGGCTCAAGATAGTGGAAAGAATATTAAATCAAGCATGAAGACAAAGTTTCTTATCAACATGCAAGACACCATACGGGAATTATGGGAGTGGAATATTTTATGGAAGACTTCAAATGGGGTATCAGATCAAGCAA
>CM008331.1:28563428-28573685 GCA_002525835.2 Ipomoea batatas
AGAAGTTCATTATCACATTGATAACACTTATTTTTAGCAATAAATAAAATGTTAGTTTTTTTGTCTAGATATTTCTTCTTATGTGATGATATCCTCATATAATTTAATTGGATAATTATGGTATTTTTTTAAAAGATAATTATGGTGTTTAAATTATTACTTCCAGTTTTAGAGGATTTAGTAATCTTGATAATCATTTATAGCAAAAGACTTCCAATTTGTATTTGGGAAAAAATGAAGGCGAAGAAGAAAACTATAATGCAATGAACCCCACATATCACGTGCTTCAGAAACAGATATGTTGACACTGTAAGTTTAGAAACTGATGAGGTTTGAGAAATAGTAGTTCTAGATTTCTAAAGAAATACATTCAAGAACAGCATATGCATGTAAATACAGAGAGAGGAAAATGTGTATGGAAACAGTTTGTCATTTGTCTGTGCCTCAACATTACATCGATTGATAGGTATTACCTCTCAGCATGAGATGTGATATTGGCTTTATATCATGTGATAGGTCTTATCTCTCAACATGAGATGTGATATAGCAATGTGTTGCACCAAAAGGCTCCACCATTTCCATACCATTACTTTATCATGTAGTGTAAACACCTCATCCCCACATGGACTAGATGTGCACGGTACAAGAAAGAATCAATTTTACTAGCAAATAGTAAGACCACTCAATTTTGTCTCCACCTCATTTTTCTAGGCAGTAGGCACAATATCACTGTTCTGTTATGTATTTCAATGACACAAGTAAGAAAAATAATTTTTAAAAAAATTATGCCTTATTGCCACTTTCACAAGATTGAAAAACATATCAGAGCTATTGTAATAGCTTGGAAGAACTCTTTGAAGGATGAGTTTCAAGCCTAAGAAGTTGTAGAATGAGTAGAGGGTTTCACAGAAAACCTTGTAAAAGAAAACCCGAAACTACCAATAGTCCAATACTATAAAATAAACATTATAAGAGAACTCCGACATTTTGTATACTAAAGAACTATAGAATTTAATTGCACGTGAGCTAAGTACATGGAAAACAAATGCACTTCGTCAATAACTACATGTATTTAAAATATTTAATATACACTTATTGGAAATTAATGCTTTGCAAGTATGTCTTTACTTTTCATAAATTGGAAAGTGTGTAAAAATTGATGAGAGTAAAGAGCATTCCTAAAGGACATAATCAAGTACAAATGTTTTAAACAACTTACAATTGAACTGATAAAAAAAAAAGAACTCCATTTGCAATTGAACTATAATTAGATAATATGCAAATTTACAAGTATGTCATACATAGGAAAATTGGGGTATATATATATATTACACGGTAAAGGTAATAGCTACCGCATGTCATGGCATGCATAGGAAATTGGGGTATTTCTTCTTTAGCACACAATCTGTTCCCTACTTTACCAAAAGTCAAAGCAATGTCACTATCAAAAGATCATTAAAATCCTCAAATTAGCTAATAAAGATCTTGAGCTCATATTTCTTTCTACATCTGTGCAAAGGATGGGTGTTAACAAAAGAGCATTGGCAGACTTTTTATGCATATCACAGGGGAAAAGGCCACTCTACTTCTACAGGAATCTAGCTCACCATGCAACAGGCAGAACCGCAGAACCACACATGCTTCGGTAGTTAACAAGGCCCAAATTCTTTATATTTAATAATAATAATAATAATCTTGTTTAAGGTGTCTTGCTTACAAAGCAGTCATCTTTGCAATGTAAAATCTAAACCATTGGAATCTTAGAATCCTATCTGAGCTGTCTTGTGCCCTAAAGCATTCATCTTTACAGTTAATTATCAGCTTGTCCTCTAAGGGCAGGATTCTTGGTCCAACTTTGAGAGAAAAGAATAGAGGGGGAAACAGCAAAAGAAAGGCTAAGCATATGCAGCATCCTAGCAAGGTTAATGCATCAATCATGAGTTCATATAATCAAAACATTAAACTTCAAGGGCAGCCTATTGGCCTTCCTGGTTCGAGCCAGTCAACTATGGGCAACCTAAGTTGGTTTACCTCCTTGTAGTCCATTGTCGGTTATGGTTAGAAAGTGGGGTTTACTCGGGCAGTGGGGGTGCATTTATCTTGTCACTCAAAATATAAACTTGCCTAAAATGTGAGAGTGTAAAATGAAGGGATAGTACATAGTACATACCATGTACAAAGATAAACCAAAAGATGAAATCTTTTTACAGATATTCCTTCTAGAGATAGACGAATAGTCAATGATCCTATTTCATTATGCAATGAAATGATTGAAAACAGGAACACATTACAAACTCTGATGCCTAATATATCTTATCAAACAACATCAATGCCGTGGCAGGTATCCTTGTATGGGAAATTTCACAGTGGACAGGCATTGTTAGTAAGATATAATCTACTGAAAGTCAAAGAGGCTTTGAAGTATGAACATACCAGTATTTGTTGTCACCCAGGCACACCTTTTCTTCACCAGAGGGAAATCATCTGAACTCATAGACAAGCTCTCAACTTCACTACCAGCTTTCTCAGCCGTTTTCGGGCCACATTGCCTCCTCCGAGACAATCTCGGGGTCATGCTATCTAGGCTGATGTTCCCCGTCGATGCCTGGCTCTGAGAAGACTCAGACCACGCCAGAAAAGACCTCTGCTCCTGCTGCCGCCTAAGGACTGAACCTACGCTCCCACATTTCTTCGACGTTGCCACCTGAAACCGCGGTTTCGACAGTTGATCGGCCCCCTCCGCCGCCGCCGTCGGCGGAATTACAGAGGACTTCTTTCCGCCGTCGCTCTCCGGCGACTTCTCCACCTTGTTAGACTTCAACTTCTCGGCGGGCTTCCGTAACTCCAACGATCTCGCCTTGTTCCCCGCAGGCCCGAGCACGGGTCGGACCCCCGACTCGGCGTGGTTCACCGATTTCTCCCGCGGTGGACCAGACATTGACTCAATTAGACTGAACCTGCTTCGAATTGAAGAAACTAGGGCTGAAGCACAGTGAAATGAATGTACATTACGATTCAACAAGGATGAAATGCTGAGAATGAAAACCCTAGACGGCCCAGAAGGTGCATTGGCATTGAAGAGTTCCAAGTTTGAGTCTTGCGGGTGAAACTCAGCTGGCCGGCTCTGAGAAAACCGACGGCGGGGCGGCTTAGTTTATGGACGTTTCTAGAGAGACAGATTTCTATTCCGAGAGAGAAGCAAAGACCAATGGATTCTTGCCACATCAGCTGTGGCAGCTCTCTACTACATTTATTTCCCCCTTTTTTTTTTAGTTCTTGAAAGTTGACTTCTTAATGGATAAATGCAAACATAGTCACATGAACTTGCAATTATGTCCCAAGTGATAAAATTAATAGTAGTAGGTTGGAGTCATTGGTTGCATAGTTGACAACAATGATATTAGTATCACACTAGTGGAGATATTGTAATATATATATATATATATATATATATATATATATATATATACACTCATGATCAAACGGATCGAATTTCTCATTCGTCCATTTGATCGGGGTTCGAATTTAGTTATGATCATCCGATCCTTCATTTTTTGTACACTATAACCTATCGAATATTGTAATTCGGATTACGGATATTGAAAATCGGATATAAATAAACTAATTTTAAAATAATCTTTATAAATTTTTTTCGAAAAAGTTACTAAAAAAAAACTGAAACAAAATACTATTTAACTTAACTACTTCTTTACAAATTACAAACACTGCAAAAACTAATAAGGCTATTCACTTTCAGCCTCATCTAACTTCTAAGTTCTAAGAATCTAGGTTAAACTTCTAAGTAAACAAAATAATGTACAACTTAGAAGTTATAATTAAGTTTAACTTACAAAATTGTAACTTCAAAGTCAAACAAAATAAGAATTAAGAAGTTACAACTTAAAACTTACTAAATACAAATTACAATCATAGCAATTAGCAAACACTAACTGTCTAATTATACAAAAATGTAATTATATACAAATATATAAGTTAACTTTCAGGTTTCAACAAATCAATGTTTAGAAGTCAGCTATCAGTTATCAGTCTACTATACACTTCTTCCTGTTAATATCAAAACTTGAAACAATATTAGGCAACATTTAGGATGTGTTTGGTTCGCACATGGGAATTGGAATCGGTATGAGTATCAAATATTTGATAAGCGTAATGGGTTTTGGTAGAAGTATTTTGCATGTTTGGTAGTAAGGTGGAATGAGAATGATTATTAATAATTGGGGAAGAAAGGAGGAAGGGAAATGAAACCCTTATTTAATAAGGGTATGAGTTTTTCAATTAATGGGGTATTCCAAACCCATAGTAGTATTCTAAAAACTTGTCAACCAAACAATAACAATCACTTTGATACCCATACCTTATACCAAAAAACCCGTCAACCAAACACCCCCTAAGTAATTAACTAAGTAAACACTAAACAGCTAACTAAGTAATAATATTAGGCTGTAGCCATAAGGCTAATATGCTCAGATTGCATTTTTCTAAATCAAGTAAGGATGGGGGCAAATTGCTCACAATGTGTTATACAAGCACATAAGCAACATGTCAACTCTATTCCATTTATTCAGACAAAGGTGAAAGCATCATCATAGTCAGCCAAGAAAACACACATTAATAACTTACTAAACAAAATAATGCATTAAAAGTAAGTTTTTTCTTACCATAATTCTAGAAATGGGAGTATAGGACATCAGTTGGGCTCAACTCAACTCAGGGCAGCAACATTTCAACAATAGAAACTCAGAAAGTTGCCAGCCACTTAGACGTTAAAACCTTAACAGCAGACCCAACAGTCCAACAGGCAACAACAAACAACATAACAGAGTATTATATTAACATAAACATAAGGAAAATAAATACATTACAGGTATTGATGCCAACTTTGATGGTGTAGTAGATGCAGCTGTAGTGGGCAACTCTGCAAAACAGAATAAGAACAATATTAAGGAAATATAAATAAGAAAAGAGAACCCAGATTTGGAGAAAGATGGTCGCTAATTTGGGGAAGAAATTGACTGGTCAAATGGTTTCAACGACAAAGATGTTAAATTGTCCATTTTGCCCTTGTGTTTAACGCCAGGTTCACGCCAAAGCTAACGGAGACCTTTTTGGCTTAAAACTGAATAGTATGGGGACCACATTGGGTGCAATTAAAAGTCAATGCACTAAATTAAAAAAAAGGCCATAGTTGGAGGACCATTTTGGGCATTTACTCTTATACTTATATTCTGAAACCTCCCATCATTAACCATACTTTCAAATAATGTACCTTTAGTATATTGAAAATGTACATTATATTTAGGTAGTGTTGTAAAAATCACACCTAAGCGTTGATTAACCGTTGCCTAGGCGCTAGGCGTCGGCCGGTTACCTAGCGTATCACCTTAATCAATGGTCTAGGCGGCCGCCTAAGCACCGCCTAGACCTCCTAGGCGCTGACTAGGTACCGACTAGGTCGCCTAGTTGGCCGATTAGCTATTGTTATTTTTTTTAAAAATGGATTGTTTCACTCAAAACAACATCATTTTGAGCAAAATATCTTTAAATTGTTCAAACTTTAGATATTTTTAGGTTAATATTTAATATTTTAGTATTAACTATTAAAGTATTATATGGTTTATAATTATTAGTCTTTAAAAAATTTAAAATACTTAAACAAATTTTTTTAAAAATAAATAATAAAATAAAAAAGTACACTGGCACCTAGGCGCCGATTAATCCCCACCTAGGTTCCATAGGCGCTAGTCGTCCCCCGAGCGCCTAGCGATTTTTTCAACCATGTATTTATGAAAAGTACATTATTTGAGTACTGAAAGTACATTGTTTTATATAATGTACATTCAATACGCAAATAATATATTTTTAATATATTAAAAATGTACTTTTTATTATGGTCCACACAATACTATGTAGACCATAAGTTGCCTTGAAACCTCAAGGTAGACACAACCGGTTGTTTTGCCATGGACCCGAGTCTACCTTGCAAGTGGACTTAGGTCCATGTTTACAATTTTAAAACTCTATTTCACAATTGAACTTTATATTCACAATTACAAAACTCTATGTTCACAATTTCAGAACTATATTGCCACAATTTCATAATTCTATATTCACAATTTCATAACTCTATATTTAATAGCATAACACAATTTTTTAATCTATATAACAAAATTGTGAATATGGAGTTCAAAAATTATGAATATTGAATAATGTAATTTTGCATATTAAATTTTAAAACTGTGAACATGGACATGAGTCCATAGCATAATTTGCCAGACACAGCTATCGTGGATTCTCAGCTGCCCTGATGGACTTGGAAATTGAGCTTGGGCCGCTCTATTAAACTTATGAATTATGTATTGGATTGAGCTCAGTTGGACTAACATGACACCCAATATTCCATTGGTATTAATTCTTACGGCAAATTATTCTGTGGACCCAAGTCCACCTTGCAAGGTGGACTTGGGTCCAAAACTACGTCGTTTTTGTCTTTTTTAAAAAAAAATTAGTAAACATATTGCTTAATATAGAGTTGTCCAAAAATGTGTGAATGTAGAGGTTTCAAAGTATGAATGTAGAGTATAAAAGTCGTGAATGTAGAGGTTTCAAAGTGTGAATGTAGAGTTGCCCAGAAATATGTGAATGTGGAGGTTTCAAATTGTGAATATGAAGTATAGAAATCGTGAATGTAGAGTTATGCATGTGTGAATCTGTAATAGAGTTAAGAAGTTCTAGCAACTTGTAGCCTTGTAATGTGTGAATGTGGAGTTCTCAAGTTGTGAATGTGGAGCATAGGACCTGTGAATATAAAGTTTTGAATGTGTGAATGTAGAGTTTACAAATTGTGAATATAGAGTATAGTGTATGTGAATGTAAAGTAGTTACTAAACATATGATCCTGTAATGTGTGAATGTGGAGTTTACAAATTGTGAATGTAAAGTATAGTGTATGTGAATGTAGAGTATAGTGTATATGAATGTAGACCCAGGTCCACCTTACAAGGTGGACCTGGATCCACGGCATAACAACCCAATTCTTACTCAAATAGAACTAATAATAAAGGAGAGAAATTGAAGTAAACGAAGGGTTATCCAAGTTAAGGAAAATGGCAAATTTTATTGTGGACCATGGTTCAAATGGTGTC
This sequence comes from Ipomoea batatas, assembly GCA_002525835.2. Taxonomy (NCBI): domain Eukaryota; kingdom Viridiplantae; phylum Streptophyta; class Magnoliopsida; order Solanales; family Convolvulaceae; genus Ipomoea; species Ipomoea batatas. The sequence continues at coordinate 28,570,592 of CM008331.1, forward strand.
GTTTCTTTTTATAACGTATTCAATTTCATTTTATATATACTAAAGTTTTATTACATCACAATTAAAATATCATTTTGATTCAACTACAGTTTCCAATATGTGAGACATACTATTGAATTTCATTTTATATGTAGTTTTATTATAACCCCACTAAAGTATAATTCTCATTCAATTAGGTTTCATTGGACAATATAAACTTAAATATGTGAAACATGTTATTCAGTTTCATTTATATATACTGTAGTTTCATTATAGCACAACTAGAGTATCATTTTGATATAACTACAATTTCATTTGATAATATACACTCAATATGTGAGACATGTTATTCAGTTTCATTTTATACATACTATAGTTTTATTACAACACAACCAAAGTATCATTTTAATTCAACTATAGTTTCATTTGACAATACACACTCAATATAAGAAACTTATTATTCAGTTTCATTTTAGATACATTATAATTTCATTATAGCACAACTCAAGTATCATTCTAATTCAATTACAATTTCATTTAACAATATACACTTAATATGTGAAACGTGTTATTCAGTTTCATTTTAAATATATTTTAATTTTATTTTATTCTAAGCACATCATAAATACGAAATTATTCTAAGCACATCATAAATACGGAATTAGTTAAGCATAATGGCGGCGTTTTTGGACCACCGTCCACATATAACAATTGAAGGAAAATGATATATAAATGAAGGAAAATGATATATAAATATATAGTGATGTTGAAAGTGAAAGAGCCCCAGATGGCTGTTTGGCATTTAAAGTGCAATAGAGATGTGTGCTTTAGATTTGAGTATCAACTGCTAAAAACATAACATATCAAGATAAGGAGTAGGAAAAGCCCAAAATGTGAAACAACACAGAAAAGAACATGCCTGGTTGTGCTTTAGAGGCTGTTCATCATCTGAAGGAGCAGATCTCGCTAGCAGGTAGTCTCTTCTGCTAGGGGCTTGGCACGAGTAGCTGGATCTTCCTTAGATTCTACGTGAATCACAAACACATAGCCGAGGACCCAGAGGAGAATATAGGGATAGGGAACCCAAGGCAGACAAGCGATAATACATAAAATGCTGCCACTATACTGGGGATCCCTAATTACTCCAAATGGAAACTGTGTCACCCAGGGAATGTTCTTTCCAAACCTCACACCATAGTATACGCCACACTCTCCCAACAATTGGTATACCCTACACTAGCAAGTACCAACCATTATCACGTAAATCGCACATTCTTACGCTCAAAATTCAGGGTAGAACAATGAAATATGGACAAGCCAGATGTTTTGGTTTAAAGATCCAGACATACTCTGACAACAAGATTTTTCTTTTTTCCCTTTTTTATTCAATAGATCCTAACATCAAAAAAAGAACAAGATTGAAATCACATTCAAAGGTAACACTGTTTTCAATCACAGACTTCAGCAAACTCACAAAAGAACAAGATGAAATCATTCAAAGGCAACTTTCAATCACAGTTAAAGTTCCTCCACAAAATTTTCACTCACTATTAGTTCAATCTAGTTCTAGCATACTCACAGATATCAGCAATCTTAGCACAAAAAATAATAATAAATAAATAAAAGAAACAAACTTTCTCCACCTTTAGCATTAAATAGTATTGTGGTAATCCCAATTAAATTTGTCGGACAGTTTATATGGTATGGTAACCACAAAGTTCCAAGTTCAACTCCCTGTGGGTGCTGTCTATTGACCTTCTTGGTTTGAGCCGGTAAACTAAGGGCAACCTACTTCCTTGTGGTTGTGATCCTTTGCCAACCAACGTTAAAAGGCGGGCTTCACCCAATATTCCATTGGTATTAATTCTTAATCAAATAGAACTAATAATAAAGGAGAAAAATAGAAAACCAGAGACTTGAAGTAAACAAAGGGTTATCCAAGTTAAGGAAAATGGCAAATTTTATTGTGGAACATGGTTCAAACGGTGTCGTTCGTTCCATTTAATAACGTATTCAATTTCATTTTATATACACTAAAATTTTATTACAGCAAACTAAATTATCATTTTGATTCAACTACAATATATGAGACATGCTATTGAATTTCATTTTATATGTAGTTTTATTATAACACCTCCGAGTATGTGCTAGAGACTTCTCCGTAAATCAAAGAATTGATGACATAAAGTGTTTCTTTCCAATTTTGATATTTATCTACACAAATACATTTATGGCATACCAATGCATCATCAAGGTTATAATCTTGCAGACCGACCACATTCTCCATTTCCATGATCCACACCTAAACAGAATAATCCCCTTCAGCTCAGAGGTAGTTGTTAGTCCTAACTTAGAATCTAGGGTTCCAAGGTGTAATTCAGTGCAAGTTACACTCTTCCCAGACAACAAATCTAAATTAGAATCTTCCCCTTTCCTCATCATATAAGCTCAATGTTCATACCATTAATCAAGATTTCATGAATTCAAAAACAATACCCACAGAACATTACAACAAAGGTATAGGTATATTAAAATCAAACAATCAAGACATTATATTGTGGGTTGGGAAGAGTGAGCAGAGGAGTAAGTAAGAAGAGAAATTAAACCTGATGTTGAGGAACTGACCGAAGAGGAAAAGCGGCCAGAAGTAGAGAGGCGGCGGCCAAGAAGGCGTTGATACCGAATACAAAGCGATGAACTGCAGCAGCTTCAGAACGTTAGATACTACGCTCATGACGTGAGATGGGTCACGCCCTTTTCCGCAAAGATCTACCCATGTCTGAGGGTACGTCCATAGCCAATAGAAGAATGGGAACTGTGAAATCACTACTAGGCATACCAACACATCCATACTTCTTCTCCGATTGGCCACCGGAGATAACAAAATTAATTTAACGGTCTCCCAGATTATTGGGCAATCTTTCATAGACTTGCTTTATGCCCAATTTATTTGAATACTCTGTAAATTATCTAAGGCCCACGGAGGCACAGATAGTATAATGACAAATTATATCGTCCATTGCATGGTAAAGGCAAATTTCAATAATTATTGTGTAGACTTATGGAGCACATTCTAAAAACACATAAAATACATTATTATTATTTTAACTCATAA
>CM008331.1:28592345-28605066 GCA_002525835.2 Ipomoea batatas
AAATTCTTGAATACACAAACCTTCCTGGAGAAATTGAATCAATTTATTGAGAAGCAAGGGACTCGCAAAGCCAAGACAGTCATTAACCACCTACAAAATGCGAGTTTCACTTACTTGACTACATGCTAAGAACGAAAGGTCATGTAAAAGCATATACTACTTTATCCAAACTTTGGTATCTAAGCTGATCAAATATACCGATGATTAACAAAATAACGGTAGCAAAAGTGTGAACAACCACCTTAATTTGCTTCAATCATAGGAATATTATCCCAACAGCACTTTACTATGTTAACAATGGATCAGGTGTTCCTACACTACATGAAAATTCGTTCAACAAATCAGCCCAACAAAGACAGGAAAGCATCGCACAAATTGCAATGTAGATTCCAGAGATGAAACTCAATGAATGGTCATACTAAATGTATAACAAGTAGTTACAGTATAATAAAACTGGTGCATTTTTGTGTTTGCTAAAGGACAAGCTCCCTGGCATGGAAACCATTTATATAGAATCACTCATGTTTTCCTTTCACTATACCATCTTTCCAGAAACCTAACATCATGTACTAATTGAAAGACAGCAGGAATATATAAGATTTTGATTAAATTAGCTCAATATATCACCTTTAGAAAACCAAGACATAGGTATGGCCATCCATATGCAGAACAAATTGCTTTGAATAATGAAGGATGGGAAAAGTTTTTCCTTTGCTGATATTCCCAATGGTTTAATAGCAAAGTATGGCATGACGAAGGATCCATATCTAGCGGTAGCTCAAGCAAATCTTCAAAGTCAAGTTGCTTTTCTATACCATGTTCCAAGACAGAGTCGATAGACTTGAATGTTGCAAGACTCCAAAAGCTTCCAACAATTCCCTTTGGCTATCATGTGAGCAACGGTATATATAATAATCAGTTCAAGTATTATATTAGATGGATACAGAATACTAGAAAAAGAATTAACAAGTGCTCAAATTTAGAGCATTTTTGTACTAGCAAAAATAATACATGCAAGGGAGGGTCAAATTGATAGGGCAGTATATATAATAATCAGAAGCAGAAATACCAAATCTCTAGAGCAGCCTTCTTCAATATCAACATTGCCAGAGAGAAGTGATTCTTCCATTGGACTGGATTTTTTTGCCATAAAACACAACGTTAATGTTAATGAATATTGAATAGACACAGGTAGTTTTGGATTGTTTAACTACTAGTAAAAGAATAACTCTAGACATAGCACTTCAATTTTCAAGACCAATTGGATCATGAGTGTTAAAAAGTGATCATGGCATCACAGATAAGCAAAACTTGGATGTAACTGGAAGACTGTATAAATTCATTCTATATGTAAAATATATTCAACTCAACCTTCTCCTGAAATTGGCCTTTCTTGTTTAGGTTGTAGAGAAGATTAAGAAATTCCCGTGTTAAACCTCTTTAGCTTTTTATTTATCTAGTTTTTTTTTTTTTTTGGTTAAAAATCTAGTTATCTACAACCAAGAGATTTTGATCTAAGACTTGAATATCCAGTATCTGATGGCTTCTGAAAATATTTATAATTTTTTTTTTCATTCCAAACAAAAAAATAAGTTGCATGTTCAATCTTTTAACAGAAATGTATATCTGTTAAATGTTAAAAAAAACAAAATTAATTAATTAGAGAAGGGAAAAACTTGCAAATGCCACTCAGAACACAAAGAATTTTTACAGGGTTTGTGCAAATAATAGTTAAACATAAAAACCTACAAACACATGTTACTACCTGCTTCCTGTATCATCTGACTTTAGTCTGATGATATTTATCAAAATTGCAAATATGACATCCAGTAAAGCAACAAAGATCTCCTTTACACATGTGATTACCTGTCGTGGAAAAATAATTTCTTTTTATTTGATTGAGAAATACCTTAAATATCTACTAGAAATGGAATAATTCACAAGAACTTCCAGCATGAAATATAATTGTTCATAACCAAGGATTATTCTCAGATATCATTCAGAAATCCTTAAGATTATAGTAATGTAGTATACTAGTATATTTTCTGGGAATCAGGGGAAAAGCTAGAGAGAGAGTTCTATGGGAAACATATTAACCACATTCCAATCCAATTTAGTAACCAATCGCCACCCTCTTACAGGGGAAGAAAATGAGCCATATGTTGCTCTTGATCTCAGTAGTGCACTTATTATTTATTACCTAAAGGCATAAAAGACACCTGCCTATTAGCACTATGATAATAAATGATGAAGATTACATACTTTAATAGAAATTTTAAAGGGAATGAAAGTAGCAGAAAACTAATTCAGCCTGCTGTAATCATAATCAAGTCAGAAAAATATACTGTAAGTCATAGATATAATAATAATAATAATAATAATAATAATAATAATATAGTAAGTGATACCTCATTAGAAGAAAAATCTCTTTGCAACTGCATTATAGATAGAAACGGTTTCATAATCCACCAAAAGCACAAGAATTGGTTGCAGAATACAACAAAGTAGCGGCAACATTTTGAGACCAGGAGAACAGTCACCTAAAGCATGAAGAAAACAAAATCCAGCTCTGAAGAAAAAACGAGGAGCAAGCTTTGACAAAAATAAGAAAAAACCGATAACTTACCCATACTGACAATTGCGAACTTCTATATAGCCATTCGTGATATGGAATAATATCATAGCTGTTTAGATTTTTCTTTGCAAGCACAATCATGTCAACAAATGCTATGCCAACTCCAAAAGCAGGTATAGCACGAAATAAAACTTCCACTGGAAGAGGCACCTGCTCAGTTCCACCAAGCTAGTAGTCTGTTATCATCTCTTAAAGGAAAATACTCAACTCATCTTATTTCATACTCACATACTTGTGTTGAAAATTTCAATTCCTCTAAAGATAGGTTACATAATATTCTTGTAAATGCAGCAGAGAAATTTACTGTCAATATTAAATAATGCTAGGGAAAAAAAAGATTGATTATAATACTGAAATTATAATACTGATCAAGGAAGAAAAGAAAAATATTATTCTTGTCATGGATAAAGATTGATTATTTTCCATCTCTTGAACAAGAAAATTAAACTTCAGCTTACCATCCTATTATCTTTGTAAGTCCTCTTAACAATTCCAAAAGCAGCAAGCATAATAACGGTCACTATGTTCCCTCCAAATCCAAGCACTGTAAGTAAGTGTTAAGTGAAAAACAAGTGAACCATCATCATCCTTTTCCTTTTCACCTTCTTCATTGATTATTAAGTCAAATGAACAAACAATGACAAAGGCCATCAAAGGATATAAATCGTCGAAACATGGCGAAATTCCACCTGCATTCCATACCTGACACCCAACATTTTTTAAAATTAAAAGATTGCTATACAGAGTTTGTTAAATACTGAGAAACAGCAGGGGAAAATGAGGCAGTAAATTCTTCATTCGTTTTGAACAAGTCTGCAGGCAGGGCACACACCCAGTATCCTAATTTCTTAAAGCTCGAATCTTTAAGATGAATCTGGGCGTTAAGCTGAATTATATCAGTAAAATTTCTTGATCGAATTACTATCATATCAGTGGTGAGAAAAACATTTACCCGGAATTGTAAAAAGGATGGTTATGAGAAAAAAGGAGAGAGAGAGGGCTCACGTAGGGAGAGTCGGGGCAAATTTTGTTCAGTAACTCCATTACCGATCACTAAATGCTCATTCTTACTCTTCTTCTTCTTCTACAGCTCCCGCAGCGACTCAGAGAGTAACGGTTTCTGCTGCATGGATATACCGCCTTTATAATCGCCCAAGCCCAAGGGGCGGCCTACATTATTATTTTTAGTTTCTTTCTTTTTTCTTGATTTTATTATTATTATTATTATTATTAATGCAAAAAATTGGATAAATATAAATTTAAATAGTATTATTTTTTGAGTTAATACCTCCCGTGGTCTTCAGAGCTTTATCAATTTACTAGCTGTCCTCCAAGTTTTAAAAAGTAATCACTTGTGGTCATTTTAAACTCGGGTTATTTTAAGAATTAGGACCATGAGTGGTTATTTTTTAAAACTTGGAGGACCATTAGAGGTGATTTAAATTGAATGACCACAGCTGGTAATCGCTAATACTCGGAGGACCATTGGAGATATTAACTCATTATTTTTGCACCATTGACTAATAAATAGTAGACGTGATAAGCAAAATGGGATAGAGGGACTACTATATCGCATATTAATTTAGAATTTGCCATTGGTAAGCGTACAATAACAATAATCATTGAATATTATGGCAACATTTATTTATGAAAAAATTACACTTTCTGTCCCTAATAAGTTATAGGATAATTGTAGAATTCGATCTTAAGTGTTGGTCATGCTTACTTTTCGTCTCTAAGTTATCGATAATTACCGTTGCACTTTTCGTCCTTTTGTGCTCACTACTTTTCATCTTTGAGTTATATACTAAAATTACAAATTCCTAATGTTTTATTAGTAAAGGAACGAAAAGTGCAATGTCAATAATAACTTAATGACAAAAAGTGAGTATAACCACTTTGAAAATACTATAATTACCTCATAACTAAGTGATAGAAAATACAGTCTTCTCTTTATTTATTCACCTAAATAAAACACACTATAATAGTTAATGCTTCATTTATTCTTGTCCATTTTTATTGTGTTCAACGAGTAACGAGTTATACATGATGTTTAAAGTATTGTATATTACATTTTTGTCGAATAAAATTTCTCTCTTGTTTGTTATAATACTATCAAATTTAATAATATTGCAAGAGGAAAATAAATAATTAAGCTAAAATATTAATTTGAGCCATTTATTCGAATATGTCTTAGCTTGTGTATTATATTGTGAAACACTTAATACTTTTTTTAGTTAAAATATTATATTTTTTATTGTCAATAAAACAGTATTATATATTTTAATTAAACGCATTACACATCTTACGTGAGATACTGAGATGGTCTCATGCAAGACTTATTCCATTTATTTTGTTGTCTAATCAATTTTGTCATATCATATGTTTTTTAAATTTAATCAACTTTATAAACCTATTATATGTTAATTTCATTCGATTGGTTAAATTGTTAGCAATTTATTTACTTTTGGTTAATTTAACACATTTTTTAAATCTTGCCAGGCCACATATATCATACTGTAATGAATAACTAACCTAAAAAAATTATTTGCCCAATAATCAATGGATTTCCCCTCTTTTTTTTTCTTCTTTTTTTTTTCTGCCTGTTTTTCATTGATAAAAAAAAAAATACTATTTTGTAAACTAAACCTATTCAAAAAGAAATTGTAAATTGTGTTTTAATGTTAGACATAAAATTTCTTGCATCGCATATAACATATAAAATTTGATACCATGTGAATAAGAAAGAAATAATCTTATGCCGAATACTTGTTTAATAGTTGAGAAATTGCATTTAAAACTCTCTTCTAATTGTAGAGTGCGTGGGAGTTCGAACGTGCCACCAACAATCGAACAATCTAAAAATGGGGCTCTTAGAATTGGGTTGTGGGTGTCGAATAGGCTCGATTATGAACCTTTGGGTGTGGGGGTTATCGAAAAAGAAAGAAATATCATTAAAATTTCTGTTTACTAATTATTCCTACCAATATTCAAATTAAGTCGTGATGAGTTAAAGTGATAAAAACGTACTAAACTAGCTTGATTGACATAGTGGTCGTGCATTCTCCTCCATTAATTAAGAGAAGTTGTGGGCTCAAATCCTCTTTTGTGTGAAAATCCAATATGATCAATACTTTACCTTTATAAACAGGGATTAGTACGAGTTAAAGGTGTTGTATGTAATTAGGGCCTACTAAAAAAAATGTGATAAATACGTACTTGGATAAAATTAAAGAGAATAAGTGATGTGTCTTTTGTCATGGTTCCAAAATCCCCCGTCAGCATCTACTAATAAAGTTACTCAAATAGTTCGTGCAGTGCATGCGTGCTCCCATTTCCCAAATACATTTAACCCTATTTATTTTTTAAAAAATCAAAAATAATATTTGAAATTACTTTGGATGAATTTATGAAATGTACGTGTTTGTAATAAAGTTCGACTAAAACATATCTATTTTTATTTGACATGTAATTTTTCTCACTTTACTTTACACTCTTTTAATTGGATAACGAAATTAAATAACAATTTATTAAGTGGTAGGATATCAAACTTTAAAAAAAAATGATTAATTTTGACAAACAAATGAAGTCAATTAAATACATAATCCAACAAAATTAAAAGAGCAAGATTAATTATGACAATATAACAATAGTCGATAACTAAAAGTAAAATTTGTTCAATTTTTTAATATAGCAATATTATTTTTATATATTTAGATTTCACTATACAAAGTGAACTCTAATATGCGATATAATTTGCTAAAACAAAATGGAGCCAACATCGAATACATAATTTTTTAAGGATAAATTTAAACAACGTCTCTTGTTATAAAGTTATTCAGAAGAAAAAATTATCATTTTGGCCTTTTAATTATTTTTCAACTGTCAATGTAGTCATTAGTTTTCAATTTCAACTAAATTGATACTCGAATTATTTAAATTTTGTCAATTAAATCCTTCTGAGAAATCAAAATGGTGATTTCTCATTTTAAAAATTTCATCGATTTGATCCTCGAAAGGTTTAATTGACAAAATTATAAATAATTAGAAGATCAAAGTTAAAATTTAAAATTAAGAACTATATTAACAATTGAAAAATAATTGTAGGACTAAATGATGATTTCTCCTATATTAACAATGCTGGATGGGCAAAACTGAAAAAGACTAAAGTAAGTAGTGTCAAAAGTAATAAAAGATTCCTAAACTTTGTTTATTGCTTTGCACGTGGACATGCATGCATGCATGCATATTCCTTTTTGCACTTCTTTATTTTCCTTTTCTTTTTCTCTATCTCTTTTCTTTTGTTTTTTCTTTTGTTTTTTTTTTTTCTCTTTATGTGAGCCAGCAGCCTGCTTTATCACATTCCACTTTCACTGCTTTAGTTTTATGGCCTAAATAATTTAATAATGATTTATACGTATTATTAACCTGTATTTTCCTTTTTTTTTTTATAGTTAATAATGGTTATATTATAAAGAAAGAGTCTCAGTGGAGGAGATCTCGAAATTGACTCTTTGTGCTTCAACAGGTTGAGAAAAAGTATAGATGAACAGATACTACAATGTAATAGGGTCAGTTGTATTCAAAAATAAAGAAAGAGCAAATACCAATTTTGGTCCTACGACTATTAGCAAAATGACAATAATTTTGGTCCATATATTTAATTTCTATAAATTTTGATCCCACGACTATTGTTTTAGTACCAATTTTGGTCCACGACTATTGTTTTAGTGCCAAAATTCATCGCGTCAATCACCATCCGTTTAAAACGTGCCGAAATCTAAATTTTTAAAAGGTATTTTCTTCCTTTTCAACTCAATAATCCCAATTTGAGCATGAATAAAGAGATTTAAGTTTCAAGATCAATCACAATTCACAGTTATTCTCCTCTAATTAAGGTAAAATGAGGATAAAAACTGTCGAATTTTGATCGATCTTAGGACTTAAATTCATTTATTCATGCTCAAATTGGGATATTAAGTTGAAAATGACGAAAATACTCTTAATAATTTTAGATTTTTGCACGTTTTAAACGGATGGATGATTGGCACGATGAATTTTGGCACTAAAACAATAGTCGTGGATGAAAATTGGTAGAAAATAATAATCGTGGGATTAAGATTGGTAGAAATTATACATGTGAACTAAAATTATCATTTTGCTAATAGTTGTGGGACCAAAATTGATATTTGCTCAGTAAAGAAATATTCATCTTTCTTTATAACACTACTCTTTGGATACGCGTGCAATGTACAAAAATAAATATGACTTTATTTGATAATTTCATAGCTGAAAAATATCAAGATCATATCATATTTTAACTGTAAGTGCAAAAATAATGCACATTAGTATTGACTTAATTATTTGACAAACCTTAGGATAATTTATTTTATTTTTATAATAAGTTAGGTTGAAGATTTATGCTCATTATGCTCCTGACAAAGTCTGCTTTGTTTAATCAAGTTTTATGGGTTGTTTTGAAATGAGTGGATATTATATTTTCAAGGGAGAAGTTTAAGCTAATGGTTTTTAAATGAGTGGATATTATATTTTCAAGGGAGAATTTCAAGCTAATGGTTGGGAAAGTTGGTTACGTGACTTTCTATATAAAGGAAGGTTTATGAAGCTTTAAAGACACAATTTCACAAGTAAGAATTTCAAGATCTTTGAGCTAAGAATTTCCTAACACTGTTCCAGCAGAATCCTTGTTATTTCTACCTCGGTTCTTTGTGCATGATCTGGTGCTGATTCAGAATATTGAGGCTGCACGAATCCAATCACGTGAAGATGTTTTGAAGATTATTTTGATGAATGTTGATGTAGTAGGTTTTGGACCTTGTGTATGTTTAGCATTTCATCTCCCTGTAATCTTGGCAAACATCTAGTGGATTGGGCTGTCGTGGGTGCCCCGCAAACGTAGGAGATTTGGCTCCGAACTGCGTAATCATTTGCTGTGTCCTGGTTTTACTTTCTTTATCTTTTATCCTTTTATGTTTTAATCAAACTAATTAAAGGTTAAGATAATCTGTTTTAAAATTAAGTAGAACTTTAAGGTTTCGTACATTCAAGATCCACGATTATCAATTTCAATTGGTATCAGAGCCCGGGGACTTAAATTGTTAGTTTAACCGATCTGGCGTTAAAATCGTGTTTCCTGAACTTACGAGTTCATCGTGTGTTTTTGTTTTTTCTGTTTTGGTTTTGTCTTGGTTTTTCACTGTGTGTTAAGTGTTTCAGAATGGATAGTTCTCCTCCAAAACTCACCGGAGATAATTATGCCTACTGGAAAGCCCGCACCCAGATGCATCTTAGGGCTCAAGGTGTTTGGCAGACAGTACTGTCCGGATGGGATCATCCTACCAAGGTTGGTGAAAAAGAAGGAGATCCACCAGTGATAAAACCTGAAGTTGAATGGTCTATGGCAGAAACAACTACCGCAAACTATAATGCAAAAGCTCTTGATATAATTTTTTCTTTAATTCACGAAAGCCAATTTAATTTGATTACAGGTTGTGCCACAGCCAAAGAAGCTTGGGAAATCCTAGAAACCACGTATGAAGGCACTACCTCTGTCAAACAATCCAAACTTCAGCTGGTTCAAAGTGACTTCGAAGACTTGCGAATGAATGAAGATGACAATATTATAAGCTTCAATGAAAGAGTTCAAGAGATAGCCAGTCGTGCAGTCACTCTAGGTGAACCATTTTCACAACAGAAGTTAATCAAAAAGGTGTTACGTTCTTTTCCACCTCGGTTCAGAATGAAGGTAACTGCTATACAGGAACACTCCGGGTGGGAAAAACAAACCTTGGCTGAGCTAATGGGTAATCTAAGAACCTATGAAATGGAAATATTGACTGACCATTCTAGAAAACAAAAGAATGTTGCTTTACAGTTGACGAACAGGTCCCTGAAACAGATCCAGACAACATTGAGGATGATGATCCAGTAGTTTTATTAACCAAAAATTTCAATAAGATCTTGAAACAGGTCAAACAAAAGAAAAGCTTCCGCGGTAACAACTCTCAAAACTTCAAAGGATCAAATACATCAAAATCCAATACCACGTCTAATGGATCAAACTACAAACCATCTGGATCTCGTACAACACAGCCGTCTGCAACACGTACAACTCAATCGAGAGAAAAAATAGGTGGCAAAGGCATTAGGTGCTACGAGTGTGAAGGTTTTGGACATGTTCAGGCTGAATGCCCCATTTACCTACGAAGGAAAAAGTCTATGGCAGCACTAACATGGAGTGATGATGAAGTCGACCCAGAGGTCGAAGCTGATCCAGAAGAGATAACCGATAACTTTGTAGCGTTCACAGCCAGGATTGAAGCAGATCCAGAAGTTGAGGATGAAGATATAGCTGATTCAGAAGGCTGTGACTACAACTCTGCAGAAGATCTTGATATTCCTCCTTTTTCTTATGAAGTAGAGTATAAAAAATTGTATCCCAAGTGGGAATGTTTGCTTAAAGCTAATCGTTCTTTGTGTAGTCAGGTAGGGATATTAGAAAACGCCAGCAAAGTGTACAAAAATAAAGTATCTGAAAGAGATTTTCTACTCGAAGCTACTTCTGCACAAGACGCTAAGCTGAAACAGGAAGTGAGCAAGCTTACGCAGGAACTGACTACACTCAAGAAACAGATCCAGATGATGGATACTACATCAACCCTCGATGAAATTCTGGACACAGGCCGGCAATCCACTACAAAATTTGGTCTCGGCTTCATGATAAGTGCAAAATATACCACTTTTATAAGGTTATTCATGGATCGTTTAGTATACAAGTTAAAGCTTTTATGAATGTTTTAGTATTAAATTGCGTTAGAATGCTTTGTATTGTCTTAGTACCCGTTCCACACTTTACCGTTTGTTTTGTAGGTAAAAAGAAGTGTTTAAAGGCAGAAAATGGCTAGATTTCGAAGAAGGATTCACGAGTCGAAGTTGGAGTGCGAAATACACCATGGACACCCGGTGGACGCCCTGTGGACGCCCCAGTGGACGCGCGTCCAAGAAGGCAATATATCAAGAACTCAATATGATGATAGAGAATATGGTGATTACCACTACTCAAGAAGAGCCCCACCACTACCTCAAAGCTACGATTCAAAATCTTACCAATCTACCCACTATGACGAGGATGATGACTACCCTCAACAAAGAAGATTATCTAATTATCAATCCTACGACTCTTACCCATCCCAAGCCTACTCTCCACAATCTTACACTCAAAACACACCTCCACCCAAAAAGAAATCTATTATCGAGCACATGTATGACCATTGGTTGACACCCAAGCCAAGAGACCCAAATGACCGCTTCAAGACCATTGAGGAACACATGTTTGAAGATATGAATCGACAAGTGATTTGTTATGCTTGTAAAGGGCCTCACTATAGGTATCAATGCCAAAAGTACCCATATTGCAAGAAATGTAGGACTAACTTTCCATGTGAATGTAGGGTCGAAATTGATCAAGAGTGCAACCACTATGAGAATGAGGAGTACATGATGCAACCATATGAGGAGGAAAACACGGAAAACATGAAGAACAAGATATTGGCAAGGATAGAAGAATTAGAGCAAGAAATGGCCAATATTAGGGAAGGGTGGAAGCAAGAATATGAGAATATTGAGGAAAAGGAGAATGATGGTGATGTGGAGATAGTGTGGGAAGAGGAAAAGTCATGTGGTGACACTATTGAGCTTGCATGTGGTAAGACACTTGACCCTATTAGTGTTAGCACTACTCTTGGTGATAAAATTTCTAAATCTTGGGCCGACATGTGTGATGAGAATAATGATTGTGATGATATTCATGTGCCTATTCATTTTGATAATGCTAATATTGATTATGTTGATAATGGAGTTAAAAAAGTGGTAGATATGCCTAGTGAAAATAATTGCATAATTGAAGATGTCGATAATGAGGTCAATTTTCTTAACCCTTATGACTTTAATGATAGTGATTCATTTGACTCCTCCGATGATGATGATGAAAATTGTGTTGATGCTTGTGAAAACAATTCTTTCGTTTCTTTAGATGATAATGATGTTCTTGAGTCGTTTACTTTTGATGATAATTCTTTGTTAAATGAACATGTTGGTGAATTGCATGATATGCTTTGTGATGTTGGTGATGAATTGAATGTTGATGCTTGTTTGCTTGATTTAAATGATATTGAATTTGACACTTTCCATGATAATTGCCTTGATGATGCTATATATATTAATGATTTGCTTGGTGAAGAAAAGGAGGAAACGGATGGAGAATTAAGGGATGTGTTGTTAAGTAGTGAAAAAGAGGAGGAGAAAGAAAGTGTGACTATAGAAAAGGAAAATGAAGAAGAAAATTTTGAAAATAAGAATGTGATGATTGAGGAAGTTCATTGCAAAATCATAGAAGAAGAAAAGAAAGAAATAAGGGAAGAGAGTGTAGAGGAGGAAGTTGAGGAGAAAGTGAGAAATGATGAAAAGGAGTTTGGAGAAAAGAAGAAAAATGAAAAAAGAGGTGAGTCGGAAGAGGATAGCATATTCATGGACATAGAAAGTTGCAAACCTTTGGAGGAAAGTATGCTATGTATTGAGTTAAGGGAGTTTGCTAATGCCCGGCATTTGAGGGCATATCTAGAAGAAAGAGTGGATGGGGCAAAAGGACTTGTCCCCGTCCAAGTATGTTGGAATGAGAGCTTGAAAGTTGCGTCGGGCTACGGACGTTAAACGGAGCGCTTCTCGAGAGGCAACTCGAGGTTATCTTACATTTTTATGCATTTTGTTTTTGTTGTTTACTTTTGCTTTTGCTTTCAATAAGTTTTGCATTAATGGAAGTTAAATTCTCTAATATGGTTTGTAGTATTGCAATGTGTTTGTTGATGATGTAGGAAAATTGATAAACGGCTCAAAGCTAAGAGGATGATTATAGGCAATGTGCTTGAAGAAAAGCAACAAGGGAGTCTCTTTATCTCTCTTGTCTTTTGTTAGTTTGCCTTTGTGTTTCATTTCTAAAGTGTGGAAACCCGGGGTTGTTTGGTATTATAGTGTATGATGTTAAGAGTCTTTCATAAAAGCAATGTTGTG
>CM008331.1:28612268-28627373 GCA_002525835.2 Ipomoea batatas
TTTTTTTTTTTTTTTTTTTTTTTTTTTTTTTTTTTTTTTTTACACAATAGTAAGACACACATGCACTTGTAGGCATGAAATTGAACACTTGAAGGCATAAAGAGGATCACTAGAAGGCAAGGGAAAAAAAGACCCTAAAATGGAAAATTCGAAGAAAATTAATTGTGCATTCTTAGAAAGGGAAACATGCACTTGAAAGCTACAAAACCTACACTTGAAGGCCAAATTTTTACACTCAAAGGCACAAAGATGTGCACTCAAATGAAAAACTATGTACTAAACAGAACATATACGATGAACTCAAAGAAAAGAAATATGCACTTGAAGAAGGAAACATGTGCACTCGAAGAAGAAAAAATGTGCACTCAGATACAAAAGACAAGCTGACTTACTTACTCAAAATTACAATTATGTCATCGTACGTTTTTTAATTCATATTCCATATGGGCTGTTGATTTGGACTATCTCTACGGTTAGCAATTGTGCACATTTTTTACTTGGAGAAGCATTTGCATTTGATCTAATATATGTTAGGAATGTTGTAATTGGCTTATTGATTAGCTCAGTTCTCGTGTGGTGATTGCCCGGTAATTGCTTGGAGATTATGTATATGATAATGTAGTGTAGAGAAAAGGGAAAAGGAGAAGAAGAACAATAACACAAGATCACAAGAGCTCATCCATTCATTAAGCAATCCATATCAATATATACACATTCCACAACCTTTCATTTCCTTTAACATAAACAATGAAATAATGGGAGGCAAATGGAGAGTCCTAAGATTTAATGGCCATCAAATAAAACATTTATAACACTCCCTCTTGGCCATTAAATAACTATACTCATGCCTCGTTAAAAACCTCGCTAGAAAAACCCTATGGCAAAAACCTAGACGAGGAAAAGAGTACATGCAGTATAAAAGATGTGTTGCATCGGTTGCCACATTAAAAACCTTAGCCTAATAAAAACCCAATGGGAAAAAAATTAGCTAAGGGAAAAAAAGTACAACCATAAGCCTTCAGGGCGTCATCTTCGAGATTTTTAAAGGTCTCTAAGACCATCTATTCATTTATACTTTTAGGGTTTATCGCTCCCCCTGAAGGCAACAATCTTCCAAGCCTTCGCATCCCGATTTTATAAACAAACTTTTCAAATGTGGATGTTGGCAGAGGGACATAGTGAACAAATCGGCTAGATTTTAACTAGAGCTATCTCACCACTCTTCTGAAGTTCATGTGGGTAAAAGAATTTAGGAGCAATATGTTTAGTAAGGTCTCCCTTAACGTACCCACTACTCATCTGTGCAACACATGCCGCATTGTCCTCATATAGGACAGTGGGGGAATCAACTTTGCTCATTGTACCACATGAGCTATGGATATGTTGTATCAACGACCTCAACCATACGCATTCACGTGAGGTTTCATATAAAGCAATTATTTCCGAGTGATTAGATGAGGTAGCAACTAAGGTTTGCTTAACGGACCTCCAAGATATAGCAGTACCTCCACAAAGGAAAACATAACCAGTCTGAGATTTAGCATTATGAGGGTCAGACATATAACCAGCATCTGATCCCATCAATGTAATGTCCTGGTTATTTTCAAAATAAAGACCAATGTCTTTTGTCTCTTGGAGATATCTAAAGATATGCTTTACTCTACTCCAATGTCTTCTCGTTGGGGAGGCACTAAATCTAGCAAGTAAGTTCACTAAGAAAGCAATATCAAGTCTAGTGCAATTAGCCAGATACAGCAAGGCTCCAATAGCACTCAGGTAAGGAACTTCATGTCCTAGTATGTCTTCATTATCCTCCTTAGGTCTAAATGGGTCTTTGTCCACTTCAAGGGATCGGACTACCATTGGAGTGCTAAGGGGATGAGATTTATCCATATAGAATTTCTCTAATAATTTATTAACATAGTTAGCTTGGAGAATAAAAATTCCACTGGGGAGATGCTCGATCTGCAGGCCGAGGCAAAACTTGGTTTTTCCCAAGTCTTTCATTTCAAATTCTGCCTTTAAGTACGAGCACGCTTCTATAATATCTTTGATTGTCCCAATAATGTTCATGTCATCGACATAGAACCATTAGATGGCTTCTTAATGAATATACAAGGACAAATATCATTTTTCACATATCCCTTCTTCAGGAGGAATTCACTCAAATGGTTATACCACATTCTACCCGATTGCTTCAAGCCATATAATGACCTTTGAAGTTTGATGCTATACATGTTTTGATCTTTCCCTCTTGTATTGGGATTTTGAATACCTTCGGGTGTTTTCATGTATATATCGGCATCTAGTGACCCATAAAGGTAAGCTGTCACTACATCCATGAACTGCATATCTAATTTCATGTTTACTGCCAGTGATATTAAATAGCGGAATGAAATGCCATCAATAACAGGAGAATATGTCTGTTCAAAATCAATTCTGGGTCTCTGCGTGAACCCCTGAGCTACCAATCTCGCTTTGTATCTAACTACCTCATTGTTTTCATTCCTCTTTCGTACGAATACCCACTTAGACCCTACTGGGATCACATCTTTTGGGGTAAGTACGGTGGGACCAAACACTTTTCTTTTATTAAGCGAGTTAAGCTCTGCCTCAATTACCTATTTCCACTTCAACCAGTCAGGGCGCTTCTGGCACTCTGCTATTGATTTTGGTTCTGGATCCAGATTATTATGTGGAATATTATAGGCAACTGCATAGGCAAACGTGTCGTCGACGACTATTAAATCTCTGTTATATGTTTCTCATGTATCAACAAAATTTATGGCAGTTTCTATATTGATATCAACCAGATCATTATCATTTCCCAAAATATTCTGATCTGGATGTTCCACGTTCCCAGTGTTCATTTTATTTAGAGCACGTGCAGGTTCACTGGGTTCCCCGTCTTCAGGACGGCTAAGATTTTTCTGGAGTGACTGAGATATTTTACCAATTTTCGTTTTTCAGGGATTTAAGTCTTTTGCACCAACTGGTCTCTCGCGCTTCTGGCGATGGGAAGTGTCAGTGTGCATACCTGATCCCTTGGGGACTTCTACTCTCGAAGGAGCATTTACAACAAGGATATGGGACCAGGTCACTCCTCTATTATCAGTAAAAGCATCTGACAGGTTATTTGCTAAATTTTGCAAATTAATAATTTTCTGAACTTCCAGTTCAGTTTGACTAGTACGTGGGTCTAGGTACTGAAGATCTCTTTCGTCCTATGAAATTTCTCAGCATTTCGTTAAATAAGGACTTTTATCTCCCCCTAATGCCGGGAAATGATCTTCATAGAAAATGCAATCAGCGTACCTCACAGTAAACTGATCTCCTGTCATGGGCTCTAGGTATTTAATAATGGAGGGAGATTCATAACCAACATATATACCTAGTTTTCGTTGCGGGCCCATGGAGGTACGGTTTGTAGGTGGTATGGGGGTATAGACTGCACACCCGAATACACGCAGATGGGAAATATTGGGTTCTACACCACGTAGTAGTTGTAAGGAGGAATAATCATGATATGCAGTGAGTCTGATTTGTATTAAAGCTGCAGCATGCAATACTGCATGTCCCCAACAAGAAATCGGTAAATCGGACTTCTGCAATAATGGCCTAGCAATCAATTTAATACTCTTAATAAGAGATTCAGCTAGACTATTCTGAGTATGGACATAAGGTACAAGATGCTCCACTTTGATACCCAAGGCCATACAATAATCATTGAAAGCCGTTGCTGTGAATTCTCTAGCATTATCCATTCTTATTGATTTAATTGGATAATCTGGGAATTGGGCATTTAACTCTATAATTTTCGCAATAAATTTTGCGAAAGCTTTGTTCCTCGTGGACAAAAGACTAACATGAGTCCAACGAGTGGCCCAGAAGGTGGACTAATTCGTCCACAAATATCGGCCTGTAATCTTTGCAGAAAAATAGGCGACTCAGTCCAACCTTAGTACGCGACGGGCGTACAATATATTTACCTTTCGCACAAGCAACACATGTAAACATATTTGGCGAAAGTACATGAGATCTTAAAAGGTTATGACCAGCAGAATTAGATATGATCTAACCTATCATATTCTGCCCAGGATGACCGAGACGGTCATGCCACAACTAAAAAGAATGTGGATTTTTTAGTTTCATGGTTAATTCAACACATGAATTCTTGGGTTGTATATAGGTATAATATAACCCGGAAGACAAGGAGGCAAGTTCCTCAACCTCTCGCTTTTTACCAGAGATCAATTGAGTCATGATTAAGAACTCACCATTGTTCTTAGTCTTGGTTTCGATATAGAAACCATTTGATCGAATATCCCTGAAACTTAGCAAGGTTCGTTTAGATTGGGGATACAACAAAGCATTTTTAATTAGTAGCTCTGTACCCTTAGGGAGGATGATGGATGCTCTTCCGGAGCCCACTATTTGTACCTCATCATTAGTAATGGTAGTAATATTACTACTTGATTTGTTCAAGGTACGAAAAAACCTCCTATCAGTAAGGATAGTGTGTGTGGTTGCACTATCCACCAAACACAATGTTGGTCCATGCTCCATTGTGTGGACAATGTTTTGTAATGCTGTAAGATCTGAGAGGTAAAAACCAAAAAGAAATCAGATCAAATAAGTGATCATGATGAGTAACTTCTTTTAAAAAGTAAGATCCTTCTAGGAAGTAAAACTCGAGAAGTAAAGGAATTCCTTCAGGTAAGTAGGGAACCTTCGAAAGGTGCCCTCAGAAAAATTTCTTCCGAAGGTAACTTTAGGAAGACTACTAACTTTTACCTACCGGTCAGAAAGCTGAACGATCACCTTGGAAGGTAACTTCTCAAATAGTGGCTATTCATTATTTACTTATCAAATTTGCACAAAAAAATAGTAAGTGAAGAGTAAAAACGAACCATCCATCATGATAAAATAGAAAAACATAGATGCTAAGTCATGAAAATGATAAAAAAAAAACATAGGTTCATAACCCACAAACATAAACAAATCACTCCTGATCACCAAAGTCTTCAAGCTCATATTTTAGAAGGTCATCGTCATCATCATTCATTACTGCATTTCCTTCAGGCAAATTAGTATTAGTATAGTGAGATTCTCTTCATGACGACTGCTTATCATTTTTCCTTTGCATCTGTAGACACCGAAAATTTGAACAAACAAATGAACCGATTAAATTATTATTGGGCTCAATTTTAGATGGATTATTGGACCAATTTAATTAATTGGGTCATGATAATTAAATTAATTTAATTAGCCCAGTTAAAATGATGTTGGGCTATTGAATTAATTAACGATCCAAGCCCAATTCATATTTAAATTTAATTAATATTATAATTTAAATATAATTTTATTAAATTTGAATTTAATAATTATAATTTAATTTGAATTTTAATTAGATGATATGATTTTGAACCTAGACTTAATGTTGGCAAGGTTCATTTCTTTAGATAATTAGTTAATTTAATTTAATAATTAAGTTAAGGAGTTTGTTGAGGGATAGTGGTTACACACCCCACTATAAATAGAGCCCTAATTTCACATTTGAAGAACACCTTGAAGATTGAAGACTTGAGAGCTTTTTGAAGGCATTGAAGGCATTTTGAAGCAGTTAAAGACTTGAAGTATTTTGACGGTTCTTGTTGAAGATCACCCCCTTGAATCCCAGAAGGCCACGCCACTTGAATCCCGGAAAGCTACGCCATTTGAATCCCGGAAGCTACGTCAGTTGAATCCCGGAGGCTACGCTGTTTGAATCCCCGAAGGCTACGCCACTTGAAACCCGGAGGCACTTCAGTAGAACACGTCAGTGAAGAATCAGAGGACTATACAGAGATTTTGTACCCGCACCTTCAATTATACATACACTGTAACCCGATATTGTGAATATATATACAATTTCGAAATTTTTTGTGTTTACAGATTTTGGCACGCCCAGTGGGACCGCTCTGCCTCTCATCTCTTCACTTCCAAGCTCTACAAAGGATCTAAATGGCGTCAAGAAATCCATCTTCCAAAAAGACTTACAATCAAGCTAGCGGCTCTAAGACGTCTTCTGTGGCCGGCCCCGGCAGGCGCGAGGTGCAAGGTGCACTGACTCGGAGTCGAGTGAGGGACTTAGGGGTGGAGTTGGAAGAGACCCAAAACGTCGCCCGCAATATCGTCCGAAGGCTTGGAGGCGGCTCCACCAGGTCACGGAACGTTGCATATGACGAGGGTTCGTTTGCTACAACGGAAACTACCAGCAGCAAGGGCCCTGTGAGTCCTACTCCCTCAAATACAACTACTGGCGGCAAGAATCCTACGCCATCAAACGAGTCCCTTAGCAGCGGAAGCTCATCTCCCATATCTCAGCTATCGCCAATGTTGAAACCAGCCTCGGAATGGACTCACGTCTACACGGTCATGCCTGCTATGACAACGAACGCAGCTTCGGTCGAGGAGCAACTGGCAAACATTACCAAAACTCTCGAGGGGATGAGTGTGCTTATTCATAGTCAAGAAAGGAAGCTCAATTGAGAATCTTAGACTACCGTGTTCTTGGTCTAAGATGCTAAAAGAGTCTTCCAACTATTAAATCCAATTACTAGATTTGTTAGATGGCCTTTTAACTATTTACTGATCTAATGCAAAGAATAGAACAAGGAGTATTATGCAGATAATGTGCAAGAAACTAACAAAGCAGTAAGAACACTAAGAATTGGTAACCCAGTTCGGAATCTCAATTCCTACATCTGGGGGGCATCACTCTGATTGCCCAACTCTTCATTGATCAATCTGGAAATGTATCACCAATTTACAGTAGAGAATCACACGGCAACTCTAGAAATCTTCATCATCACCATTCTAGAGTTCAGCCTTGAAGAGTTGAGGAATACTTGATCTCCCGATCTTCTTGAATTGAGGCTCCCCCTCAATCGTAGCGCAACTGGCTTTCAGAGTGACTGCTTGCCCAATACTTCATGAAGAAGATGCATCTTGAATCAAAGGTAAGCTTTGTCAAGATATCTTGTTATCACATCTAAGGAAGCTTTCCCATTCAGATCTTTGTATTTTCTTCTGTTCGTCGAATCACTGGAAGTCCTCCTCATATATATATGTTGCCCAGATTCGGTTAAATCTGAAGTCTTCGTAACTGACTCTGAATCCTCTTTTTGTCTTCCTTGTCTTGGTCCATAAAGCCTTCTGATCCTTCTGCTGAACTATAAGAAACCTAATACATCATACGACACTTTGTTTTTTGAACTATCTACTGAACTAACAAATTGTCACAAGGACTTGTTACAACTTAGGGAGTTTTTACAAATATTTTTCTTCTTAGCAATTTTATTAACATCAATGATCTCAGCGAGAAGGTTGAAAGCGGAAGGAACGACGAAACAAGTCGAGCTTCCGAGAAACGACCTCAAACCCAAGAAGAGGCTATTGACGTTGAGTCACCACGTCATCAAAGTAGGCACATGGCAGGAATGGAAGAGACTACCTCTCGCCCGCATCCCGTTGAAGGGAGTATTCAAGTTTCTAGGGGCATGATACTCGTCGACCAGCTGAACGACTATATCATAGGAGCAATCAGAGGGAGACTCGAGGGAGGACAACCTTCATACACTTACTCCAAGCCTTACACCCGAAGGATTGAAGAAATGAAGATGCCGCTGGGCTACCAACCTCCCAAGTTTCAACAGTTCGATGGAAAAGGAAACCCGAGACAGCACATCGCCCACTTTGTAGAAACTTGCAACGATGCTGGAACATACAGAGATTTCCTCGTCAAGCAGTTTGTCTGCTCGTTGAAGGGAACCGCCTTTGATTGGTACACTGACTTAGAGCATGGTTGCATCGACAGCTGGAGTGACATGGAGCGTGAATTCTTGACTCGCTTCTATAGCACAAGAAGGACTGTTAGCTTCTTGGAGCTCACCAACGCTCGTCAATGGAAGGGTGAACGCGCAGGCGCTTACATTGAGAGATGGAGGGAGTTGTGCTTCAACTGTAAAGAGAGGATATCACAGAGCTCTGCAATTGAAATGTGCATCCAAGGCATGCGATTCGAGCTCTCTTATATTCTGCAGGGGATCAAGCCCAAGACATTTGAAGAGTTATCCAGTTGAGCTCATGACATGGAGTTAAGCATTGAAGCTAGCGGTGGGCTCAACATGTTGAGCATGCCTAGCTCGTCCAAGGCGCTTGTGAACCAAGATGTTAACAAAGGGGGCAAACCCTTTCAAAAGCAAGAGAAGAAGGAGACGATGAATGTGAATGCTAGACCAATGCAGCTTTTCACGAAAGTGGCTGAGAAACCTAGGCCCAGATCATTCCCTCGTTCATCAAGGGGAACTAGAATTGTTGAAGAGTGGCAGGAGAAACAATATCCATTTTTGGATTCTGACGTTTCTCCTATGTTTGAGGAGTTGTTGAGACTGAAATTAATTGATTTGCCAGAGATGAAGCGCCCCGATGTTGGGCTATTGAATTAATTAACGGTCCAAGCCCAATTCATATTTAAATTTAATAATTATAATTTAATTTGAATTTGAATTAGATGATAGGATTTTGAACCTAGATTTAATGTTGGCAAGGTTCATTTCTTTAGATAATTAGTTAATTTAATTTAATAATTAAGTTACAGAGTTTGTTGAGGGATAGTGGTTACACACCCCACTATAAATAGAGCCGTCATTTCACATTTGAAGAACACCTTGAAGATTGAAGACTTGAGAGCTTTTTGAAGGCATTGAAGGCATTTTGAAGAGTTAAAGACTTGAAGTGTTTTGACGGCTCTTGTTGAAGATCACGCCCTTGAATCCCAGAAGGCCACGCCACTTGAATCCGGGAAAGCTACGCCACTTGAATCCCAGAAGCTACGTCAGTTGAATCCCGGAGGCTACGCTGTTTGAATCCCGGAAGGCTACGCCACTTGAAACCCGGAAGCACTTCAGTAGAACACGTCAATGAAGAATCAGAGGACTATACAGAGATTTTGTACCCGCACCTTCAATTATACATACACTGTAACCTGATATTGTGAACATATACAATAATTTCGAAAATTTTTGTGTTTACAACATCATTTTGTATGCTTCAACTAGATGCTTTGGTGTGCGGCACGTTCGAGACCAGTGGCTCTCACACCCACACCGATAGCAGATTTGTGACCTCGATAAACCTTGATCACTCCGTTTCTTATCTTGGACCCGGGAGTCATTGCCGCCTTTGCCTCTACCACTTCGGTTGTTTCGACAATGACCTCTACCACGACCCATTCCTCGACCCCTTCTAGAATTGCTTCCCTGGGCAATATGATGTGCTTCAGGCATTGGGGCAGACCCAACCGATCATGCGTTATGGTTTTTCATCAACAACTGGTTGTGCTTTTCGGCCACAAGAAGTGCAGATATAAGCTCAGAATGCTTTTCATAATTCTTTGCCCTATACTGCTGCTGGAGTACAAGGTTACTCGCATGAAAAGTAGATAGGGTCTTTTCAATTAAATCTTTCTCTGAAACTAGTTTTCAAAGCTTTAGTTGCGATACTATTTTATGAAGGGCCGAATTGTAATAAATTACTGACTTATAGTCTTGAAACCTAAGATTAAGCCAGTCAAATTGGGCTTGAGGGAATACAATTGATGACTGATGGTCAAAACGGTCCTTTAGGGACTTCCATAATGCAAAAGGGTCCTTTTCAGTCAGGTATTCATTTTTCAGGTCGTGGTTCAAGTGGTGACGTAAGAAAATGAGAGCCTGCGCCTTCTGGGCGTCAGTACACTGTGACATAGCAACAATGGTTTGGCTCAACTCTTTAGACGCGTGATGAATCTCGATGTCTAGGGTCCAAGTTAAATAGTTGCCCCCGTCAAGTGAGAGCTCAGTAAATTTTCGTTTAGTGATAGAAGACATGATTGTTCACCGGAGATATAGAACATTCGTGCTAATAACGTGTTGTAATTTGGCTTATCGATTAGCTCAGTTCTGGTGTAGTGATTTCCCGGTAATTGCTTGGAAATTATGTATATGATAATGTAGTGTAGAGAAAAGGGAAAAGGAGAAGAAGAACAATAACACAAGATCACAAGAGCTCATCCATATCAATATATACACATTCCACAACCTTTCATTTCCTTTAACATAAACAATGAAATAATGGAAGACAAATGGAGAGTCCTAAGATTTAATGGCCATCAAATAAAACATTTATAACAAGGAATAAATTGTAATAGATTTTGATATGCCAAAATGTATTGAAAAATATTAGATCCCGAAGTTTTATTTTTCTAGTGTATTAGGAGTGGTTAAGATCAAAAGAAAAATCAAGAATCATCATAAGGGAAATAATTTCGAAAAGTACACCTAAGAAAAATATTTTGAAGATGTCAAGCCAACGGAAAAACAAGAACATCATGCATGAAGAAGAAGAAACGACAATGTCAAAATTGGAGAAGATGGTTACATTGTATTGAAGCCTACTTGAAGATCAAGAAAGAGGATGTCATCAAGAAGAATGAATTAATTAACCAAGAAATCCGTATAGACAGAGTGGTTAATAACTTAATCTCACTATGGTAAGACCTAGGATCAAATCTAATTAATGGGATCAGACAATCAAAGCACGTATCTTGTAACCAAGGAGTGGTGGAAATTATAATAGTTTTGATGAGTCAAATTGTATTTTTAGAAATCCCCTATTTTATTTTTAGAGTGTAGCTAGTTGACCTGGAAGTAAAAATTGTGACTTAAAATGGTACGAATTATTGTATAATAGAGTCCATCATGTCATGAGACTTGTAAATCGTTTGCTTCCACTTAAACATACAAAACTGTGTGATGGAATGACAAAGACCCAGATCATCTATGCAAGAAGACACGAGATCAAATCCAAATCAAGCTTATTTATTTTTAAGCTTAATATTAAGGGAGTGGAGGATGTTGTTGTGCATGGTCGCGAATTATACATGGTCCACAACCTCATGGCTGATACTGCAGTTGCGTTGGAAGGAAATTGCAGTTGCGCGGAACAGAGGTCGGTCATCCGTTCAACACAACTGCAGTATCAATTCAACACAATTACAGTATCAGTTCAACACAACTACACTTTTAGACAGATGAAACGACCTCTGTTCCACACAACTGAAGTTTCCTTTAAACACAACTGCAGTATCAGTTCAACACAACTACATTATTGATGTTGTGTATTGCGGTGAGGTGTGAATGTGAAGGTGGTAAAATGAAGAGTCAAGACTCCCCGAGTGTCGTGTCTCTCAAGGATGACAAATTGGAGCAAATTGGTGTTGGCATTTATGAGGTTGAAAGATAAGAGTTACGGTAATGGCTAGGGGTGGGATTCATTTGTAAAAGAGGGAAAGGTGGATAATGATTGTGATAAAAATAAATGGAAAGGCGGAGATTGGGGCTTTAGGCTTCCCTATGTGGTTTATCTTTGTATGGACTTGCGAGCAAAAGATGTGGAATAGACTAGGGAGTTTATGGCACTTTACCAAGTGGCGTCACACTTTGGACTCCCACATCCTCATTCGGTTGGGGCATTTCATCGATCACATTGTCTACCACTCCTCTCGGACCTCGTCCTTCCGAACTAAGGGCGGAGATGTGGGTGAGTTAGACTCGTGAGTGGCCGCTATCGTGCACACACTCACTTCCTTTGGGTTTGCTACCTAATGTGGCCACACTAGGCACAAAGCTTTAAGAACATCATCCACACAAGTTTATCATCCAACAATCAAGAAACTCACAATTCAACTAGAAATTATATCAAACATCCACATTGTCTAGCTTTGGGGCCACCAATCCCCTATCTAATCTACTCTAACATGCTAAAGAAACAAGAAAAAGAAATGAAATCTCAAAGAAACAAATATTAGATTAAGAATTGGAGAGAATAGTTACCACTCTCAAGAAGGGGTTCTTTTACACTTTGTTCTTGAAATTCCAATCTTCATCCTTGCCCTTGAATCGAATCTAACCTAGAAGAAAAGGAATTTTTCCCCAAGAGGGGAGAAAACCCTCTACAATTTTCAGATCTAAACTATTCTAAAAGAGCTCTCCCTAGGTTTAGGGCAAAAGGGATTTATATAGGTGACAAAAGGGAACAAATTTCCCGAAATGGCCCTTGGCCCGACCACGCATGCCACCACGCGTGGTGGTGGGCGTGGATGGTTTCTGGAAAGATTCCACGCCCCTCCACACGCGTGTTGGGCTGCGTGGGAAGATGCTGCTTTGCGGCTTCGTTTGTCTTTTGCTCTGTTTTTGCCTCAAATCCCTCTCCAACCTGTAAAATACTTAAAAACTTTTCCTAGGATTGATGTTAGAAGATTTTAATCACATCTGAGCTAAAATGCACGAGATTGTTATGATCGGATGGCAAAACGTTACACTTCTAATCCATTTTAGACCCTTTTTAAGTACCATTCTTGGTGCTTATCAAGTATCCATTCAACACAACCATAGTATCAGTCATGACCCATGGTCCATAGTATAACGATTAGTGCATGGTGGGGAGCAAGTCAAGGTCAAAAGAGCAAATGAAAGTCAATGGAGTAGAAGTTTTAAGAATCTAAAGCTACAGCATATACACTACTGATACCTTTGATTCTTGATCCTTTTTTACCCCATACTTTAACCAATTTTTGATAACAAAGTGCTTTAATTTGAGTGGAATCTATTATTTGTTTGTGTGGTTTGCTGTTTCTAGATAAAGTGGGTCACAACGAGTCAATTGGAGGCTTTTTGGAGCATAATAGAACAATTTTGGAAGCCTAGATTTCACTCAAGGCGGATCGGAGCAACAGAACTCGAAGTGAGAGAAAAGCTATAAAAATGACCTCATACGGCCTAGCAAACGACTGTGGGAGTGGCCGTTTGCCCTGACGCAGGTTTCGCCCAGCAAAACGGCTATGTCAATGGCCATTTGTGTGGCCAGATGTCGTGAATTCTGCATAGTATAAAAGCTTATTTTCTACATTTTGTGCCCAGGTGAGAACCCTAGATAGCTTAGACTAGTTCTCTTTCATTTCCTTAGAGCAAAATAGCCTAGCCTAGCTTAGATCTACACTAGTTACTCATTTTGGAGCATTGTATTGAAGATTTGGAGTGGATCTCAACAACTTTTCTCCTTCATTTAATACCAAAGTGGTTTATTTCTTCATCGCCTATCTTCTTTACATTTATTGTTCATTTATGATTTCTTTACTTGAAATTGCTATGTTTACCTTGCAAATGAGTGAGTAGTCCTTTATTTGAGTTAGATTACGTGTTTATTGCTTCTATTGATGCTAGCTATGTAACTATTGCATAAAGGGGATGAACACCCATTTATGGTTCTTGAGTTTGAATTGGGTTTTAATTCTATCTTTCAATAATTATTGCGCAATGATTGTTGTTTGCCTTTGGAAAGTCTTTCATCACAATGGGAATTGGATGGAAGACTTGAGCCTTCCCAATCTCAAACCCAATTTCCCTTCTATGGAAATATGGGTAGATTAGGGCTTACAAAACTTTTGTTCTTAAAGAATTTGGGTTGATACACCATGGAAATGGGGCAACTCTTGTTCTAATCCTTGTGGAAACTTGGATTCCTTTGTGCTTGCCTCAAGAACCTAGGGTTAATGTTCTTCCCCCAATCTAAGTGTCAAATGCATCAACAGAGTAATACACCTAATTTAACCCATCTTTTCCAATTGAATTATCTCCTAGTTTTAATCTTGTTTTCCTTTTAATCCAAAATACCAAAAAATACTCTAGTTGTTAGTTGCAAACCAAATATGATTTACTTGGATCCTTATGGATTCCAATACCTTGGTGCCTAGAGTTTAGGTGACCGCTCTTTACGCGTCATAAACCCCAATCCTTAGTGCAACGACAATTCATACCCATTTTCATATCACCCTACACACAACATCACTTTTTGGCGCCATCGCCGGGGATTGGTAATTTGGTTGTATTGAGTTTTTGCCTTTATTTTCTAGCATTAAGGTTAGTAAATCCTTAGGAGATCAAGTTTTTATTTTTATTTTTGTTTTACTTGCACTTACCCATAACCAAGTTTTCCCAAGGGTGTTTTTGATGGTGCATGTTAGTAGGTTTTCAATCAAGAACTTTTAATTATGGAGGGATTTCCAAGAGCAAAGAATTTCATTGCCCAATATCATCCAAATGGGTATAAAGACCTTCAAGGTGGTCCGCTTCAATCATTCCTTTCATACTCTAAATGGTGTTCATATTGTGGAGAAGCTCATGCTTTAGAAAGTTGCTACAAGTTAAACTCCACAATACAAGCACCATCTCCTTAAGAGTATTAACCTTTCCCTCAGGAGTTTGGTGCCAATATGAATCAAGAAGTTTTTCAAGGAGGTGCACCACCAATGTTCATGCCACAACCTCTTTGGTGTGCCATATGTGGAGGACCACATGAAGCCGAAAGATGCTACATCTTTGACCCTAATTTCCAATATCAAGGCCAAGTTCAAGGACCTCAAAATCAAGAACCTCAAGAACAATATCAAGACCAATTTCAAGAAGTCCCTTACCTAAAACCTCAACAAGAATGCCAACCACTTGATCAAGATCTCGAGATGAAGTTTATGATGGCCAACATGCTTATGCAAATGAATGAGCTACAAGTTCAACTAGACAATTTGATTGCTCAAGGACAAGGTTTGGCAACTCAAGAACCCATTCAAGAATTGTCTTCCAATGGAAATGTTATACAAGAGTTGTTATTGCCAAATGAAGGCCACGTGGGTGAAGCAAATGAGAAGATAGGTAAGGACCTTGGAGATAAAGATGATGAGGTTTGTGATGAGTTCATTGAGATGGAGACACCAAATTGGAGAGAAAGTGTAGAGTTGCAAGGGAATGGTGAGAAGAAATAATTTGGAGATGGTACAAGTGAAGAAGTGCTCAAGAATGATGAAATTGATGAAATCTGTGGTATAAATGAGGAACGTCCTTCAATGGATGACACTCTATTGGAGGGAAATTTTAGAACAATTTGGGAGCCGGGAAGTATTGACATTGTTGAGAATATCGGCCTCATTCACCCATTTTTTATATCTAATGATTCTCATTTCTTGTTGGT
>CM008331.1:28643981-28667517 GCA_002525835.2 Ipomoea batatas
CCATCAACTACTAACTAAACCAATCAGCTATCAACTATAAGCCATCAGTCGTTTACCAAACACCCCATCATCATCTTCATTAACTCACAAACATTACCATCATTTCGCCAACTCCATTCTCCATTAATCAATCTCTTCATCATCATAATCATCATCTCCTCATTATATAATTATTATTATTACTACTAACAAATCACACCCACAACAATCAGTGCATCATCATCCAGGGTTATTATATTGCTATTACAATTATCTAAAAAGTAGGAACAATTAGAGAACTCCATACCCACAAATTAAGAACAGAAAATAGAACCGCATGGCTGCTTTGCGATGACGGAGGAGCTACCGGACGACGGCGAGGCTGCGGCGTGGGCGTGGGCGTGGGGAAAGAAAGAAGAAGAAAAAAAATTGGGGAGGATGAGAGTGGGAGAGAGATATGGCGAGAGAGAGAGAGAGAGAGAGACGAGGAATGAGTAATGTGGGTGTGGTGTGAGAGATGAGAGATGTGAGGTTCCTAGAGGATAATGCTTCTGCCTGTACTTCTTTCCATCCCAGAAGACAAGAGAAGAAATAAAATGGGGTGGAGAAAAACTTTCGGCGCCTAAAGATTATGGAGCCTTGTTTTTTCATCAAGTGCATGCCATACTATGTCATGTTTAAAAATCAATTATTCGGTCAACTTAAAATAAGTTTTGATAGTTTAAGATTACTAGATTAGTCCTGTTTAAGTTGAAAATCTAATGTATAAAAAAAAATACTCCATTCATCCTATTTTATTTATCTTGTTCAGTTAATGAGGCTTGACTGAAATTATTTTTAATTTAATTTTTCATAATATTAATTTTAGTATTAGTATATAAAATTTATATATACTTAGAAATTACATAAAAGCAATATTAAACACAAAAAACTAAATTTAAAAATAATTAAAAATTACTAAAGAAAATGAGCAATGAAAAAAGAGTTGGTTTGACGTAAAAATGATTTACAAAATGGGATAAAGGATTACTATATTGTATACTATTGTAGAATTTGACATTGGTAAGCATATAACAATAATTACTGAATATTATGGCAACATTTTTTTGTTCACCTAAATAAAACACAGTAATTCATGAAATAGTCAATCATGGCAACAATAGTTAATGCATGATGTGTACTTGATTCTTGTTCATTTTTCTTGTATTAAACGAGTTATACATAATGTTTAAAACCCATTAGGCCATTACACGTATCACTGAGATGGTCTCATACAAGACTTGATTAATTCATTTATTTTTGTTGTCTAATCAATTTTGTCATTTCATTTTTAAAAAAAAAAAATTAATACTTTATAAACCTATTATATGTTAATTAATTTCATTCGATTGGTTAAATTGTTAGCAATTTATTTACTTTTGGTTAATTTAACACATTTTTAAAATCTTGCCAGGCCACATATATCATACTGTAATGAATAACTAACCTAAAAAAGAAAAAATGATTTGCCCAATAATCAATGGATTTTCCTTCCTTTTTTTTTCTGCCTGTTTTTCATTGATATAAAAAATATTTTCAATACTATTTTGTAATCTAAACCTATTAAAAAAAAATGTAAATTGTGTTTTAACATTAGACATGAATTTTTGTGCAGTGCATATCACATATAAAAATTGATACCATGTAAATAAGAAAGAAATAGTCTTATGCCGGACACTTGTTTTTTTATTTATTTTTTTATTTTTTTATTTTTTAAATCAAGCTCAATTACTTCCATTACGTAGTAGAGAACTCAATTACTGCCAAAGAAGCCTGCCATGCTGCTATCCAACTATGTGTGAGCCTTAGGATCTCATCTGCAAAGAAATGCTTACTTGTTATTCCAGATCAAGTCATTTCTGGCGTACCAAATGTACCATATAATCACAGTCTCATCTTCCCTGTCACATAGAGGACACTCTGAAACTACGTCCACCCTTCCCCCCGACACTTTTTTTTTTTTTTTTTGAATGCTACTGACTCTATTACAGTGTAGTATCTGTTCATAAACTACTTTCTCAACCTACTGAAGAACAAAGAGACAGCAACGAGACTCGAACCCACCACCTCCCGTATACAGGGAAGGGTTTGATGCCACTGGACCACAAGGCCCTTGGCCCCCGACACTTTTTTAATAGTTGAAAAGTTGCATTTAAAACTCGCTTCTGTATAGGCATTGAAATTTTAAGTGGGCTGATTTGTGTGTTATTACGCCTCGATGGATATATAATTGATTACTTTAATTGAGCTAATTGGACTAATATTTATTTAATTGGATTTATTAAATGGCCCAATAAATATTTAATGGCAAATTATTGTGTGGACCATGGTCCACACAGCCGTGTGGGCCATGATAAAATGTACATTTTTAATGTACTAAATGTGCATTATTTTTGTACTGAATGTACATTATTTTTATACTATAAAAATAATGTACATTCAGTATACAAATAATGTATATTATCTGAATACAATGTACATTATTTTTATATTGAATGTACATTATTTTTATATTGAATGTACATTATTTGATAGTGTGGTCCACACAGCTGTGTGGACCAATGTCAATTAGTTTAATTACTTAATTAAGAGTAATTGGATTTAAAAAAAAAAAGAAGAGTAATTGGATTTAGATTCTTTAGTCCATGGTGAAATATTTAATTGAGTTGGACTAGGCTGTTTGAATTAATTGGACTGACTAATTTGGGGGTTTGACTTGATTTTTGGCCCATCAAGAAATTATGTGGATTGTGTAATTTTGAAAAAATTTGGATAATTGGATATTATTTGAAATTGAATTGAATCATGAACCTAGACATTATGGTGTCTCGATACATTTCTCATATTTAATTCAAATATTTAAATTAAATTGAGAATTATCCTAAAAGATCAAGTTAGTTAGATTTTTCCTACACACTCACCACTATAAAATAGTGCTTTCATTTTATAATAAAGGGTGTTCTCTGCATACCGAAGCTCTGCCGCAATCTTGCCAGGATATCGTTTGGAACACGCCCGCCATATATTTGCGCTGAGGAACACGCCATTTGAGTACCGGAAGCCCTTCATTGAAGATCAAGTTGCTTGTACGCCCTTCATTGAAGAACAAAACTATTTAACTCTAGAGGCCCTTCAGCAAGGAATTGGGACAATTCAACATACTTCCAATTCGGTATACTTCTAATATGCATACTTCTAGTAGAGAATTGGAGGACTTCTCATATCCATAGATTGTACCCCTTCATGTTTGATACATACTACTTGTAACCGACACTTTGAATATATATACAATTCAAGGTATTTTCCGGAAAAACATGTTAATTACTCATACGATTTTGGATAAAGATGATTATCCGATCTACAGAAGGTGTGACAATGGACGCACAATTAGTAGGAATAGAATTGAAGTTAATAATCGTTACGTCGTCGCGCATAATAAACATTTGCTCCTAAAATATCGCGCACATATTAACGTTGAATGGTTCAACCAGTCTAGATCTATTAAATATTTATTCAAATACGTGAACAAAGGAAGTAATCGGGTCACAACAGAGTTCATGAGTAGTTCCACGAATGCACTCAATGGTAATGTGGTCAATGAGATTAACATGTACTATGATTGTCGTTATATATCACATGTGAAGCCATGTGGAGACTTTTTGGATACATGATACATTATCGGCCGCCACCTGTGGAGAAGCTAAATTTCTACTTAGAGCACCAACATAATGTTATCTTTGGTTGAAGATTAGACCCTCGATGAGATTGTGGAGAACTAAAGCCAGTTCAAAGTTTGGTTTGAGGCAAACAAAAAATACGAAAAGGTCCGGTCGCTCACTTATATAGACGAGATTGTGGAGAACTAAAGCCAGTTCAAAGCTTGGTTTGAGGCAAACAAAAAATACGAAAAAGTCCGATCACTCACTTATATAGAGTTCCCAGTAAATTTGTATTGAGACAAAAACTAAAAAATTGAAAAAAGACTAAAGTAAGTAGCGTCAAAAGTAAAAAAAAAAAAAAAAAAAAAAAAAGTAGTGTTAAAAGTAATAAAAGATTCCTAAACTTTGTTTATTGCTTTGCACGAGGATATGCATGCATGTATGCATATTCCTTATTTCTCTTTTTTATTTTCCTTTTCCTTTTTATTTTTATTTTTATTTTTATTTTTATTTTTATTTTTTTATGTGAGCCAGCAGCCTGCTTTATCAGTTATCACATTCCACTTTCACTGCTTTAGTTTTATGGCCTAAATAATTTAATAATGATTTATGTGTATTATTAAGCTGTATTTTTCCTTATTGTTAAGNTGTATTTTTCCTTTTTTCAGTCAATCGTGTTAGGTTATATGGTAAAGAAATATTCATCTTTCTTTATGGGAAAACGGTCAACCCATAAGTTAATTGGATACTGCAATTAGGTCTCCTAAGTAAAAAAAAAAAAAGAAGTTTCATCCAAGTCGCACTGGTAAAATTGTTCAATTAAGTACAATTTAACTTGTTCAACGGGTTAAATCTTTGTGGTGTTGACACATGTCATTTTTTATTTTATTTTTAAACAAATTTATTTATTAAAAGTTAAAAATAACATTAAAAAACAGCAACGAACAGCCAAGGCCGTCTAAGGAAGACGACCATGACCGTCGAAGGAAGACAGGGCCGTCTTCTAGATTTGGAACGAGGGCAACATCCATGGCCACGACCCTTTTTCCAACGGCCATGGCCATGGCTAGACAACCATGGCTATCAGGAAAGAGGGCGGCGACCATGACCATCGCCATCGTTCCAGATATAGAAGACGGTCGTGGCGGTCCTGAGTGTCCTCGTCGAATAGCTACCACTGTCCGTGAAAAAGACAACCACCGGTTGTCCGGCGCAGACAACTGGTGGTTATTTTTTTTAAAATAATATTTTTAATTTTTAATAAATAAATAAATAAATTTGTTTAATAACGAATAATTGAGAGTTTAATAAAACACTTGTAAACTAATAAATCATATGTCAAAAATTTTCAATCTGTAAAAAGGTGTTAAGAGAGAAATTTCTATGATAAATACTATTGTTATCCTTCATATTGGTAGGAAACAAAATTTCTCATTAAAAGAGATTTATAACTTACCGCAAATATGATTAATAAATAATTGCATAAGTTTAGTAGATTCTCAATTATTCAACAAAAAAAATCTTACCTCCCATGATTTACTTTACTTGATATTCTCATTCACCATATCAGAACTTTCCTAAGTAAAAAATTGTTTGGAAATAATTTTCGACCTTTTAAATTTC
This sequence comes from Ipomoea batatas, assembly GCA_002525835.2. Taxonomy (NCBI): domain Eukaryota; kingdom Viridiplantae; phylum Streptophyta; class Magnoliopsida; order Solanales; family Convolvulaceae; genus Ipomoea; species Ipomoea batatas. Next base: position 28,649,282 of record CM008331.1, read on the forward strand.
TAAAAAAAAGTTTGAACTTAACGATTAAGTATTATTATTTATAAAATTCTAAAGAGTTAATTCCAGCAATGTCCTCCGACTATGTTGATTTTCCAAAATTAGTCCCCGACTTTTAATTTGGACAATTTAGGTCCCTTGACTTTCAAATTCTTTCCAATGTTGGTCATTTCGTCAAATTTTGGTTAAATTGAGGTCAAATGGAGGGGTAAAATTATCCGTTCACTTGTATACTCGTATTTATTTTGTCTTATACGCTATATATATGAATATAATATCTGTCGAAGAGACATCGAATGAGATTATATGACTTCGATTGAGACTTCGACTGAGATTATATTCATATATACAACATATAGGATAGGAGAAATACAAGTAATAATACACTAAACATGTGAATGGACAATTTTACCCCTTCATTTGACCTCAATTTAATCAAAATTTGACGAAAGGACCAACATTGAAAAGAATTTGAAAGTCAAGGGACCTAAATTGTCCAAATTAAAAGTCGGGGACTAATTTTGGAAAATCAACATAGTCGGAGGACTATTGTTGGAATTATGATCAGTATGATTATGCAAACTAATGTAGTATTTAATGTAAATTGACAAAATTTTACCATAAAAGGGTAACTTTATTTGATAATACAATACTTTTAACCCAAAGTGAAATGAAAAATACTGTGTGCTCCTATTTCTACTCCCAACTTCTACATACTTTTACTCTCAAATTATTCATGTGAACACTTTTGGTTATCCGCATGACCGCATAATGAAAATATTCTATCATTGTTTATCACATCATGTGTAAAAGTGATCAAGGGAGTAGAATTTGAATGTATACCTAATAGAACTCAAGCTCAATTAACTGAACAAACATAGAAATACGTATTAGGACAAATTTAGCAGTGTTGCATTATCCTAGGCTAAGTACGAACCTGTAAGAATGATCCTAACATACGGATAACTCAGTTGATTCCTGATGTGGTCGTAACATACGGATAACTCAGTTGATTCCTGATGTGGCCGTATTTTAGATTTTTATGGCCCTGTTCTTGTAAATAAATGAGGTTAATAATAATTATAACAATAATAAGAAGATGGTAAAATGTTGTTGTGTGCAAAGGGCAAGATTTGAACCCTAAATCTCTAAGATAAAACACTATAAAGACATATTTCAACCATTTCTCCATTAGAGTCTTTTAAGATTAATTGCGAACTTTTTATTTTTTAATATCTTAAATAGCTAGGTAAAAATTAAATATTGGACCCTCTAAAATTTGAGGCCCTATGCAGTTGGGTAGCTTGCATAGCCCAAAATCCGGCCCTACATGCAGTAGTGACGTGGCTGGATCAAATGAAATGCTGATCCTTAGTAAGATCCTCATTATCAAAGTCTGGTTCAGGAGGCTTAGGAGGTCATGAGATCGAGCCTCAGTGGGCGATATTGACTCTTTGTGCTTCAATGGGTTGAGAAAGTAGAGATGAACAGATGCTACAATGTAATAGGGTCAGTTGTATTCAAAAAAGGTATTATTATTTATAAAACTAGTATTTTTGCCCCATGGATTTTTTATAATATGTTAAGAATATTTAGATAGATATACAATTATATAAATTATAACATCAAATATTATATAGTGTAATTGAAGAATTAAGTTTGATCGATTATGTTTTCTAATGTTATCATTGATTGAATTTGAGCAAATAATTGCCCAAATGTTCCGCCACTCATTTCTGTCTTCGTTTCGAATTCCTTACCTGATCAAGTCATAGGCTGATTTGGTAAAGAACATGTTGTCTGCCGACTGGCCCCAGCCCATCCTATCCCTCTTTCTCTCGTCATTAAGGATCACCCTCGCTGCTATTTCCATGCGTTTTTCTGGGTGGAGAGCAGTATCAATTCTATTCCAGTCTCACATGCCTCTTCCAGTCCAACAGTCCGCAACTTTAAGCTCATCCGCGTTTCTATTAAGAGGTCCTATAAGATGATTGCGGAGGGGTTCATTTCCCACCCACCTATCATTCCAAAAGGAGGTGTTTCTACCATTTTTAACCACTTTCGTCATACCCTTCTCGATCACTGGCACCGCTGCGCAGATGCCTTTCCAAACGTTTAAGTCGCTTCTTTTCCTCTTCATATTCGCTAACTAGGCATTTGACTTCATGTATTTGCATATGATAACTCTGGCCCAAGTATTGTTCTCATCGTTAAGGACTCACCACCCTAATTTTGTGAGCAAGGCCATATTTAGATTTCTCATAGACTTAATTCCGAGTCCTCCTTCACCTTTGGGAAGATTTACCGTGTTCCAGTTTTCCATACTCGTCTTTCTCGCCGTTCCGTCCCCTCCCCAAAGAAAGCTCCTGGTGCTTTTGTCAATTGCGTCGCAAACTCCCTTTGGTATAAACATGGTTTGCATGGCGTAGGATGAAATTGCATTCAATACAGTTTGCACCAAAACCTGTCTTCTTGCTAAGCTTAGAAACTGCGTCTTCCATCCTTCTAGTCTGCTTTGAACTCTATCCATAATATTCTTACAATGGTCTTTGGTTATTCTCCCATGGAGTGAAGGAACTCCAAGATATCTCCCCAAGTCCTGCGTCATTGGAATGCCCGCCATCTCGGCTAAGGATTCTGCTTTATGCCTGCATACAATATTGGAGAAAAATATGTTAGACTTAAGATTTATTAATCTCTTGTCCGGAGAACTTACAAAACGTATCAAGGCAATCCATGACGGTGTGGATTTGTTCCTCTTCCGCTTCTACGAAAAGGACCATGTTGTCTGCAAAGAACAGGTGAGAGATCGTCGGCCCATTTTTAGACGCTTTTATTCCTTTCCATCGAACTTGGTTTACCGCTCAAGTAATGATATGCCCCAGTCTTTCTATACATATCACGAAGAGGTATGACAAGGTGGAATCTCCTTACACGCACTCCTCGCTCAGGTTTGAACCTGTCTAGCTTACTCCCTTCCTAGAGAATCGTCATACCAGCAGATTCTTCACATTGCATGATGTTTCTCGTCCAATTGGTGTTGAAACCAGCTTCTCTAAGAGTAGATCGAATGAACCCCCAGTCCAGTCGATCATAAGTTTTCTCCAGGTCAATCTTGATGACCATGTATCCTTTTCTACCTCTTACTGTTTTGATTGAATGAAAGAGTTCCTTGTATATCACAATGTTATCCGTAATTTGTCTTTTTGCCACAAAACTGCTTTGATTGGGGTAAACCAGATCCGGCATGATGCTCTTGATTATGTTTGTTATGACCTTTGTCACCAGCTTATACGCGGGGTTACAAAGACTAATAGGTCTGAGCTGCGTAACCTTCTCCGGGTTTTCCACTTTAGGAATGAGTACCAGGTTGGTCTTGTTTATCCCTTCCAGAAGACTTCCACTCTCAACAAAATCAGCCACCGGTTTATACATGCTGTCCCCGACAATGTTCCAATACTTATGGTAGAACATGGCGTGAAACCCGTCCAGTCCTAGAGCTTTTAAGGGTGCCATATCCATTAACGCTTGTTTCACCTCATCCTTGTCAACCCTACTATTGATTAAATTCCATCTTGCTTCGTCAACCCTTGGGAACATTCCATTAAAATCACCTTCGCCATCTATCATAGTCTCCTTCGTGTACAAATTCTTAAAGTAGTCCTGAATCAAATTCCTGATCATTTCCGAATCATAAATCCATTCATCGTTGTTGTTTCTAAGCGCTTTAACTTTTCCTCTAGTGCGTCGGATCATCGTCGCTGCACTGTAGAACTTGGTGTTGCGATCTCCTGGCTGAATCCACTCCTCTTTTGATTTTTGGAACCATTTGAGTTCTTCTAAATGGAGAACCTCCTCGAGCTCAACCCTTAGCTTTCTTTCAATCATAATGAGGCCGTTGTGCGGGTGCTTATCCATCTTTCTTTGAATTCCTTCGATTATTGCCATAAGTTTCTATTTTCTTCTTTCAATGCTTCCGAATTCCTCTTTGCTCCAATTCGAGCAATTGGATTGCATACTTGCGATATTCTCCAGCATGGGCTTAGTGACATCCCAACCCTGTTCGACCAGACATAGGAAATTCGGAGGCATGCTCCATGCGACCTGGAATTGAAAGATATATTCCTTGGTAGTCTCGGTCTCATTCTCCAGTTCAATGAGGATAGGAGAATGGTCCGAACATACCCTGGCCAACTGTGTCACCTTAGTCTTCAAGTATTTTGTAATCCACTCCGTGTTATATAATGCTCGGTCTAGTCGAGCCCCGGTGAACGTAGATTCATTCCTTCCTCTCGTCCAAGTGTACCTAGCACCAACAAAACCCAAAGCAATCAAACGTTATTTGAAAACCCAATGTCTCATACCTGCACATTTGTGATTGTGGAAATTGTCCTTGTTGCTAACATCCTCTAGACACAACACGACGTTATAATCACCCGCCATTAACCATTCCTCCTAAAGATTAAATTTGTCCATAGACAATTTTTCCCAAAGCTTATTACGGAGATAATGTGTCGGGCTCCCGTAAACAAACGACACTAGCCCCACTCTTTCCTGTCCTCTTCTAATATGTGTAAACACAAATTGTGGGTTGGTGGCGATGATCTCGAAATTTATGTTGTTTCTCCATAGGAGCCAAATACCCCCACTAAAACATACGACCTCAACTCTAATCCAGTTTTCAAATCCAAAGCTTTTACAAGCCTTATCTACTGCGTTCCCAGAAATTCTGGGTTCCAGCAGACCAACTAAGTCAGGCTTGATTTTCTTAACCAACAAAAAGAGAGTGTGTCTGAAACCACTCGACGCGGCTCCCTGGCTATTCCATCTTAAAATCTTCATAACAAACAGATCGCGGGCAACAAACCATACACAGGAAAGACAAGAAAAGAGATCACTGCCCCGTAGTCCCAACACCAGCCGAGGTCTGCCCCTCAGCGAAGATACCTGGCCCCTGTAAGTGTGTTGAGCATGGAGATGTCACCTGTAACAACTTCACCGCCGGAAGAGTCTGGCTCCACTTCTTGGACATCTGCCTCTGTGACATCATCATCGTCGGTGCCTACCAACAAAAGGAAACGCCCTCTGCAACGATGCCCAGGTGAGTACTTTTGATCACAATGGAAACACAAACCTTTGTCCCTTCTTTCACGTATCTCAGCAGCAGTGTACTTCTTGATAAGTAGTGCTGGCGTTATATTCTGCGGTGGAGCAGCGAAACTCGGAGCTTGAGGTATGCTTGTAATCCGAGGTTGCCACCGATGTTCTCCCAATGGAGTTTGTAGCCGAGGGTTTCCCCGATTAGCCATGCGGGTTTCAGCTATAATCTCCGCATGTCGAGCTTCATGAGCCTTAGCCAACTTGAATGTCGCAGCAACTGTGTCGGGTCTGGCCATTAACAACTCCCTCTTCAAGTGAGGTTTTAAACCCCCAATGATGTATGAGACCAGTTGGTTCTTAGACACACCTGTAACTCTGTTCATTAATTTTTCAAATCTGGCTTGAAACTCCATAACATCCCCAGTCTGTATGAGCTTAGCCAATTCTGCAAGCGGGTCTTCATATTGACTAGACCCGAATCGTTGTTCAATGTTTTCGAGGAAGTCATGCCAACCATGGACGATGCGGTTTCTCTTCATCCACCGGTACCATTCAGAAGTGTCCCCTTCTAAACAGAAGCCTGCCATTTGCAAACGGTGAGGTTCGGGTGTTTGGTGATAGTCAAAATATTCCTGAATCTGGAATATCCATCGCTGGGCATCTGTACCATCAAATTTAGGTATATCTAGTCGCATGCTTCCAAGCTTTGATGTGTGTTGCACCCCATCAGTCCACCCCTCTAGTGTAGTGATGAGTTCATTGGGAGGGGACAGGGGATTCGCATGCCCTCTTCCTTCAGATGTTGTTGCATGGCCTTTCCCTTTGTCGGTTTGCCATTTTGCTTCATTGGTTGCCATTGCAGCACGAAGCTGCTCTGTCAACTTGGTTTGCAATCTCTGTTCCATTCCATCCAATAGTTGTTGGAGGCTTTGCAGGGTGATAGGGGGTTCTGGTGATGGCTCTGTGATGGCTAGATGGTAAGGGGTACTCTTAACAAGAGCACCAAATTGATACGACCGCCCCGCGGTTGTATCGGATGTTCTTTTTCGAGTAAAGAACACAGAAACTCCAAATAAAAACTAGGGAAAGAATATGTTCTTCATTGCTCACTGACACTTATTACATGTTATTTATAAGGAAATAATATGAAGGAAATCTAACAGGAAGAACTACTGAAGCAAGCCAACCACATAATCTCCAAACTTCACGGGAACTTTTCGCGATCTCTTCGGTCTACCACTTCCCATCCTGATTGCTCGCTCTTCATTTGCATGAACTTCATGAACTTCATGGGAAGCTTCCACATCATTTTGACTCTGTCTTGTAGCTGTATCACCCTGTGCAGTTGGGCAGCTTGCACAGCCCAAAATCCGGCCATGCATGCAGTAGTGGCGTGGCTGGATCAAATAAAACGCTGATCTTTAGTGAGATCCTCATTATCAAAGTCTTGCTCAGGAGGCTTGAGAGGTCATGAGATCGAGCCTCGGTGGGCGATATTGATTAGTTGGGCTTCAATAGGTTGAGAAAGTAGTGATGAATAGATATTACAATGTAATAGGGTTAGTTGTATTAAAAAAAAGTACTATTATTTATAAAACTAGTATTTTCGCCCTATGGATTTTCTATAATATGTGAAGAATATTTAGATAGATATACAATTATATAAATTCTAACATCAAATATTATATAGTGCAATTGATGAAGAACTAAGTTTGATCGATTATGTTTTCTAATGTTACCATTGGTTGAATTTGAGCAAATAATTGGCCAATTAATAGCCAACGTGTATATATATGCATCCGGTGTTGAAACTTTAGACATTTTATATATCAATGTTTATCATTTGTATTAATTGGAGTAATTATCTCAGCTCGGTGTTTAGCAACTCAGTTATAGAAATTATTTGTACGAATTATATATTTTCTATGTAAACGATATATAGCAATTTTATATATTTTCTATGTAAACGATATATAGCAATTTTGTCATCTTTAATTTGTATAAAAAGAAAACATAATATAATTTTTTTGAATTACACATTATTGAAAACCTATTTGTAGACGATATTGGTAGTATATTATATATTGTTATTGTAAATTTTTATACTTATTTTACATCACTAATGAAGTAAATTATCCAGAATTATAGCTTTTTTAGTGCTCTATTTTAGAATTACTGGAGTAAATTATCCAGGACCTTAGTACTTCATTGATTATAAGATATTTCTAAAGTAGGTATGTATAGATTAGGCTCTTCTTTCTTTTAAAACGTAAAATTATACAATTTAATTCATTTTCCAGAAAATAAATCAAACACACAAAGACATTTTTCCAGAATGCAACCAAACACCGAAAATGAAATTGTTTTCCAGAAAATGACTCATTTTCCAGAAAACATTTTTCATAAGTCATTTTCCTGCTTTCCAAACACACCCTAAGTGATAAAAAAAATTTCTCAAAATTGATTTTCATTCCTTATTCTATTTTATTTATTGATATTTTTAATAAACACCATTAAAGAATGAATATATTTTATATTTATTGTTCGTATATCAATTGTTTGGTCGTGATCCCTAGCATATTCTTAAAATATTATAATTATTGCAAATAATAATTTATTGGAACTGGATGTGCGCGTGTTAATAACATATTATTTATGCTATTAACGTAAATTTGCAAAGCATAAAATAAATGATTATTTCCTTATTGGTGTAGACTTATTGGAAACAATATTACCAATAAATCGATATTATTTAATTTCCATATACCATTAACCAATTAATTTTTATTAATTACTTTACCAATAAATTATGTAATTAATAATAACAAAAGTTTGAGCAGGAAAATTTGGGAGAAGGGTTTTACTTTTATCTATAGTATAGATTAATAATAAGAGAATAGAATTAATATTAATAAAATAGAATTAACAAAATATATATATATATATATATATATATATATATATGTATGTATACATATGTATACATATATATATATATACATATATATATATATAGCGCCCTTTGATATGGATTAAATTCATCGTCTTTCGCAATCATATAATGTATATAAAAATCACCTGAAGAATGGAAAGTAGCTAGCTAAAAATGAGCTCCAGGAAGCCTTTTCTCATTCATTATTATTATTGAATAAAGTCTAGAGAGAACATTGTAGAGAGTGTTAGGGAGAGAAGGGAAAGAGCCCAAAGTCCTCAACCTAAAGGGCTAGGGTCCCTTTTATAGTTTAATACCCATACTCGTATACGGTCTACGTACCAAATACTCAGGACCGTACACCCGGGTATATTCCCTATCAATTAGCCCCCCAGCCTGAATATACATATATACATATGTATATACATATATATATGTATATACATATATACATATGTATATATGTATATACACATACACATATATACATATGTATACATATATATATATATATATATATATATATATATATATGTGTGTGTGTGTGTGTATATACACACATCACACATATACACACATATGTGTGTGTATATACACACATCACACATATACACACATCACACATATACACACATATGTGTGTGTATATACACACATCACACATATACACACATATGTATATATATATATATATATATATATATATACATATATATATATATGTATATACACACACATATATATACATATGTGTGTATACATACACATATATATATATATGTGTGTATATACATATATATATATATATATATGTGTGTGTGTGTTAATTAATTTATTACTGTATACTAAATTTATTTAAATAGGAAATGTATTTCCTCAAAATTGATTTTTATTCGTTATCCTATTTTATTTATTGATATTTTTAATAGACACCATTTAAAAATGAATATATTCTATATTTACTGTTCATATATCAATTGCTTGGTCTTGATACCCTAGCATATTCTTAAAATATTATAATTATTGCACATAATAATTTATTGGAACTTGATGCGCGTGTGCTAATAACGTATTATTGATGTTATTAAGGTGAATTTGCAAAGAATAAAATAAATGATTATTTCCTTCTTGGTGTAGACTTATTGGAAACAATATTACCAATTAATAGATACTCCGTATTATTTAATTTCCATATAACATTTTTTACCAATTAAGCTTTATTAATTATTTTACCTATAAATTATGTAATAATAATTAATATTAACAAAAGTTTGAGCGGGAAATTTGGGAGGAGGATTTTACTTTTATATATATTATATAGTATAAATTAATAATAAGAGAATAGAATTAATATGAACAGAATCGAATTAATAGAATATATAGATTGATTAATTAATTGATTACTATATACTAAATTTATTATATATTAAATATCATACAATTATTAAATATTAAATATATTTACTCAAAATTAATTTTCATTCCTCTTCCTATTTTATTTATTGATCTTTTTAATAGAAACCATTTAACAATGAATATATTCAATATTTATTGTTCATATTTTAATTGCTTGGGCGTGATCCCCTAGCATATTCTTAAAATATTATAATTATTGTATATAATACTTTATTGGAAGCTAAAATGTCATCCCGCACCATGAACCATAAGTCGTTCTTCATGCCGCACCCTATTTTTTCATAAGTGATTATTAGATTCCTAAACCATTAAAAATTTTTCACCTAGAACTTTTTGCAGGTTTCCAGGTTACTATGAAGACATGGCACAGGTTATTAGCTGATGTGGACCTTTTTTTTTTTACGCTCAGATACTGTAGCAGTGCTAGTCCTGGTGGCCCTTCTCCTGGTAATTCATTTTCTCTCTTTTTTTTTGAGAATATTTTCTCTTTTTCTATTTTCATGAATTTTCTTTTTTGGGGTTTCAATTTATCTTTAATCCAGAATATTTTCCTACTTTATTATTATTATTATTATTATTATTATTATTATTATTATTATTATTATTATTATTATTATTATTATTTGTTTAAACCAATTTTAATTCGAGTATTAGGAATTTATGATGTTAGAATAAGTTAAATAGATTGGGCGATAAAAGCTGGATTTTGCAGGTGAGATTGAGAGTAAAACCATTCTAGATGATTTCTTCTTGGGGAAGGCTATAGGGGAAGTTCTTAGTGAGCATGTAGAGCCTAAAGTTGGGGGAATTTTTAAGTACTATTGGGAGGTTGCAAGCTGAACAACAAAAGATTGAACCTGGGTGAAATTAATTACAGGCATGCAGAACATTAGTGTAAAATGATGGATCCTAGGAACTGGATGATTCAGAACCAGAAGATTCCAGCATTACTTTCTCATATTCATTAGACATTTGAGCATGGTATTCTGGTGAGAGAAGAGCATGTGATATAATACTACTTGGCTCATCTTGATGTAACAGTGAGCCCAGAATTGCAAAGCTCTTCTCAGAACTGGCAATGTGTAGCAAATGTTGTTCAAATATTATTATTTTTTCTTGTGTAAGTAAATAAATATATGTATTCGTAATTATAAAAGTATGCAGTGTGATAAGTGCCAAAAGTAGCCATATTTTAGGGGTTATTTAGGTGTAAAATATGCTATAATAGATGTCCATTAGGCCTAGAAACATGCTAAGATAGGGTGATTTCATTGCATATAGGTCTAGGGGCTAATCTTGTGTGTTTTAGAATAATCCGCACAAATCTTGCACTTCGTAGGGCATTCCGGCGACACTTTAGTAAAACGGACGTAACCGGAGCTAGGAATGTCCAAATGAGGCGAGACATGTGGCTATGGAACCGTATCGATGAGAGCTACAACATAGAAGAAGACAGAAGAAGCAAACTTCACCACGCACGCTCACACGCGTGTGAGCCGCGTAGACGCGACATAGCGCAGAAATTATTAGGGCGGAATTTTGAGGGCTATATATATGCCCTTTATAGGTCTTTTAGATCAGTTTTCAGCAGTCCCCAATAGCTTTAGATCTTATTTCTCTTTCCAAATTCTTCCCCTTTGGGGAGGAAAACATTCCTTAGAATAGATTTAGATTTAGGATTTGAAGATGAAGATTATGTAGATTCAAGCTTCTTTAGGTATAATTTCTCTTCCTTTAATATAAAGTTTGAATATTTACTTTATTGCTTTGTTTTCCTTGCTTCTATTTATGTTTATTATGGTAGAGTAGAGTAGTTGGGTGTGTGTGCCCTTGTTGATCTATGGATTGATGCTTATAATTTGATATTATGATCTTGGTATTGTGGGAGTATGATTGATGAATGTATGGATGATGTTGCTTAATCTTTGCTTCTATTTCCGGCCGGGATAGGTAGTAAACCCGTAGGAAGTGAGTGTGTGCGCAATAGCGGCCACTCACGAGCCTAGATCATCCATATCTCCGCTCTTAATCCGAAAGGATGAGACCCGAGAGGAGTGGTAGGCAAGGTGTTCGATAAAATGCCTCAACCGAATGAGGATTGAGAGTTTGAGTGTGACGCCACTCAATACTAATACCGTGACTCCCTAGATCAATCCTGAAACCCAATTCCAAGCTACCTACGATAATCAATCCTTTGGCTTAACTTTGGCATACACCCCTTTCTTTTACCTTTTGCATTTTCCATTTTATTTCACCTTTCAAACCTCTTACCCAACCAACCATGAACAAACCTTCTCCCTATGATTCTTGTAACTCTTATCTATCAACCTCTTAAATGCCAACATAAATTCGGTTCCCATTTGCAATCCTTGAGAGACACGACACTCGGGAACTCTTGACTCTTTGTTTTACCACCTTCACATTCACTCCCACTATACACACAACATCACAGTGCTAGATGGAACTGGACGAAGTAGTAAGTATGAGCTTTACGTTAGGTACATGCAGGAAAAGAAGGAAAAAGATTGTTTACGTACCCGGTTGGCTGGCTGGAAGTGTTAGAAGAAAAAAAAAAGTCCATGTCATCATAGATTACTGGTAACTTGTAGGTAACCTACAAAAAGTTCTAGGCGAAAAATTTTTAATGATTTAGGGATCGAATAATCACTTATGAAAGAACAGGGTGTAGCATGAAGAATGACTTATGGTTCATGGTGCTGGATGGCACTTTAGCCTTTATTGGAAGTTTGGAACTTGATGTGGGTGTGTTAATAACGTATTATTGATGTTATTAACGTGAATTTGCATAGAATAAAATAAATGATTATTTCCTTATGGGTGTAGACTTATTGGAAATAATATTACCAATTAATATATATTATTTGATTTCCATATTTTACCCATTAAGCTTTATTAATTATTTTACCAATAAATTATGTAATAATTAATATTAACAAAAGTTTGAATGGGAAAAAATTGGGAGGATGATTTTACTTTTATATATAGTAGAGTATAGATTGTAAATGATCAGTATGATTATGCAAACTAATGTAGTATTTAATGTAAATTGACAAAAGTTTACTCTAAAACGGTAACTTTATTTATAATACAATACTTTTAACACAAAGTGAAATGAAAAATACTGTGGACTCCTATTTCTACTCCCAACTTCTACATACTCTCACTCTCAAATTCTTGATGTGAATACTTCTGGAGACCAGCATAATGAAAATATTCTATCATTGTTTATCACATCATGTGTAAAATTGATAGAGGGAGTAGAATTTGAATGTATACCTAGTAGAACTCAAGCTAAATTAACTGAACAAACATAGAAATACGTATTAGGACAAATTAGTAGTGTTGCATTATCCTAGGCTAAGAACGAATTGCCTGTAAGAATGATCCTAACATACGGACACTCAGTTGATTCCTGATGTGTGGCAAGTTAGAAAGGGGATGATGTAATTAAGGTGTGCATGGATGCAGTAGTGACGTGGGTGGATCAAATGAAACGCTGAACCTTAGTGAGATCCTCATTATCAAAGTTTGGCTCAGGAGGCTTGGGAGGTTTCATGATGAGGCTGGAAGATCTAAATTTGCGCACCTTTAATAGCGCATTTGCAGCGAACCGAGAAGCATACATGGTGGCGCGGATGCCTCGGTTGCTAAGGGAGGAGGAGGAAGACGAAAACCCCCTGATCAACATGGTTTCTTCGTTATCGGCGTCCTTGCCTGCACCATCGCCGTACACAACCCCTTGGTCATCATCGTCATCGGATTCGGCCTCGCTGTGGCGGAGTTCTATATTTTTTCGGCGAGTGTAGCGTCGCCACGCGACCTGGATGTACATGGAGGCCCACGTCCTCCACTGCTGCGAGTAAAATCGGAAAGTGTGCTGCACTTGCCGGCTGTGGATGCGCCGGAACTGGGTGGTGATGAACTTCACCTCGTCGGCTATCAGTGCGAAGGCTTCCACTTCCGTCAAGGCCTTCACCGTGCGAGTTGATGGCGGCAAGTTCGCCCCCGCTTTTGGATCTAGCGCCCATGTGAGAAGCTCCTCCCCGCAAAAATCGCACTCCTTTAGAATTCCACGATTGAAGAAACCGCTTCTACCACCGTCTGTTGTCACGCTCTCCATGCGCCCGCGGATGATGAAGAGCATCTCGTCCACTGGATCGCCCTCTCGGACGATGTATGTGTTTTCTGTGAACAAGCTTGGCTTTAGTCGCTCACATATGGCGTCCAACAGCCTCTCTTCCATGTTTGCAAAAAGAGGCACCTGCAAACAATGGATCGGATTGGAATAGTAATAATAATAATAATACTAATATTCATATTCTAATTACATAGAGTTTATATTAATAACAATAATAAGGAAAAAGGAATAATAATAATAATAATAATAATAATAATAATAATAATAATAAATGAATAGTAATAATATAATAATAAAAATAAAAAATTATATATAAAATAATTTTTTTTAAAACACAAATGTGAGTTTTTGATCCACATCGGTAACTCATGAAGATAAGCTCATTTGAGCTCCTCTATATAAGAGAAGCATGACTTCTCTTTTGAAATTAACATCAGAGGAAGCCTTAAAGAATCAAAAGCTCCTTCACTTAAGGAGCTTTAATTGTTCTTAATTCAAAGTTTTTTTTTAATAATATATGGGCATTTTAGAAAAAGGAAGATCTTTTTGCAAAACGCCATGGGTAAAATTGGAAATAGTAACTTTAGGCTATTCCTGAGAACTAGCCTAATACCTAGGGAGCCCTAAGAATCTCTATTCCCCTTGCAAGGGGAATAGGTCATTCCCAGAGGAGAATCAAGGGGAATAGGTCATTCCCAGGAACTAAGGTCATTCCCAGGAACATTGCATAGGCCTATTACTTGGAATGCTATTCCATTGCAGGCCTATTCCGCGAACCAAACGTGCCATAAGTGCAACTGGGCTCTATCGGGAGAGGATTTTTTTTTTTTTTTTGAAGGAGAGGGTTAGTAAGAATGTGTTGGTGATAAGAAAATTTACAAACACTAGGTTACCCTGGTAAGGCATCTGGGCTTGACTGAGGGAGCGTTGGCAAGAATACTTGGGTGACAAGGAAACCTACAACCACTATTCGAGGTTGCCTTGCTATAAGTGCAACTAGGCTTGATCAAGGAAGTGTTAGCAATAATGTGTTGGGTGACTTGAAATCCTACAACCACTACTTGAGGTTGTGTTGGTACGTGGATATGGGCTCAACCAAGAGAGTATTGGCAAGAATGTGTTAGGTGACGAGGAAACCTACAACCATTACTCGAGGCTACTCTGCGATAAGTGTAACTTGTCCTGATCAATGGAGTGTTAGCAAGAATGTGTTGGGTGACAAGGAAACCTGCAATCACTACTTGAAACTATACTTTTAAGTGCGTATCGACTCGACTGAAAAAGTGTTGACAAGAATATGCATTGAGCCCGACCACCCCTTATGGGGCATGCATATGGCATTAATTAACTATCTAGCAAGAAGTGAGAGCAAGAAATGCTTTACACACCCTTCTAACTAAATTTAGGCAAAGATGGCGCTTAATATCTCTTCTGAGATCTACAGGCAGATTCTGCACTATACTCTCTTCATCTACACCTCTAGTTTCCAACCATTTGTACTGATCATAACGCCTCACTCTTTCCCTCAGCTCCGGTGGCAGCACCCTGTGATGCATCCATTGCTCCGAGTCGCGCCTTTTTATCCTCATCTCCTCCAGCCTAACCGTTATAGATTGAAGATACGTCTGTTGAACAAAAGCACACACATTTTGCTGCATTTCATGAGCTCAAATCATCCCTATCTAACAAATGAGTTTCAGCAGATATACCTGCATGTTTCCAATGAGAATAGCAACCAGTAGGAGCCCAATAATGGCCAATGCTATTGAAAATAGAACCTCCAGAGAATATGTACTTGTTTCAAGACCCTGCCCAAGAGTGCTGCAAACACCAAAGATAGATTTTTTACAGTCTCATCATCTTTTTCTTTTGTGTTTCCTCTTCAATGATGTTTTACCTCAAATTCTGCAAGCCCCACCACAAGCAATAGCAATATTTGGGGATGAATTCTTCAGAGTCAAGAATACCAGAGGACACAGCTTGGGTGTATATGCCATAGTTAAACCGATTATCGTTATCAGCAGCACAGTTTTTGTGGAGAACATCTTCAGTTATCTGTCTCCAACCAGTTAAATTTGCGGTTTTATGTCTATCAAGTGAACAAAACAGTAAAGAATAACTTGGACTGCAATCTGCACTTTCTAAACACGCTTTTTGCAAGCAATAATTTTTACGTTCCACAGCTAACAGGTACCAGTAGGCTCCAAATATCTGCAAATTTAATTTTATATATGCAATGAAGTTGAATTCTTGTAGATAGATACTAGCTAATATAGATCTACTCACATGACTTGCCAGCATGAACCACAACATGTAATATGCAGCGCCAAGCCACGCGGTTTCAGCAAACACTCCAGAAGTCTTTTTCAAGTCCGAAGTTAGAGGTAAAAACCGGAAAAACCTAGGAATGCTTTGAAGAATAACAAGGAGAACTAGAGCTCTCTTTGTACCTACTACATCCGAGCCTCGGGATCCATTAAGGAATCTCAAGACCAAAATCTGCATATCAGATTAGATCAGATGGGGAAGAATTAAAAGATATAATATCACATTTCCTCGTACTTAAAGCATCAATACAAACATATTAATTAACAAATAGATGCTTGTAAATGGAAAAGAAGTTTACCACAATTCTACCGAACAAATTAAATATGCATGAGAGAACCAATTTGATCTAAATATTCCTTTTATGAACGAAATGAAAGAAACAAACCTGAGGCAGAGGGAGAATAGAAAGAAGATCAACTATAAAATAACGATGTATGTATCTGGATGCAATTTCTTTGGGATCTATCACGAGTTCACCTCGTCCAAAAACACGAGATGAGGGAGCAATGTAAGCTGTGCGAAACTGGAGAATCATTCGGATGAGGTAAAATAAATCTATTATTGTCCTCAAGGTGGTTGTTGTGTATGCTAAACTTGAATCTATGTGAAGACAGTGGTCTTCATCACTCTTGAAAACCGGAAGGTAAAGAAATAGAGGATCAACTGCTACCGAAAAGATACATGAAATAACCAAAAGCCTATTCCAAAAAAGGAGGGACTTATCCTGAGGATCAAATATCATTTTTTCAGAGACCTTGAGATCTTCTGGGAACACAACTCTGGTAACTCCAGACTTCAGTGATCGACCGAATGTCATTAGCCCTTCAGATCCTCTTATCACTCCCAGTTTTATTGACATTGATGATGGATTGGTAGGTGGTATAGCAGAAGCCATTCCGTCTATATTAAAGCCACAATTCGCCTTTCCAGCCATATCTAAATGTGAATGATGACCTACACTCTAACCTGCGTTATAGAAATAATTATAAAAATCACTAAATGATGATGAACTACATGTATTATATTATTCCACACAAGTGCTTTGATAGTTCCATTTCTTCTTACAGATCAAAATCTTACCAATTAACAAGTGCCGCATTGGACACCTTACAAATTTCTCCTTATGCCCTCCAATGTATTGTGTCTTGAAACCCAATCACAGAATTAGTCCATATGGAATAACAAATCTGATTCCCTTTAATCGACATATATATGGGCACATCAAAGATCACATGCATGGATCAAACTCAAGTTCTGTAAATTCAGGAAACATGCATTGTACAGTATTAGTTGATTCTTCTAAATGGCAAATAGATTTCTTAATTATGGATGAAGAAAAAAATTAAACAAATTTATTAAGAGAGTGATTTTCATTTTTGGTCCTATTGTTATTGGAGCATTGCTAATTTTAGTCCACTTCATTAATTTTTGCCACATTGTGACCCATCTTATTTAGTCCTTGCCACTTTTAGTCCACCATTAAAATTTTTGTCAAATTGCCAAAGAATGCAATCATCTAAAATAGTCTTTATTCTGAACACATCCCATAATAGGGGAGAGACTAAAGCTCCAAAACCCCACTTCAATTCAAAATGCCATCAATACATTCTTAGTTGATAGGATCACCATTTTGAAAACCTTCAACACAATCTCAAAATACATTTATATTCATTAAAGAAGCATTCGGATGGGACAACCCAATTAGGTTGGTCTGACTTTTAACTTGGTAACCA
Organism: Ipomoea batatas; assembly: GCA_002525835.2. Classification (NCBI taxonomy): domain Eukaryota; kingdom Viridiplantae; phylum Streptophyta; class Magnoliopsida; order Solanales; family Convolvulaceae; genus Ipomoea; species Ipomoea batatas. The sequence continues at coordinate 28,666,947 of CM008331.1, forward strand.
CAAAGTTATAAGTTCAACTCCAGTAGGAGCGACCAAGTGGTGCTTGATTTGAGCCAGTCAGCTTGATTGCATCCTAACTTGGTTTACCTCTCTGTAATTGTAACACCCCGACCTGTTTTCCTTAACCAAAAATATGATAAATTTTTTTTTCACACTTAAACATTTGCAGAAGCATAACTTCTACCAAATAGAAAAACATGATGTTACCGCCACAGGGAAATAATTATACAACCATAAATTCTTCGGATAACAATCCTTCAAAGTAGTTAATCTAGGAAGACTTGAATTTCTATTTATGTTCACCTAAAAATCAATTTTGGGGAAAACAAGATATATCCAAAATTAGCATAAAACTAATTAAGTAAGGTTTACTTCTCCCCATAAAATACTTATAGAATATATTATTTTGAAAACCTTTGATATTCAATATAGATACGGCGTGTAAAATTTCTTTGTTTTTCACATCAAAAATTTATAATCAGTATAAAAGTATAATCATCTTAATAAACTTACTCACACCAAAATAGTATTTTATTCAAGTCAAAGATAACATTATTGGACCATTTAATAT
>CM008331.1:28682333-28694237 GCA_002525835.2 Ipomoea batatas
ATGCTACCCATAAGTGTGAGATACCTGTGGATTCTGTAGAAAATCAGATATATCAGTTCAACTAGAAAGCTTATGCATGTAATGATATAGTCCAGAGATCATTTTATGTAAAAGCAAGTTTTACGTGTATATGTTTGCATTTATATGTTGCATTATTTTAGTGGTTATTGTAATTAAGGACAAGCTAGAGTTATGTAACCATAGACCGAGAAGATGTAGCGAAGACCACTTCACCAAGTTTGAAGTTGTTACCTAACTAATCAGACAAATAAACATAAGCCAGAACAGTTTCAATGAGATGCAAACAAAAAAAAATTAAAAATCACTTTTTAATAAATCCAGGGCAAATAACAGCTCATAAATAATTTTCATTTTCTCACATAAAGGCATAGCAACAACTTAATTGCAGAAAAAAAAAAATGAGATCAATGCTGAAAGGATAAGGAATACCAAAAGAAAAATCAAGGAGCACTCCTACATAAAAAAATAAAAAAAAAATAAAAAATAAAAAAAAAGAAAAGGGAAAGATCTGAGTCTATTTCCTTGAGAAAATGTACACATTATTCAGACAATTCAAAAACAATATATTTGGCTAAGAAAACACATATTCCTTTGTAGATATCAGTATACACTTTATTCAAATAAACAGAAATAAATCAAAACTCATCTTCTTTACGAATTTATGCCCTTAACTTTTGAATCTTAAATTGTTAGAAAAGCACATAAAAAATCCAGAGTTAGAAATGTAGATCTAACTATAGGTAAACAAATCAATTAAAGAAATCTACACCAATTTACAGTATATGCAACTCACCATTTCTATAGCTAAACAAATCAATTCAAAGAATTAGATCTACACCAATTTTACAGTACATGCAACTAACCATTTCTATATAAAAAAAAACTCTAGATATAGACGATCGATTCATTTTAGCCCTTCAATTTTATAGATATCAGTACAAAACTTTCTCTCGGTTAATAAATTGAAGAAAACTTAACAGATTATCACTAATTTTTAGCATGAATTCAACTAATTACGTACAAAAATAGGAGAACCTACCTAGATTCACTTCTAAATAGAGAGAGACATAGCGACTGAGAGATATAGAGCATTGTACACTCATTTGAGTGATTTGATTTCCGGTGAGCAATACACGCGATCAGAAAATACAGAGACAGACATAGCTACCGAGAGATAGAGAGAAAAGTGAGAGATGAGGAAATGAGATACCGAGAGATAGAGAGAGATGGGGAGATGGAGAAATGAGCTAACGAGAGATAGAGAGAGAAGTGAGAGATGGGGAGATTGGGGAAATGGGCATGGCTGATGCGGTAAGTCTATACCCTTGCTGCTTTTGTTTTGTTTTGTTTTTTTTTTTCTATTATTATTATTATTATTGTTGTTGTTGTTGTTGTTGTTGTTGTTGTTGTTGTTACATTATTACATTACATTATTAGATTACATTATAATTAATAATTATATTAGTAATTAGATAATGATATTATTTGCATTAACTTTATTAGATTACATTATATGTTAATTTTTCAAACACTGTGTTGATACAAGCAATTTTAATCGTAGTCTATAACGGATATAGAAGCAAATATACATCAAATTATAGAATAGAAAAATCTAGGTTTGAAATTAACGGGCTAAAATTTTCTGCATGTATCTTAAAATTATAAAATTGCGCAGATATATACCAAGATACAGAAATCAAGCTTAAAATGTTAGGGCTTTATAGATCTAACACAAATTCGAAAAATGCATATCTTATAGTACCCATTAGGTAGAAGATGTAGTATAACACTTACCTTGAATGCTCGATCCAACTTAGAGAGTGAACTATTGGAATACCCGAACCGAACATCAAAAGGTGTTGAAGAACCAACAAGAATGGCAGCCATATAACCATAAACTATAGCGATTAGCAAGGACCGTCGGCTGGCAGTGTGAGAGGGAGTAGTATTCTAGCAGAAATGGTTGAGTTTTGAAAAATAGATCGTGAGTCTTGAATTCACAAACCTAAGGATGTCTGCTTAATTTTAAGCAAATTTAAAACTAAGCAATAAAACGTACAAAAATTAAACTACAACATCAAGGATTGTTAACGCAGTTCGGAGCAATACTCCTACGTCTGCGGGGCCACTCACGAAACCCAATCCACTATGAAAAAACAAAGAGTTAGAAGAAATAAAAAAAAATACCAACACCATTCAACAATGGACTACGCTGAGTACAATAATTATTTCTTCAAAACTTCACCCGTGGACGAATTCGTGCAAGCCGATCACCAATTCTTCAAAAGCTTCATAAGAATTCGAACCAGTACTCGATCGCATCAACTTCAATTGTGAAGAAAGTACGGAAATGCCATACACTAATACTTTGTAAATTGAGATATCATAAAGTGAATGCAGCAGAAATAATTAACCAATTCATGTGAGAATTCCTTCGAAAAGCGTGAGCATAAATGAGATAGAATTTCTCATTTTATATTAGAAACCCAAGGAACTTCTGGCTACTCTTTTTCATACGTTGGAGTTCCACTAAAAGCTCATCGCCATCAATTCAGACCATTTCCATTAAAATCTAAGACTTAGTCTAATATGGCAAATAATTATGCCAATACACTAACATGTATCAATTGATCATTTATAACGTTTGACCATGAATCAATTGTACATTAACAAACTCTCCCTTTTGCAATTATTTGACAGCACCTAAAATCAAGTATACTAACAGATCAAAATGGAACTCTTTTACAAAATTGTTTATTATTAATAGATCACTTAAGTATACTTGATAGCTTAAGGAGACTACTTACAATGAAAGCAACTGTTATCCTAACTGCCAGGACTTTCCATAAGATAGCGATGAGATGACAACTAGCATACACATTATTAGCCAAAGACAAATATATACCAAAAAGAAATACTATTCATCAGTTCATCACTAACAGAGAGAAGCCTCAAGAATATAACAAAGCAAATACTAGGTCAGAGTTCATCAAGTCGTCAAACCTCAAAGAGATAACAAAACAATTATTAGACCAGAGATACTGGTGAGAGACATCATCTGCAGATTCAGTTAGCATCAAAAGAAGTGTCCAATGCGGGGCGGTTGTAATAGTTGTTGATTTGATCCGGGCCAAATGAGTACCAAGAACCCCTAATGTAGACCTTATGATAATGGTGAGAGACATCATCTGCAGACTCAGTTAGTATATTGGTATAGAACCCAGCTGTTAACCACACAGAATAATGACCAACATTTTGCACCGTACTTAGAAGATTTTGAGAACGCAACAGAGACAATATATTGCAGTGAATAGAAAATGGAAATTGGGAGCAGATGGTGGAGTGAAGGTTAATTGGGAGCAGATGGTTGACTAGCAAGGAATATATTCAAAAATAAAAATAAAAAAGAGCAAGGAATATTATTTTGTCTTTTTTTTTTTTTGAAAACATATAATTCTGTGTCTTAATCCATTAACTTATTTAGTTTAGTGATACTAATTATATTAAGTTGGTAAACATATATTCATATTAATATAATATTAAGAGTTTATAGTTTACAGTAATAGTTAACCTATTACAAATAGGATTACGGTGGACCAAAAATATGATTAATATTAATATTAATATTTAAGATGTATAATATTTTAAATAAATTAAAATATGACCCTTTTGGATACAAAAAATTTAAATATCATCTTACCTGGTGCGCATTACACTATTATAATAATGTAAAGAACAATGTGTACATTGGTAGAATAATCTATTATCGTTTTCAAATAATAAGACTTTTCTACAGAAATAATATAACTCTTTTGGTACAATCTCAATTTTACAAAATATATTTACATGTAAATTTCAACACCAAGTAACTTTTACTAAAAAAAAGCTGAAATGTTAAAATTACTTAACTTATTACAATATTACTGTATAAGTAACATCCGTGCAGCGCACGGATATAATACTAGTTTGAATATATACCTAGTAGAACTCAAGCTCAATTAACTGAACAAACATAGAAATACGTGTTAGGACAAATTTAGTAGTGTTGCATTATCCTAGGCTAAGAACGAACTTGTAATTAAGAATGATTCCAACATACGGACAACTCAGTTGTTTCCTAATGTGTGGCAAGTTAGAAAGGGGATGATGTAATTAAGGTACGCATGCATGCAGTAGTGACGTGGGTGGATCAAATGAAACGCTGAACCTTAGTGAGATCCTCATTATCAAAGTCTGGCTCAGGAGGCTTGGGAGGTTTCATGATGAGGCTGGAAGATCTAAATTTGCGCACCTTGGATAGCGCGTTTGCAGCGAACCGGGAAGCATACATGGTGGCGCGGATGCCTCGGTTGCTAAGGGAGGAAGAGGAAGACGAAAACCCCTTGATCAACGTGGTTTCTTCGTTATCGACGTCCTTGCCTGCACCATCGCCGTACACAACCCCCTGGTCATCATCGTCATCGGAGTCGGCCTCGCTGTGGCGGAGTTCTATATTTTTTCGGCGAGTGTAGCGTCGCCATGCGACCTGGATGTACATGGAGGCCCACGTCCTCCACTGCTGCGAGTAAAACCGGAAAGTGTGCTGCACTTGTCGGCTGTGGATGCGCCGGAACTGGGTGGTGATGAACTTCACCTCGTCGGCTATCAGTGCGAAGGCTTCCACTTCCGTCAAGGCCTTCACCGTGCGAGTTGATGGCGGCAAGTTGGCCCCCGCTTTTGGGTCTAGCGCCCATGTGAGAAGCTCCTCCCCGCAAAAATCGCACTCCTTTAGAATTCCACGATTGAAGAAGCCGCTTCTGCCACCGTCTGTTGTCACGCTCTCCATGCGGCCGCGGATGATGAAGAGCATCTCGTCCACTGGATCGCCCTCTCGAACGATGTACGTGTTTTCTGTGAACAAGCTTGGCTTTAGTCGCTCGCATATGGCGTCCAACAGCCTCTCTTCCATGTTTGCAAATAAAGGCACCTGCAAACAGTGGATCGGATTGGAATAGTATGTAGCTTCAATTCATGGATATGCGTGCAGTGGCTTTAGTTTTGATATGGATGCTGAAGAAACCTACAACTACTACTTGAAGTTACATTGTGTTGGTTACTGCAATTAGGCTCAATTAAAAACCAATGGCAAGAATGTGTTGAGTGATGAAGAAACCTATAACCACTCCTTGAGTCTGTGCTTGTATTGTGAGAGGTTTTTTTTTTTTTTGGAAGGAGAGGGTTAGTAAGAATGTGTTGGTGATAAGAAAATTTACAAACACTAGGTTAGCCTGGTAAGGCATCTAGGCTTGACTGAGGGAGCGTTGGCAAGAATACGTTGGGTGACAAGGAAACCTACAACCACTATTCGAGGTTGCCCTGCTATAAGTGCAGCTAGGGTTGATCAAAGGAGTATTAGCAATAATGTGTTGGGTGACTTGAAATCATACAACCACTACTTGAGGTTGTGTTGGTAAGTGCATATGGGCTCAACTAAGAGAGTATTGGCAAGAATATGTTGGGTGACGAGGAAACCTACAATCATTACTCGAGGCTGCTCTGCGGTAAGTATAACTTGGCCTGATCAATGGAGTGTTAGCAAGAATGTGTTGGGTGACTAAAAAACCTACAACCACTACTTGAGGTTGTGTTGGTAAGTGCAATTGGGCTCACCCAAAAGAGTATTGGCAAGAATGTGTTGAGTGACAAAAAAACCTACAATTACTACTTGAGGCTGTCTTGCGGTAAGTGCAACTAGGCTCGATCAAGGGAGTGTTGGCAAGAATGTGCTGGGTGGCCAGAAACTTACAACCACTATTGGTTGTATTGGTAAGTGCAATTGGGCTCAACCAAGAGAGTATTGGCAAGAATGTGTTGGGTGACAAGGAAACCTGTAATCACTACTTGAAACTATACTTTTAAGTGCGTATGGACTCGACTGAGAAAGTGTTGACAATAATATGTACTGATCCCGACCACCCCTTATGGGGCATGCATATGGCATTAACTAACTATCTAGCAAGAAGTGAGACCAAGAAATGCTTTACACACCCTTCTAACTAAATTTAGGCAAAGATGGCGCTTAATATCTCTTCTGAGATCTACAGGCAGATTCTGCACTATACTCTCTTCATCTACACCTCTAGTTTCCAACCATTTGTANTGATCATAACGCCTCACTCTTTCCCTCAGCTCCGGTGGCAGCACCCTGTGATGCATCCATTGCTCCGAGTCGCGCCTTTTTATCCTCATCTCCTCTAGCCTAACCGTTATAGATTGAAGATACGTCTGTCGAACAAAAGCACACACATTTTGTTGCATTTCATGAGCTCAAATCATCCCTATCTAACAAATGAGTTTCAGCAGATATACCTGCATGTTTCCAATGAGAATAGCAACCAACAGGAGCCCAATAATGGCCAATGCTATTGAAAATAAAACCTCCAGAGAATATGTACTTGTTTCAAGACCCTGCCCAAGAGTGCTGCAAACACCAAAGATAGATTTTTTACAGTCTCATCATCTTCTTCTTTTGTGTTTCCTCTTCAATGATGTTTTACCTCAAATTCTGCAAGCCCCACCACAAGCAATAGCAATATTTGGGGATGAATTCTTCAGAGTCAAGAATACCAGAAGACACAGCTTGGGTGTATATGCCATAGTTAAACCGATTATCGTTATCAGCAGCACAGTTTTTGTGGAGAACATCTTCAGTTATCTGTCTCCAACCAGTTAAATTTGCGGTTTTATGTCTATCAAGTGAACAAAACAGTAAAGAATAACTTGGACTGCAATCTGCACTTTCTAAACACGCTCTTTGCCAGCAGAAATTTTTACGTTCCACAGCTAACAGGTACCAGTAGGCTCCAAATATCTGCAAATTTAATTTTATATATGCATGAAGTTCAATTCTTGTAGATAGATACTAGCTAATATAGATCTACTCACATGACTTGCCAGCATGAACCACAACATGTAATATGCAGCGCCAAGCCACGCGGTTTCAGCAAACACTCCAGAAGTCTTTTTCAAGTCCGAAGTTAGAGGTAAAAACCGGAAAAACCTAGGAATGCTTTGAAGAATAACAAGGAGAACTAAAGCTCTCTTTGTACCTACTACATCTGAGCCTCGGGATCCATTAAGGAATCTCAAGACCAAAATCTGCATATCGATAGAATTAAAATATAAATGCAACAACTAATAATATCACATTTCCTCACACTTAAAGCATCAAAACAAACACATTAATTAACAGATATATGCTTGTAAATAGCAAAAAAGTTTATCACAATTCCACCTAACAAATATGCATGAGAGAACCAATTTGATCTAAATATTCCTTTTATGAATTTGAACTCTAGATAGAGCTAATGGTATTTCTTTCTTCAACTGGAAAAAAGGTATGGTACATTACATATATAAAAGAAATGAAAGAAACAAACCTGAGGCAAAGGGAGAATAGAGAGAAGATCGACTATAAAATAACGATGTATGTATCTGGATGCAATTTCTTTGGGATCTATCACGAGTTCACCTCGTCCGAAAACCCGAGATGAGGGAGCAATGTAAGCTGTGCGAAACTGGAGAATCATTCGAATGAGGTAAAACGAATCGATTATTGTCCTCAAGGTGCTTGTTGTGTATGCTAAACTTGAATCTATGTGAAGACAGTGGTCTTCAACACTCTTGAAAACCGGAAGGTAAAGAAATAGAGGATCAACTGCTACTGAAAATATACATGAAATAACCAAAAGCCTATTCCAAAACAGGAGGGACTTGTCCTGAGGATCAAATATCATTTTTTCAGAGACCTTGAGATCTTCTGGGAACACAACTCTGGTAACTCCAGACTTCAATGATCTACCGAATGTCATTAGCCCTTCAGATCCTCTAATCACTCCCAGTTTTATTGACATTGATGATGGATTGGTAGGTGGAATAGCCGAAGCCATTCCGTCTATATTAAAGCCACAATTCGCCTTTCCAGCCATATCTAATGTGAATGATGACCTAGACTCTAACCTGCATAGAAAAAAAAAAATTTTAAATCATTGAATGATGATGAACTACAGGCCAAGTATTATATTATTCCATAGAATAGTTTCATTTCTTCTTACAGATCTGTTATCAAAAGATTTTCTTCTTGTATTTTTCATATGAAAGGAGCGCGCCCACACATATATATACTTGCTAGACATCCCTATGTACTATTGTTATGTCTTATGAAACCAACTATTGTTATGTAACACCCCAATTTTCATAACTAAATTTTCTTACAATTTTTCTTCAAATCACTAATACCATTGCTGAAGCGTTTACTAACCGAGTTCTACTGACTCTGTTACAATGTAGTACATGTTCATAGATACTTTCTCAACCTATACCATTGCTGAAGCGTTTACTAACCGAGTTCTACTGACTCTGTTACAATGTAGTACCTGTTCATAGATACTTTCTCAACCTACTAAAGCACAAAGAGTCAACAGTTGCCTCGAACCCACTCCCAACATCCATGTGGGAGTGTAAACCAGGACACCGGGTGCCACTAGACCACAAGGTCTTTGGCACCCAATTCCAACTTAATACAATAAGAAATAACATTTACAATCATGGATTCCTCAAATACATCAAAACTCCAAAGAGTTTATTCTTAGATAGACTTAATCTTTCCACATCTTGGATTCCTATTCATGTTCACATGTTAAAATCATTTAATACAAAACAGGGTGTAGACAACATTAGCATAAGCTAAGTAAGTTTCATTTCACCCCGTAAAATATAGGCTTGGACATTTATATTTTGAACTCATAATCTTTTTCCAAAATCGTATATATGTAAAATATACTTTTGTATAAATAATAGAGAAAAGTGTCAAATAAGACCTCAAATTTTATCCAAAAGTGCAATTAAGCCCTCCGACATTAAAAAGTTCAATTAAAAACTAAACTTGTCAAAATATATCAACTAAACATGTTTACCGGTAACCAATAGGTTACTGGTTATTCACCGCCCAGAAAGCTCAGCTTACGGCTACCTTCGTCGAAAAGACACGTTCACCCTCGCTGGTCATTCTTCTCCACCAATCTGGTAGTCTTCTCCAAAGGAGAAGACAACCGGGATGTACATGGGAAATGGCATACATACATCAATCACACATTCAGTCCACCCTCTAGTCTAGGACCACAATTCACAAATTACCTCTACAATAGACAAATTATTTGATATGTTTAACTAATGTACGCAACTACTCTCACCACCTTTTACTATTAAACAAATTTAGAAAACTACAATTCTGAAACCTAAATTAATTGGCAGCACCGTAAAAACCCAATGAATTATGCATGCTCATGCAAGTCTCCATCCAGTCGTCTTCTCTGGTGGAGAAGACAACCGGATGCCAGTAGCATGATGTTTGATGGCCGCCGGGATATTGGACGGAAACTTAATGACTAGTTGTTTCAAGTGAACAACCGGTCATTTGCGTTTAAATGTATCAAAACGAAAAGTTTGAGTGTTTAATATAACTTTTTTAATGTTGGAGGGTTTAATTGCACTTTTGAGTAAAGTTGAAGTATTTATTTCAACATTTTCTCTAAATAATATAGTAAAGATTTTCGAAGCATTACTTAGTAAGTAAACCATTTTCCAAAAATAACACTACCATAACTTTTCAATCATATGGATAGTATTATTTTTTTCAAAAGAGGTTATTTCATAACCTTACATAATAATATACTTTTCCAAAATATATGTGGAGATATACTTTTTCTTGTATGGAGAAGTAACAAATCTTTTTGAAAACCAATGAACTGGGACTTAGTCTCAGTGAGTCAGCTTTTACGTCATTACTCACTCCTCAAAAATCCCATTTAAATAACCAATCAAATAATGGGCGGAGACTTATTTAATTAAGTGAGTTAAGTCCTAGTGAGTTAGATTTTAAATCATTAGTCACTCTTCAAAAATCCCAATAATGTAACCATTCAAATAATGGTCTCCAAAATATGATATAATAAGATTTCACCACACACACACACAAATACACACACACATTTTTACTCCACACACGGATTTGACACGTCTAAACCCATTTTCGATATCTCGAGAATCACTATTCACAATATTAAAATTTATCGATATAATTCACATATGATCACCATAATATTATAAATCATATAATATCACCCATAATTCATATAATATCACATATAATAGAAATACATATAACACTTATACAAATAGGACTTGGGGAAAATAATAATTTTGGTGAACATGAATATTTACCCTCAAAATCCAAACAAGGTAATATTATATTCTACAATCCAAACCAAACACATAATTAAGGTAATCTTACATTCCCAAACTCTCACATTACATTGCTAGAAGTAATTCTATTACCTGGGATAATCTAAGATTTCGTGAACTAAACGCCCCCTTATTGATAAGGAATATACCCTGGTATACAACCCTATACGTTTTGTATACTTGACGGTATTGGATCATGGTCAATTAGCTATATAAAGGGCTCTAACCTTCGAGACTAGGGGACCATTCCATTCCATAGACTCACTCAATACAACAAAGGTCTCTCCCTCTCCCTTTTACTCTCTAGCAGAATGAATAAAAAGTAATTCTTGCCATTTTTCATTTTCCACATCTTTGTTCACTAAATTCACTCCTAGCGATTTTTGCAACCTTGCTTTTAGTTGAGATGGAGTGCATGCTTCAATTATTACCATCAACCCGCCTCATCATCATTCCATAAATCATATCTTCATTATAATTTCATCACCATCATCAAACTCCAACATCAACATCATCTCCTTATCATTATTATATTCATTTCATTTCATTATCTTCTTCATCAGTAAGGTTTTTCGTCGCCATTTTTTTAACAACATCATCTACGAATTTCATAACTTCATCTACAAGTCTCACCATCATTTAATCATTTCACCGTTATTATTATTAATCATTGCCGAATCACATCATCAGTATCTAATATCATTATTAACACAGAATTATCTCATCATCACCCTTAAAAATTAATATCATCATATATAATCATAATTCTATTAATCATCAAGGTTATCATCTCACCATTTTCCACCATATCAACGCTATTGTTTCGCCGGAGGAGGAAAAGGTCGCCGGATAATCAATCTGCTATGCCGGAGACGGAGATGGAGCAGTTCGCCAGAATTTGTTGCTAGTTTGGTGATGAGTTGAAAATGGAAGCAACAAGAGAGGGTGTAGTTTTGCTGGATTTCGCAGAGAGAGAGAGAGAGAGGGCGTGAAAGAGAGATGAGAGATATAGAGAAGCCAGAGAGAGAGAAGAAAATGGAGAGACCACTAGACCCGCAGATGATCGAGGGTGGAAGACAAGCTCCGCTTTCGGCGCACCTCTCCCTCTTTTGTTTTTGTCCTTCCCTTTTTAATTCCAGTACAAATAACTCCCACCAATAATTCCCTTCCATCATCCTTTTCCTCCTTTTCGTTTGCTTTCTAGCTCTGTTTTTATTCCAACGGGTGTGTTTGGTTCGCATATAAAAATCGGAATCGATATGCTGGGTATCAAATACTTGGTAAGGCTAATAAATTTTTGTAAAAGTATTTTGTATGAGAAAGAGTCAAACCCTTATTTAAAAAGGGTATGAGTTTTTCAATTAATGAGCTATTCTAAATCCATAGTAGTATTCTAAAAACCTATCAACTGAAACAATAACAATCACTTTGATACTCCTACCTTATACCAAAATCCGTTAACCAAACACACCCTAAGTCTCACATGTAATAGAGTCAGTTGTAATCAGAAAAAAAAAAAAAAAAAAAAAAAAAAAAAAAAAAAAAAAAAAAAAAAAAAAAAAAAAAAAAAAAAAAAAAAAAAAAAAAAAAAAAAAAAAAAAA
>CM008331.1:28729587-28742670 GCA_002525835.2 Ipomoea batatas
ATATATTTTATTGAGGAAATATTCCTAAAACACTTTGCAAACTTCACTCCCTAGAGGGCCTTTCTTTTCAAGGAAATAGTTTGAGCGGTTCGATTCCTCAATGTTTGGGAAATGTAACCTCACTGAGGAAACTTTATATCCTCAGCAACATTTTGATGGAAGGAAGTATTCCAGAATCACTATGCAATCTTCTTTCTCTTGAGGAAATAAATTTAGCACAGATTGGGTTGGAAGGTTTGATCCCATGGTGCTTTGGAAATATATCCTCACTAAAATATATTCATCTTGGCTCCAACAAGCTGAAGGGAAGTATTCCAGAATCACTATGCAATCTTCAACAATCTCTTGAACTGCTCATTCTATCCAACAACAGTTTGGATGGCCCAATTCCTCAATGCCTGGGAAAATTGAAATTTTTGACAACTTTAATTGTTTCTAAAAACAAGCTTGGAGGCATGTTAGCTCCAACTCCAGTTCCTGCTATTAGTAATGGCACAGATCAAACAACAAATTCTAGTTTGATTTATGGAATGGATACATGGTTGTGCAGTTTAAGTTTGTTGCAAAATCTTGATCTATCAGACAATAATTTACATGGTTCACTGCCTCAGTGTTTAGAGAACTTCAGCAAGGAACTTGGTGTTATTAATTTAGCAAGAAATCGTTTTCAGGAGTCTATTCCAGGAGTTTGCATAAACGGAAACATCTTGGAGTATTTCAATTTGAATGGCAATCAATTGGGAGGTCCATTGCCCCGAGGTTTGAGAAATTGTAGCAATCTTAAATTTCTAGATCTTGGAAACAACCAGTTTCGTGATTCATTCCCTCATTGGTTAGATACTCTTTTTAATTTGCGTGTACTTGTGTTGAGATCTAATCATTTTTATGGTGAAATATGCACTTCTAACACTACACTTCCATTCCCAAAGTTGCATATATTTGATATCTCACACAATGAGTTTAGTGGTCCATTGCCAAGGTATTATATGGAGAACTTTGAAGCCATGCAGAGTGAAAATGATGATGAAAGGTTGTCATATTATGAAGCTTCAATAAGCTTAGTGTGGAAAGGGGTGGAGCTTCAAGTGGTGCATTATAATATCTGCACATCTCTTGATTTATCCAATAACTACTTCAACAGTGATATTCCAAAATCTTTGGGCATGTTAAGTTTCATTCGGTTTCTCAATCTCTTACACAACCAGCTCACTGGTTACATTCCACCATCACTAGGAAATTTGACAGTTCTTGAAGCACTTGATCTATCATCTAATAAACTAGTGGGCGAGATTCCGATACAACTTTCAAGATCCTTGACATTTCTTGCTGTATTGAATCTTTCTTATAATAATCTTTCTGGTCCTATACCTAATGGCCCACAGTTTGACACCTTTGACAACAATTCCTATATAGGAAACACGGCTTTGTGTGGATTTCCACTAACTTTGAAATGCCAAAACAGAGGTGAAGGAAAAGCACCAGACGTGGAGGATTCACACAATTTTGGGAGTGGATTTGGTTGGCGAAGTGTTGTTATTGGATACAGTTGTGGTATGCCATTTGGTATTTTGATAGGATATCTCATATTCAAGTATGGAAAACCACGGTGGCTTATAAGGTTAATACTTGGGAATTGATATATAGTTGAAGTGCACGGGTCAAGAATGTTGAGATGAAGCAATGCAGCAGTGTTAGTCTGTGGTACGTTTTGGTTTTCTTTGTGATTTGTTTTTACAATTTTTGGGTGGCTTTCATGATATGCATACTCCTCTTCAGGAAGCTGCACAATCAAGGCAAGAGGATGTCTTATGTGAGCATATTGCGCTACAAGATGATAATAAAAAAACTAGTTCCCCAGACCCTTTTGCCGATTTACCTGCTGTAAGTAATTGTTTATTGTTCATCTTATTATTATTTTTGTTAAAAACAATTTCAATGATTCTTCATTAATTAATGCAGTTAGGAGCATGATATCAATTGTACTTGGAAGACCCTATTAGACGTCCAGTAGCATTTGGGATAGCTCACTGGTGGACAAGTTCATGGGGTTACACTAAATGTAGATCAAGTGAAGATGAACGTAGACAAAATCATTGATCCAACTGCAAATGTATTATTTCCCACTAGTGAAGTTCAGCTTTTAGGTGCTGCATGTCAACACTTTATCATTTGGCCAAAGAAGCTAGTAGAGTTATGTACTCAAACGGATAAGGTATGTACACCATAAATATTTGTATTTTAAAATAGTATATAATTTACTTTTTAAAAAATAATAATTGTTACTTATATTAAAATGCACAGTTAAAAGGAAAGACCAAATTGACTTTTGAATCAATTGTGGAATCTCATCATCATGAATTAACTTTAGCTGATCCGGATTTTTTGAGTAATACATGCAAAAGGTATACAATATTCCTTGTAATATTGAACACAATCTTGTGATGCATATTCCTTGTGGTGTTGTGGCAACATTGATTATGAGTTACAACTTGAGAATTTGGAGATCGTGCACGTCTTGAACATGGAGATCATATATATTTTTCTTTTTCAATTCTTTATGCGGTAATATATTTTTAATATTATTTGTTCATAATAGTTTCAATTTTATTTATCATAATTATTAGTAATTTATATGAATTGGCCAATTTTGATTGTGAATAGGGGTACAGTATTTATAAAGATTTTGGTTTGGCATCAAAATCCATGTATGGCTTTTTAGATCCAAATTGGATTCAACCGAAAATGACGACTAGAGGTGAGACGATAACGTATATAAATGACACCATGCAATATGGGAAGAAAATTTGCTATTTAGCCCCATATGTTCGGGTTGTTATGCCGTGGACCCAGGTCCACCTTGCAAGGTGGACCGGTCTACATTCACATACACTATACTCTGCATTCACATACACTATACTCTACATTCACAATTTGTAAACTCCACATTCACACATTACAAGATTATATGTTTAGTAACTATACTCTACATTCACATACACTACTATACTCTACATTCACAATTTGTAAACTCCACATTCACACATTCAAAACTCTATATTCACAGGTCTTATACTCCACATTCACAACTTGAAAACTCCACATTCACACATTACAGGACTACAAGTTGCTAAACTTCTTAACTCTATTACAGATTCACACATGCATAACTTTACATTCACGATTTCTATACTCTATATTCACAATTTGAAACCTCCACATTCACATATTTCTGAGCAACTCTACATTCACACAATCATAAATCTACATTCACGATTTCTATACTCTACATTCACACTTTGAAACCTCTACATTCACACATTTTTGGACAACTCTATATTCAACAATATGTTTACTAATTTAAAAAAAAATGAAGACAAAAACGACGTAGTTTTGGACCCAGGTCCACATTGCAAGGTGGACTTGGGTCCACAGCATAATTTGCCCATATTTTCTCAAGTAAGCATTGATTATGTTTTAGATGCAATGCCTTATATATAATATACTTTTATTATATATTATATTTACTATAAACTAATAAAATTCTTATTTGTAGTAGACATTGGATGTTGATTGTGATTTAATCCCAATTGTATGAAATATGTTGGTTTGATTCCATTGGTCGCGAGCCACATGTGAGGATATTAAAGAGATAATTGAAATGTATGTAAATTTATAAATATAATTAATATTTATTATTAATATAGTGATGTCAAGTATTTATGTATGTTTTATATGTCTTATATTAATAGTTGTGTGAAGACAACACGCATATTAAGTGGAAAGAAAGCAAGTTATCAACCAAAATGGATTATATGTTCAGTAAGTACACATATCTTATTGTTTTTTATTAAAAAAAATCTTAATTATATTTTTTACTTCAAATGCAGTGTGCCATACAAAGAGAAACTACTGAATGGGAATATTATGTGATGGAATTTATGTTGAAAATCATTGCCTCGCAAGCATACAAGGGAATGGATAAGACAAGTAATTTAATAAAGTATCTTTCTCCTCCATATTTTTTAAAATGCTATCTTATTAATTATTATCTCTTTTAAACTTTGTAGAATTTGGAGAGACACGGAAGATTGCCCTACAATCAACAAGATAGTGATGAAGTTAGAAACATATGGTACAAGCTTTTTATTAATGAATGGCTTAATAAGTTATTTCTTTAATTTGATAGAATTGCGAAATTTATGTTAAATACTTGTTAATAATTGTAGTTTCAAGTATTATTAGTAATTGTAGAATTTATTGGTTTGATTAGATGTGTCATTTATTAGTTTGATTAATTGAGAAATTTATTAGTTTGATCAATTGTGAGATTTTAAATATTAATTTGCTGCACAGGTTCTGAAGCTTGGTGTGAATTGTAAAATTGCAGCACAAGTTTTAGGTGAAAATCGTAAAATAAATTTAATAATTAAAAAATATAAACAATGTCGATTTCACAAAAACCGACATCGTATAATATTTTAAAAAAAATAAAAATCACATATGACGTCGGTTATTTAAAACAACCGACGTCGTATGTATTTTTTATTTATTAAAAATATAATACAATGGCAGTTTTTTCTAAAACATCGACGTCATATTATATATATATTTTTAATATATGATACAACATCGATTGTGTGTTACAACCGACATCATATCATATTATTATTTTTTTAAAAAATTAAACGACGTTGGTTTGTCTAAAAAACCGACGTCTTTTATTTATTTAAAAAAAATACTAAATTAATATACGACGTCGGTTTTCCTTAATAACTTAAGTTGTATGTTATATATATATACGACGTTGGTTTTACCATCGACGTGTATCATTTATATACAACGTCTGCTAGATTGACGTCAAATTTTAACCGACGTTAAAAGTGATAAAAAATAAATGTTAAAGGTGTTTTCTGTAGTACCATTTATAGCCTCTAAGCCTCTGTTGTCTGAATCTCCCTTGCTTGCTTTATGAGATACAAAGAAGTAATAGCCATTGAGTCATTCATTTAAAGAAGAAGAGCAGAAGGAGAGAGAGAGATGATGAAGGCTTCAAGACCTAGTGAGAATGGCGAAAATGGAGAAAATTGACGGATGACGACAATGACAGGAAGAACAATCAACGGTTACAGCTGACGGATTTCAATCTGAAGCTTCAAAGCTCAATAACTTAAGTCCAGGATTCATCAAGGTCCCTTTTCTCTCTGCTCTGTTTTGTGTTTTCATTTATCTTCCATCCAATTGGTTATGATTTTTCAATTTCATTTATGCTTAATTTCTTTTTGTTCTCTAGTCTTTTTGTTATAAGTATTATGTGCACAACAAAAGTTATCTAATGTCTTATTGTAATATTAGTGAGTAGAGATTGAAACATGAAGTGAAAGTATATTGGCATTTAGATGGCAACTTTAGCAAAATACTTTGGACTTGGACAGCAGACACACCTACAGGTTAGAGAAAACCTAATGAGTGGAAACATTATTTATTGGATCAAATTAAAGCAAGATTTAATTAATGCTAACATACATTTGTTTAAACTATGATTGATTTCCAGGAGTTTGGATGAATATGGAAGTCCTCAAGCATTGCATGACAGTAATGTTTTTGAATTGTTAATAATTATGTAATGCTGTAAAAGTATGGATTATGGAGATGTGTGTCTGATTTCTTGAATTTCACCCAGAATTGATTGAAAGAAAAATGGCATACTTGTTGGTCAGTTACAAAGAGAAGAAGTTGAGATGCAGAGAAGAATGAATTGAAGAAGCAAGTAGAAAATCATCAGCAACAACAAATTAAAAACTTCCCAGCTGGGATATCATCACCGATCGAGCTGTTCCTTACACTAAGCTAGGCAAATTAAGGGCCACATTTCATTCATCATCATCACCCACTTCTTGGAGATGATGGAATCAATGATACATCTATATGTTCTTCATCAACTTTTAGGCTACTTGCAGATTGATATAAAACTACTTTTAGCTATGTATGGAATTTAATTGATATATAGATTGATATGGTTTTGAACCGCCACTGAATGACAAATTTGGTGTAGTGTGTTTGGTTTAGCTTATTGATGCTGACACAAATTGATTTGTGAATTACAATATGTATATTCATATCAATTTTTTCTTTTGAGTGAACAAATTGTTTCATATCAAATTTTTATATTAATCAATGATCTAATATATTTGTTTTTTTTATTTATTTATTTTTTTTTTGTTTTTTTGTTTTTTGTTTTTTTTTATGTCTTGTTATAAATAGAAAATTAAAATGCAATTGAAAGTATGGCAGTGCCACTATTTTATTTTATTTTATTTTTTTGTTAAGAGTAAATGTAAATGACATAGGAATTGAAAATGTTTACAAATTGAAGATTCACTCTAACCTATTTGACATAGAAACAACAAAATATTTAAATTTACAAGTTTTACTTATTTTAGAAAACAACCTGGTCTCTGAAAATGCAACCTGAGAACCAAAAAAACAAGGGAATGCTTTAATTACACACTTGAGGCGTGATGATTAAATATTGTTGAAAATTAATGATAGTAATGTCAACTTCTCTGTTGACACTTAAAATTTGATAATTTTTATTATTTTATAATATTAGAATATTTGAATATATATTTGGATAATATTGATATTATCTAATTTGTTAGTTAGATAATAATATCAAAAGAGTTTGAATCTATCAAAACTCTTTATCCTACAACTATAAATAAGACCTTTTATTTCTATGTATTGATCCTAGGAAAAATCATAGAAATAGATTTGAAGCTTATTTAGAGAATTAGACATCATGATCATGAAAATAAAAGCCCTATGATCCTAAATGTAAAAGTTCCTCCTTGAAAATCATGCCTATCATGTTGATCCAAACCTTCTGAAGATCAAGCCATTTCAAATCCGGAGGCTCTTAAGAAGAACAAGCATATAAGTTCTTCTTTGAAGATCAAGCCATTTGAAACCCGGAGGCCCTTCAATGGAACGTTCAAGACATCAACTGAAGAATCAAAGGACCATATATTCAGAGCTTGCACCCACATACCCATATTAATATTCCGTGTAACCAGAATTTTGAATTCCAAAATATATTATTCAAATTTCTTTGTTTACAGCAACACCTGAAGCTCTACCCTTTTCCACACTAGTCATCATAAAAATAATCCAATATTTTACCATCATTGCCATGTTCCATGGCATCAAAATTCTCCATATAATATCTTGGCGAAGGACCAATAAACTCATTGTGTGAGATATCAAATATATGCAACTTTGGGAATGGAAGTGTAGTGTTGGAAGAGAATATTTCACCATAAGAGTGATTAGATCTCAGCACAAGAACACGAAGATTAGAAAGGGTATCTAACCAATGAGGGAATGAATCTCTTAAATTGTTGTTTCCAAGAGCTAAAACTTAAGAGAACTGTAATTTACCCAGCCTCGGGGCAATAACCCTTCCAAGTGGTTGCCATTCAAATTAAAATACAACAAGTTGTTTCTCTTTGTGCATGCTCCTAGAATAGTTCCAAGTGGTTGCCATTCCAATTAAAATACAACAAGTTGTTTCTCTTTGTGCATGCTCCTGGAATAGTTCCCTGAAATTTATTTCTTGATAAATTTATAACTGTAAGTTCCTTGCTGAAGTTCTCCAAATACACTTCTCTTTGTGCATGCTCCTGGAATAGTTCCCCTCGATAAAAGTTCTCCAAACACACCGGTAGTGGACCGTGTAAATTATTATCAGATAGATCAAGATATTGCAAGTGGACCGTGTAAATTATTATCAGATGGATCAAGATATTGCAAGGAACTCAAACTGCACAACCATGTCTCTGTTCTGTTTGGTTTATGAAATACCCAAGGGTTGGAGCCATCGTGCCTTCAAGATGGTTTTTAGAAACATCCAAAGTTAACAAAAATTTCATTTAAGGTTGCATAGCGTTTCGGGAATATCTCTGTTGACACTTAAAATTTGATAATTTTTATTATTTTATAATATTAGAATATTTGAATATATATTTGGATAATATTGATATTATCTAATTTGTTAATTAGATAATATCAAAAGAGTTTGAACCTATCAAAACTCTTTATCCTACAGCTATAAATAGGACCTTTTATTTCTATGTACCTTTTATTTCTATGTATTGATCCTAGGAAAAATCATAGAAATAGATTTGAAGCTTATTTAGAGAATTAGAGATCATGATCATGATCCTAAATGTAAAAGTTCCTCCTTGAAAATCATGCCGTTCCAAACCTCCCGTTCCAAACCTCCTTGAAAATCATGCCGTTCCAAACCTCCTGAAGATCAAGCCATTTGAAATCCGGAGGCCCTTCAGAAGAACAAGCATATAAGTTCTTCGATCAAGCCATTTGAAACCCGGAGGCCCTTCAATGGAGACATCAAGACATCAACTGAAGAATCAGAGGACCATATATTCAGAGCTTGCACCCACATACCCATATTAATATTCCGTGTAACCAGAATTTTGAATCCCAAAATATATTATTCAAATTTCTTTGTTTACATTCTCAAATGGTGTATTTTGTTATTCATTACATAAAAAGAAAGAGATTAAATATTGCCTAAATTCATTGGAGATGTCTGTCCAGTTATTGAATACCTTACTGGTAAAAATAAAAATAAAATAAAAAGAAGTTGAAAAGGTTCAACTACTGTATATATGTTTTTTTTTTTTGTTGTTGAATTTATATCTTTTATTGAATTTGTGATTCCTTAAAGTACAGAAAGAGATAAGATACTGCATGCTTATATTCAGTGGAGATGTTGTTGTCCAATTCTTGAATACCATAAACAGTGCTTGTGGTTTTCATTCATGGACTGAAAAATAAGTGGTCCAAGTATTTATCTTCTTGGTGCATTGGCATTATTAGTAGTCATAGTCTTCAAAGTAGTGTAACCACTACCTATTTATATAAATGACATTTCAACGTCGTGTTTCTTTTACATCACATGAAAACCACAAGCATTGTATATATGTATATGGTATTCAATTGGTCGGACATGCATCTTCAAAGAATATTAGCAATATTTATCATGTTTTTTTTATAGCTGTGTAGAAAGGCGAATGTTAATGCTGTGGATGACTCAACTTATTCACATTGCCGGCCACACTCAACATTTATCATTTTTTTTGTGTTTTTTTTTTTTTCCATTGCCTTTTTCTTTGCGTGGGTACAACAAAAATTTCAAAATGAATTTGAACTGTTGAGTTTGCGCGTAATAAGTAGATATGGTTAGGCATTTTGATAAGATTGCTTTGACGATATGGTTGGCCCCAATGGTACCATACTTGGTCAGCCAAAAAATGATATCATGGTGACTTATTTAAAAATAGAGTTAATTTCTGTTTGGTTCTAGATTTATAAGTGTTATTACACTTGGTCCGTCCAATTATTATTGTGACATAGTTATTTTTTGCCCTTTACAAGTAAATTTATTTAAATGATGTTAAACATGACGGCATTTTGGTCCTCAAATATTGAATATGAATCCAAATTCAAATACATATTTCAATGAGAGAGATTCGATATTGTCTATATTAAATATTTTCTTATAATAATAATAATAATAATAATTATTATTATTATTATTATTATTATTATTATTTTGTAGTTTAACTCATGTTAGTTTACAGCGGTCATCTTACGATATTAAAGGAAAGTACATAAAGAGAAAGAGATTAGACATCTTAATTATATAATGTTTGTGATTTTCATTCAGGAATAGTAACAGCGAAAAAGAAAGAAGAACGGTCCAAATATTTATCTTCTTGATAATTGATATGAAAATAAAAAAAAAAAGTGTTAGTTTCGATTTTAATTCTCGACTATGATAAAATTTTCACATTAAACTTTACCTCTTGTACCATTTCTTTAAAAAGATTAAATCCAACTCAGTGACTAATCAAAAAGATTAAAGTTTTACTCTCTTAACTTGCATGCATCTATTTGTTGACGACTTTTATATAATTCAAAATTTTTATTTAGCAGTTTTCTTGTGATGTGAAAAATAATAGAAACAAAAAGAAAGAAAGAAAATATAAACACTCATTGGAAATACTGTTTTTTCCATTCATGATCGACCAAGACAACTCCAAATGTAGAATTAAGTATTTATATTTTTATTTTCTAACAATTAATTACTAAACTTTGAAGACTTTTCCCTCATCAGTCATCACTACTAATACGTACGTACTCAACCTATAAATAGCCTACATTACTCAACATATTCGCCTACACCACCCCACAACTAAATAACATAGTGATCTGATAGATGGCAACTTTTCAAATATTGCTGTGTTTTGCTTTTCATTTTCTCCTTCTCTTTTCACTTCCTTTGGAGACTGCAACTTCTGAAACAACACAGGGAAGAGCCCTTCTCAAATGGAAGAACACCCTTGATTTCAATACTCATACTGATGCTCTTCATTCTTGGTCTATTGCTAATCTTCACAACATTTGCTGGAATTGGACGGGTATCACTTGCAACAATGTTGGAGCTGTTTATAAGTTAAAGCTGGACAATTTCAGTCTCTCAGGTACACTTGAAAGCCTTGACTTCATTTCATTTCCAAATCTCACCCGTTTTAGCCTCCGTAATAACAGTTTTACTGGATCAGTTCCATATGCAATTGCTAACCTCTCCCACCTAGTTTTCTTGGACCTCAGTTGGAATCGTTTTGTAAACTTTATACCATCAGAGATTGGAAGATTAACAAATCTCCGGTTCTTGGACCTCGGAGAAAACAGTCTTGGTGGTACTATTCCCTCCCAAATAAGCCATCTTCAACACCTTACTTCCCTCTACTTATATGACAATTCTTTGACTGGCCAAATTCCAGAAGCAATATTCTCCAATTTGAGCAACCTTCGAACATTTGATTGTGGGGCGAATCTTTTCCATGGGCCATTTCCAACAAGTTCAGTCAAGCTATCCAAGCTTAAACAACTTGACCTAAGTTACACCAATTTCTATGGGCCAATACCTCCTACAATTGGAAATCTAAGTTCACTAACCAACCTTGATCTTAGCTACAACATGTTGCAAGGAAATATTCCAGAAACACTATGCAATCTTCACTCCCTTAACACTCTTTATTTATCTAAGAATAAGTTTAGTGGTCTGAATCCTCAATGTCTTGGAAATATTACCTCACTAAGATCTCTTTCCCTAGATTCCAAGGTGCTGCATGAGAATATTCCTAAAATACTAAGCAATCTTCACTCCCTTGAACACCTTAGGTTAAATTACAATTATTTTGGTGATGTAATTCCACAATGCTGGGGGAATATAACATCATTAAAACATCTTTCTATCAGCTCTAACACACTGGAAGGAAAGATTCTAGAAACGTTTTGCAACCTTCCTTCCCTTGAGGTTTTAGCTTTGTCTTTCGATGTTTTGGAAGGTCTGGTTCCACAATGTCTAGGAAATATAACTTCACTAAGAGGTCTTGTACTCATTTCTAACACTGGGCAAGTAAATATTCCAGAGACACTTTGCAATCTTCCCTCCGTTGAGCATCTATATTTGTCCATTAATAGTTGGGGATTGATTCCACAATGTTTTGGAAATATAACCTCACTAAAATATCTTAATCTCAACTCCAACATGCTGAAAGGAAATATTCCAGGATCACTATGCAACCTTCTTTCCCTTGAGGAAATTAATTTATCGCACAATAGTTTGCAAGGTTTGATCCCATCGTGTTTTGGAAATCTATCCTCATTAAGTTATATTGATCTTAACTCCAACAAGCTGAAGGGAGGTATTCCAAGATCACTATGCAATCTTCAACAGTCTCTTGAAGTGCTCATTTTATCCAACAACAGTTTGGATGGCCCAATTCCTCAATGCCTGGGAAAATTGAAATTTTTGACAACTTTAATTATTTTTCAAAACAAGCTGGGAGGCACGTTAACTTCAACTCCAGTTCCTGCAATTAGTAGCACAGATCAAACAACAAATTCTAGTTTGATTTATGGAATGGATACATGGTTGTGCAGTTTGAGTTCCTTGAAATTTCTTGATCTATCAGACAACAATTTACATGGTCCACTGCCTCAGTGTTTAGAGAACTTCAGCAAGGGACTTACTGTTATTAATTTTGCAAGAAATCAATTTCAGGGGTTTGTTCCAGGAGTTTGCATAAACGGAAACATCTTGGAGTATTTCAATTTGAATGGTAATCAATTGGGAGGCCCATTGCCCCGAGGCTTGAGAAATTGCAACAAACTTAAATTTCTAGATCTTGGAAACAACAAGTTCCATGATTCATTCCCTCATTGGTTAGATACTCTTCTTGATTTGCGTGTTCTTGTGTTGAGATCTAATCATTTTTATGGTGAAATATGCACTTCTAACACTACACTTCCATTCCCAAAGCTGCATATATTTGATATCTCACACAATGAGTTCAATGGTCCTTTGCCAAGGTATTATGTGGAGAACTTTGAAGCCATGCAGAGTGCAAATGATGATGAAAGTTTATTATATTATGAAGCTTCAATAAGCCTAGTGTGGAAAGGGGTGGAGCTTCAAGTGGTGCATTATAATATCTTCACATCCCTGGATTTATCTAATAACTATTTCCATGGTGAGATTCCAAATTCTTTGGGAAGGTTAAGTTTCATCCGGTTTCTCAATCTCTCGCACAACCAGCTCACTGGTTACATTCCACCATCATTGGGAAATCTGACAATTCTTGAGGCACTCGATTTATCATTGAACAAACTAGTGGGCGAGATCCCAGGACAACTTTCAAGATCGTTGACATTTCTTGCCGTACTAAATGTTTCTTATAATAATCTTTCTAGTCCTATACCTAATGGCCCACAGTTTGACACCTTTGACAACAATTCCTATATAGGAAACACGGCTCTGTGTGGATTTCCACTAACTTTGAAATGCCAGAACAGAGGTGAAGGAAAAGCACGAGATGTGGATGATTCACACAATTTTTGGAGTGGATTTGGTTGGCGAAGTGTTGTTATTGGATACAGTTGTGGTATGCCATTTGGTATTTTGATAGGATATCTGATATTCAAGTATGG
>CM008331.1:28809540-28820442 GCA_002525835.2 Ipomoea batatas
AACTGAGAGTGGAGTGGAGATGCAACAATTAAGAAGGAGCAGGCTGATGAGGAATTTCAGCAACCTTGAAGCAATGAATATATATTATCTCTTATTATATGGTTGTGGTTTTCATTGTCTTTTTCTACCGTTTTTTCTGTTGTGTTTGTTGTGGTATTGTTATGTGATTTTAGTGTTTGGTTTGTAATTCTTATCAATTATCAGTTTAAAGTATCTCTTGTCAATATTGTTATCTTCTAATTAATAAATTAGGAAAGTAATGAATTATGCATGCTAGTAGCTATATATTGCTTTGAAAAACAGAGCTATCAAGTTTCAGAGAAGCAGATCAGAAGATGGTAAAAAAGGAATTTTAGTATATCATCAATAACTTGTGAAGGTCTATACAAGATAAGTTCAAATTTTAATTTCAAAGTGTTCCTAAAGCATTTTTTTTAAAGAACAATTTGAAAGTATAGAAAGAAAAATTAAAAAAATTTCATAAGATAAAAAACTATCGTATACAATATTTTCTTTTTATTATTTTAATTTTGTTGTGTAACTTAAGTTATAATTTTATTTTAATTTTCTTTTCATAGTTAACTGTTGGAAATGTTCGATATTTTGACTACCGTAAAGTGGTCAAAAATTGCCGTTTTCTAGCCAACAACCCCAATTTCGACCACTTGGGGTATTTGCAAAATCTGTTTTGCTTTTCATATTCTTCTTCTCTTTTCACTTCCTTTGGAGACTGCAACTTCAGAAACAATTGAGGGAAGAGCCCTTCTCAAATGGAAGAACACCCTTGATTTCAATGTGGAGAGGTTTATAAGATAAAGTTGGACAATTTCAGTCTCTTAGGTACAGTTAAAAGTCTTCATTTCCTTTCATTTATGACAAACCTCACTCGTTTTAGTCTCTAGTAATAGTGCCACTGCCACTTATATAATTTTAATTTCAAATTTTAGCTGTTTGGCTAAGTCAAACAACAAAATGAGTGTTTGGTAAATAAGTGTCACCACAAAAAAATTAGATATTTAGCACACATATTTAGCCGCGGTTATATATAGCTATTTTTGCAATGAAATATCACTTTTGAAATGTTAGCGGTGAATCTTCATTGCTTGCTTTATGAGATACAAAGAAGTAATAGCCATTGAGTCATTATTTGCAGAAGGAGAGAGAGAGATGAAGACTTCAAGACCTAGCGAGAATGGCGAAAATAGAGAAAATTGAAAGATGACGACAATGAGCAGGAAGAACAATCAACGTTTACAGCTTGCCGGATTTCAATATGAAGCTTCAAAGCTCAATAACTTAAGTCTTGGATTCTTCACTAATAACACTTCCTCCCAAGTACAATTTCATCAAGGTCCTCTTTTCTCTCTGCTCTGTATGTGTTTTCATTTATCTTCCATCCAATTGGTTATGATTTTTTAATTTCAATATTTATGCTTAACTTCTTTTTGGTCTCTAGTACTTTGTTATAAGTATTATGTGCACAACAAAAGTTATCTAATGTCTTATTGTAATATTTGTGAGTAGAGATTGAAACATGAAGTGAAAGTATATTGGCATTTAGATATATGGCAACTTTAGCAAAATACTTTGGACTTGGACAGCAGACAGACCTACAGGTTAGAGAAAACCTAAATGAGTTGAAACATTATTTATTGGATCAAATTAAAGCAAGATTTAATTAATGCTAACATACATTTGTTTAAACTATGATTGATTTCCAGGAGTTTGGATGAATATGGAAGTCCTCAAGCATTGCACGACAGTACGTAATGTTTTTGGTAATAATTAATTGAATAATATTATAAAGTATTAACCTTGCATTTACTTTAATTTGATCACTCCATTGATAAATGTATGGACTGATACATTTTGTGACTGCTAGGAGTTGAGCCTCCTGGGTATGGGTATGGTGAATAACGAATGCCGTGGGGCGCCTAACATTATGACAAGAAGCAGAACTGCAATGGTATATATGAATTAATGGATAGATGTATTCCGTTTTAACTAAAAGTTTGAACAAGAGTTAATACTCAATATAATCTTCAACTATAGTGATTTTACTCAATTTAGTTCCAAATAACTTTTTATGTTTAATTTAGTCATTGATTTTGTTTATTTTACACAATTTAGTCATTTGTTAAAAATTTTGTAAGTTAGTTGTTATAAATAGGGTCCTATCTTTATGAGACTTTATCCCATTTGAATGGTTCTTTCTTTTTCCCTTTATTAAGCTCCACGTAGAAATGAGGATTTTTATCCCCAAATCAACTTCAACCATAAAAAAAAATATTTGGGTACGAAGATTTGCATTTCTGAGATCTTAATGAGGGAAAGAAGAAGGAATCATCCCATTTTTGGGATGGAGAATGAGAAATTACCATTAGGATTTCTAACAGTCAACGAACATAATTTTTAACAAATGACTAAATTGTGTAAAACCATTAATGTCGACGAGGACTAGATTGAGCACAACAAGTCATTTAGGACTAAATTGAGTAAAACCACTATAGTCAATAACTATATTGCGTATTAACTCGTTTAAACAAATATTATTGAGTTTATATATTAATTATTCTATATATTTATGCTCGCTAGTATGCACAGAAAGCCAGCCAGCGTAATTATGTAATGCTGTAAAAGTATGGATTATGGAGATGTCTGTCTGATTTCTTGAATTTCACCCAGAATTGATTAAAAGAAAAATGGCATACTTGGTGGTCAGTTACAAAAAGAAGAAGTTGAGATGCAGAGAAGAATGAAGTTAAAACTTCCCAGCTGGGATATCATCACCGATCGAGCTGTTCCTTACACTAAGCTAGGCAAATCAAAGGCCACATTTCATTCATCATCATCATCCACTTCTTGGAGATAGAATCAATGATACATCTGTTCTTGATCAACTTTAATTTTAGGCTACTTGCAGATTGATATAAAAGTGCTTTGAAATAATGTATGGAATTTAATTGATGTATAGATGATTAGATCATAGATGCATGACACGTGCTTGGATATTGCTGAATGTTATTATTGGTCAATGATTAGTTACAATTGAATTTTTTTTAAAAATATGTAGACTGTGTTTTTTTTAGTACTACTGACTCTGTTACAATGTAGACTGTGTTTAAATATTGTTTAATGTTGAAATAAGTTGGCAAACATTACAATAGATTTTATTATAAATTGAATGTATATATAGAATTTATTTGCGGTTGCAATGCAAAGAGATTTATGAGAAAAAATTATAATTTAATGGCAATTATAAATAAAAAAATATAAAATAAAAATACCATGAAAGAATTGGAATTGCTCTTAGTAGAAAAGAAAAAAAGTTATAAGAGAAAATGAAAATATGTTTTAGTGATGGTTTTAACTTTTATAATCGCCGCACATTTAATAATCGTTGGTTCGTGGCTGTTATAAAGAATTTAAATTAAAACTATTTACTGGTCTTTGGACAGTAGTTACTAAATATTTCTTGTCTTAGTATAGATAGATGCTAATTGTTCAGTCGTTGAATAGCTTATGTGAACAAAGAAATTGAATTATATATATATATATATATATATATATATATATATATATATATATATTGAAATTCAAATTTCAGATTTACAAGTAGTATAAATATTAAATAAGGTGTGGATACAAGATCTCTGTATAGTCCTTTAATTCTTCAATTGATGTCTTGACATTCCATTGAAGGGCCTCCGAATTTTAAGAGATCAATAAAAACTTATATGTTTGTTCTTTTGAAGGGCTCCCGGGTTCAAATAGCTTGATATTCAGTAGCCAAGGAGTATGGATATGAGGCCGTTCCTAGTTGCGCCTAGGAACCTTGAAGGATATGAGGCCGTCTTAACTCGTGCCAAGGAGCATTGATGGATATGAAAGCGTTTTAACTCGTGCCAATGAGTATCATTTATTAGCTTCCTCCATTTCAAATTCATACAGGGTTTGCCCTCATATCGGTTGAAGCGTATATGCCTATGAAGATATGAGAGACAGAGCTGTCCCACAGGGTGTGCCAATTTGTGAACAAAGAAATTGAATTATATATATATTGAAATTCAAATTTCAGATTTACAAAGAGTATAAATGAGGTGTGGGTACAAGATCTATGTGTAGTCCCCTGATTCTTCAATTGATGTCTTGAACGCTCCATTGAAGGGCATCTGGATTTCAAGTGACTTGATTTTCAGAGAAGAACTTATATGTTTGTTCTTCTGAAGGGCCTCCGGGTTCAAATGGAGAGGCCCAAATGGCTTGATTATCTTCAATAGACATAATGTTCATAGAGGGCTTTTACAATCATTTTATTGTAGAAATGAGAGGTCATATTTATAGTTGTAGGATCGAAGAGTTTTGATCAGTTCAAACTCTTTTGATATTATCTAATTAACGAATTAGATGATATCAATATTATCCAAAATATATTTAAATATACTAGGATAAAGTACAAATAAGCCATCGTAATATTTGGGAAATAGCAATTAAGCCATCCAACTCAAATAACCCCCAAATAAGGCATCAAACCCAAAAAAAAATTAAAAAAATTAAGTCATTGAAACTGGAAAAAAAGAGAAATTAAGTCCAAATTGACCTATTTAGCAGGTTATTTTTAAAAAAATTTGACACGTGTCTTTTTAAAATAATTTTTATTTTTAAAAATTTATTTATTAGAAATTAAGAAATTTTAAAAATAAAAAAAATAAAATTAAAATTAAAAAAATTTGTTACAGCACCGGTGGTCCGGCGTCCTCACCGGACAGCCGGTGCTATCAAGCATGACGGTCATGGCTGTCTGGGCGACTGGAACGAGGGCGACAGCCACGACTGTGGCCGTCACCGTAGTTCCAATAGGGAAGACGGATCGCCATGGCCGTTCCAGATCGGAGACGGCCATGGCCGTCATGCTTGACAACACCGGCTATTCGGCGAGGACAACCGGTGTTGTAATTTTTTAATTTTTTTAATTTTTAAATTTTTCTTAATTTCTTATAAATAAATTTTTAAAAATAAAAATGATTTTAAAAGACACGTGCCAAATATTTAGAGAAATAACCTGCTTAATAGGTCAATTTGGACTTATTTACTCTTTTTTTTTTCTTGTTTCAGTGGTTTAATTACTCTTTTTTTTTTTAGAGAAATAACCTGCTTATAATCATCTTCTCACGGTTATAAAGAAAATGATAGGAAGAGAAATAGAGATTCAATATTGTCTATATTCAATATTTTCTTATCATTATTATCTTGTAGTCCAACTCAATTTACAATTTATTATAGCAGTCTTCTCACGGATATAAAGAAGAGGACAGAAAGAGGAAGAGATGGGATTAGATATTAGCCGTATTCATGGGAAATATAGTGTTGTTGAATAGCTTATCCAATGCTTATAGTTTCCTTGATGGGCAGGGAAAGTGAAAAAGAAAGAAGTGAAAAGGTGTAACCAAATAATTTCCGTCATTCTTTCCGCATATCACTGCGGTCCACAACTCACAACCCATGTTTGAAAAACTCTTTGACTTGAAAAAATTCGGATCAACTAGGAATTAAATTCCTTAATAAATCAGGCCTACAAAGGACAGGACGATATTCGTTGGTTAACACACTTAGGGTGCGTTTGGTTCGCACATGGAAATCGGAATCGGAATGGGTATCAAATACTTGGTAATGGTAATGAGTTTTGGTGAAAGTATTTAGCATGTTTAGTAGTTGGGTGGAATGGGAATGATTATTAATAATTGGTGAAGAAAGAAAGAAGGGAGATGAAACCCTTATTTAATAAGGGTATGAGTTTTCTCATTAATGGGGTATTCCAAACCCATAGTAGCATTCACAAAACCTATCAACCAAACACATGCAATCACTTTCATACTCATTACTTATGTCTAAACCCACCAACCAAACACACCCTTAACTTTGCCCATGTGGGAGACCTTGGTCTGCTGGAATGCTTCAGTGGCAAATTATGCCCACACAACTGTGTAGATTACGGTCCAAAACGATGTTGTTGAATTTTATAAGTAAAAATAATGTACTTTATGAGTTAGAATAATGTACTTTATCTGTTAGAATAATGTACAATATGTGTTAGAATAATGTACATTACATGTTAGAATAATGAAATTTCTAGGGTAAGATAATGTACTTTATGAGTTAGAAAAATGTACAGTTATAAAAATATATGTTGCAGCAGGTTGCGTGAGAAAAAGAATTTGAGCGAAACAATGTCGTTTTTTAATTGTGGTCCACGCAATAATTGTTGTGTTTCAGCAAACATGGCCAAATGTCAGTGCGTACAAGGGATACTTTGAGCATAATCCCACACCAACCTTGTCAAATCTCGAACCTTGATCTCTTCCCCGAAATAATGCCTATTTAACCAGTGAGCGTGTGGGCTAAAAAGTTTTATTCTCTTACATCTATTGGTTGAAGATTTTTATATACGTCAAAATTTTAATTTAGCAGCTTTCTTGTGATAAGAAAAATTACAGAAAGAAAAAGAATTGAAAGAGATTATATATTGCCTGTACTCACTGGAGATGTTCATGTCCAGTAGTTATACCAGTCAAGTGCCACCAAGTCAAGTGAAAAAGAAAGGAATACAAATGTCCAATGTTTTTACATTCATGACCAAGTCAAGTGAAAAAGAAGGGAATACGTACAAATGTCTAATTAAGTATTTATCTTTTTATTTTATAATCCATTAATTACTCAACTTTGCAGACTTCTCTATCATGATTACTAATACATATTCCCACTCACACTGCCAATTATATAAATAGCCTACATTACTACATATTAACCTACACCACCCCACAACTTATTAAACAACATAGTGATCTGATAGACGATGGCCACTTCTCAAATATTATTCCTCTCTTTTGTATTTCATATTCTTCTTCTCTTTTCACTTCCTTTGGGGACTGCAACTTCAGAGACAACTGATGAGGGAAGAGCCCTTCTCAAATGGAAGAACACCCTTGATTTCAATGCTGATGTTCTTCATTCTTGGTCTATTGTTAATCTTCACAACATTTGCTGGAATTGGACGGGTATCACTTGCAACAATGCTGGATCTGTTTATAAGATAAAGCTAAACAATTTCAGCCTCTCAGGTACACTTGAAAGCCTTGACTTCCTTTCATTTCCAAACCTCACCCGTTTTAGTCTCTCTAATAACAGCTTCACTGGATCAGTTCCATATGCTATTGCTAACCTCTCTCACCTAGTTTTCTTGGACCTCAGTGGGAACTGTTTTGTAAATTCTATACCATCAGAGATTGGAAGATGAGCTAAGCTCCGGTTCTTGAACCTTGGAGGAAACCGTCTTGGTGGTACTATTCCCTCCCAAATAAGCTATCTTCAACACCTTACTTCCCTCTCCTTATATGGCAATTCTTTGACTGGCCAAATTCCAGAAGCAATATTCTCCAATTTGAGCAATCTTCAAACTTTTTATTTTCATTGGAATCTATTCCATGGGCCATTTCCAACAAGTTTAGTCAAGCTATCCAAGCTTAAACAACTTTGCCTAAGAGGAAACAATTTCTATGGGTCAATTCCTCCTCCAATTGGAAATCTAAGTTCACTAACATATCTTGATCTCAGCTCCAACATGTTGCAAGGAAATATTCCTGGAATACTTTGCAAATTGCAATCCCTTGAGGTTCTTTATTTATCAAACAATAATTTGAGTGGTCTAATTCCTCAATGTTTGGAAAATGCAACTTCACTGATATATCTTTCTCTCTACTACAACATGTTCCAAGGAAATATTCCTGAAACACTTTGCAAACTTCACTCCCTTGAGGTTCTTTATTTTTATTACAATACTTTGAGTGGTATGATTCCCCAATGTTTGGAAAATGCAACCTCACTGAGATATCTCTCTCTTTACTCCAACATGTTGCAAGGGAATATTCCTAAAACACTTTGCAAACTTCACTCCCTTGAGACTCTTGATTTAACTCACAATACTTTGAGTGGTCTAATTCCTCAATGTCTCGGAAATGTATTCTCATTGAGATATCTTTCTCTAAGTGGCTCTGTCATGCTACAAGGAAACATTCCTGGAACACTTTGTAATCTTCAACCCCTTGAGGAACTCTATTTATCTTACAATTCTTTGAGTGGTTTGATTCCTCAATGTTTGGGAAATTTAACCTCTTTAAGATTCATTTCCCTTACCTCCAATATGCTGCAAGGTAATATTCCAGAAATGCTATGTAATCTTAAAAATTCTTTAGAGTTTCTATATTTATCTATCAATGGTTTGGTAGGTGCTATTCCACAATGCATGGGAAAAATGAAAATTTTGAAAATTTTAGATGTTTCAAAAAACCATCTCAGAGCTATGATAACTCCAACTCCAACTCCAACCCTTAGGTATGTCAGAAACCAAAAAATAAATTCCAGTTTGATTTATGGAATAGAGACATGGTTGTGTAGTTTGAGTTCCCTGCACTATCTTGATCTATCCAACAACAATTTATATGGTACACTGCCTTTGTGTTTAAAGAACATCAGCAAGGAACTTATGGTTATAAATTTAGGGAGAAATCAATTTCAGGGAACTATTCCAGGAGTATGCACAAAGAGAAACTACTTGTTGTATTTCAATTTGAATGGCAATCATTTGGAAGGGCACTTGCCTCGAGACTTGGTAAATTGCAATTCTCTTGAAGTTCTAGATCTTGGAAACAACAATTTAAGTGACTCATTTCCTCATTGGTTAGATACTCTCACAAATTTGCGTGTTCTTGTGTTGAGATCTAATCACTTTTATGGTGATATATGCTCTTCTAACACTTCACTTCCATTCCCAAAGTTACATATATTTGATATCTCACACAATGAGTTCACTGGTCTTTTGCCAAGACATTATATGGAGAGTTTTGAAGCCATGCAACATGCAAGTGATGGTGAAGTGTTGGATTACTATGATCGTTCAATAAGCTTGGTGTGGAAAGGGAGAGAGCTTCAGGTGTTGCATTATAATATCTGCACATATCTTGATTTATCCAATAATTTCTTCCAAGGTGAGATTCCGAAATCTTTAGGAAGGCTTTGTCTCATCCAGTTTCTCAATTTGTCACACAATCAACTCACTGGTGATATTCCATCATCACTGGGTAATTTGACTGTTCTTGAGGTTCTAGATCTGTCATCGAACCAATTAGTGGGTGTGATTCCTGGACAACTTTCAAAGTCATTGACATTTCTTGCAGTACTGAATCTTTCTTATAATCATCTTTCTGGTCCTATACCTCGTGGCTCACAATTTGACACATTTAGCAACACTTCCTATTTGGGAAACACAGCTCTATGTGGATTTCCCCTAACTTTACAATGCAAAGGTAGGGGTGGAGGGAGAGCACTAAATGTGGAGGATTCACAATATTTTGGGATTGGATTTGGCTGGCAAAGTGTTGTTGTTGGATACTTTTGTGGCATACCCTTTGGTATTGCCATAGGATATCTCATATTTAAGTATAGGAAACCACAATGGCTTGTAAGATTCATACTTGGAGACGGAAAGTGGTGGAAGTACAATAATCAGGAAGGAAGAATTCAGCAATCTTGAAGTAAAATGGTTTCTCTTATTATATGGTTGTAGTTTTTGTTGTGTTTCTCTACTGTTTTTAAAATTGGCGTATTGTTGTGTGATTGTAGTGTATTATTGTTTGGTCTGTAATTCTTCTCAATTTGCTTGAAATAATGAAACAATTTATTACTGTTATACGTGAAGATTCATATGAATGTTTATATTATAGATTTCTGTAGTTGAATGTTTAAGGTCTGGTAAAGAAAATGAATTTAACTAATGTAAAAAAGCAACGAAAATAATAAATTTAAAAAATTCGGGATGCACTTAAGCATTTTATTTATTTTAATATTTAAGACATAATAGGCTGCAAGGACATATTCCAATAACACTATGCAATCTTTATTCTCTTGAAGGTCTCTCATTATCTTACAATAGTTTGGGAGGTCATATTCCACAATGTTTAGGAAATGTAACCTCACTAGGATATCTTTCTCTTCGGTCCAACAGGCTGCAAGAAAATATTCCTAGAGGATTATGCAATCTTGAGTCCCTTGAAGTGTTGATTTTATCCAACAACTATTTGGGTGGTACAATTCCACAATGCATGGGAAAACTAAAAGTTTTGAGAACTTTACTAGTTTCTAAAAATTTGCTTAGTGGAACAATACCTCAAACTCCAACAGTTCAAAATGGCACAGGATTGTGCAGTTTGAGTTTCCTAAAATTTCTAGATCTATCCAATAACAATTTGCATGGTCCACTACCTTTGTGTTTGGGGAACTTAGTAGGGAACTTGAGGTTATAAATTTAGCTAGAAATCAGCTACATGGAACTATTCCAGAAGCATGCACAAAGGGAAACAACTTGTTGTATTTCAATTTGAATGACAATCACTTGAAACTTGGAAGGGACATTGCCACAAGGCTTGGAAAATTGCATCTTTCTTGAAGTTCTAGATTTTGGAAACAACAAGATAGGTGATACATTTCTTCACTGGTCAGATGTTCTTCCCAATTTGCGTGTTCTTGTGCTGAGATCTAATCAATTCTATGGTAGAATATACTCTTCTAAGACTAGACTTCCCTTCCAAAAGCTACACATATTTGATATCTCACACAATGAGTTCACTGGTCCTCTACCAATTCAAGACATTATATGGAGAATTTTGAAGCTATGAAGCATGCAAATGATGGTGAAATATTAGAATATTATGATTTGTCAAGAAGCCTAGTGTTGTCCGGAGATGATTTGTCAACAAGCTCGCCAGGGTGGAATGGGGATGATTTGTCAATAAGCTTAGTGTGGAAAGGGAAGGAAGTTCAAGTGGTGCATTATGATATATCTGCACAATA
>CM008331.1:28832285-28843232 GCA_002525835.2 Ipomoea batatas
GCAATAATCAAGAAGCATGTACCGGTCAGTTGAAGCGATTCATCAATCTTGAAGAACTGTAGTTTCTCTTATTATATAGTTGTGATTTTAGT
The DNA here is from genome assembly GCA_002525835.2 of Ipomoea batatas. Classification (NCBI taxonomy): domain Eukaryota; kingdom Viridiplantae; phylum Streptophyta; class Magnoliopsida; order Solanales; family Convolvulaceae; genus Ipomoea; species Ipomoea batatas. The sequence continues at coordinate 28,832,378 of CM008331.1, forward strand.
AGTTTTTTTTTTCTACTGTTTTATTGTTGTCTTTGTTGTGGTATTGTTGTGTGATTGTAGCGTTTGGCTTGTAATGTCTTTATTTTCGTTATTGATGTAATTTGGATATGTATTTTGGATTTTTTTTTGTTTGGTAATCACGATGGAATTTAATGGTTGTGCAGTTGTTGTCGATCATGTTGTGTATGGTTTGCAATTCTCTCAATCTGAATGAAATGCAACAAAAGGGTTAGATAATATGCCAAACACTATATAATGGGAATGTGTGATATATAGGCACTTTTATTACCATTTCAAATAAGTGGTGAGGGTATTAATTCTTTTAGTTTAAAAAGATTGAAAAAGTATTAACAAATATATTGTCTTATAGAAGACCTGGCCTGATGTTTGGTGCGACCATGTGGTACAAAGATGAGCCTTTAGTACAACACGTTCGGTTTTGGTTCCAAGTCTTCATTCCTTCAAAGCCACCTTTAAATTATTCATAAATTAACCAACATTTCTCTTCTTTTTTTTTTTTTTCCTTTGTATTTTTCTATTCTCACCCCAACATTTCTTGATTCACATAATAAATCAAAATAATATGAATTAGTGCAATTTTAACCTACAATTAAACCAAAATATTATCCAAAAATGCATTAATTATATATTTATCAATTAGGGATGATAAATGAAGTTTATTAAAGGATTGATATTAATAAAATTTAATATAATAATATTACATTTCAAAAAAAAATAAGAATACGCATTTATCAACTAATGTACAAAAATAATATTAAAATTTTAATATGAGTTAATTCTATTTATTGGTTCTAGATGTATAGGTGATAGTCCATTTTTAGTTTTTTTTTTTTTCAAAATATCCATACTTGGTCTTGGTATTATTGTAGTATACCAATTTTGGTCATCCATCAACAAAATCACTTACATTTAGTAAAATACTAGGGTATTTAGGTCTTCAATTATGATTTTTTTAAAAAGTAAAAATAAAAATATAGCGGGTCAACTCACTTTGTATTCATGATTTGATTACGCAATAATAGTTCCCTTTGATGGTTGTTTGAAAAAAAATACAATATAGAATTTAACATGTTTGGTCAATTAATTAGAATCACGCATTGAGAATTTGTGAAAGTAATGATACACCTAATTTGCAATATATATTCAATTTGCAATATATAGATCAAATCAAATCAAGAATTCAATTTTGGCAGAAGTAGCAATAAGAGGAAGCATGGTTCATGCCAATTAATAGAATTTTGTATTGCACCAATTAATCCAACATTTATGTCACAAGTCATAGTTATGCATTTTTGAAATATTCACTTTTATAAAAAAAAAAAATTGATAACCTTGCATTGATATATGCCAGGATACCGAATGATATTTTAAATTCTGAAACACTAATTTTAAAATACATATAGGGCATTGGACTATTACCTCAATGCGCGTGTGGTAACTAGTATTAATACTTGATGGGGGAATATAGGTACCCTGGGGGCCCATTTCATCGGGAAGGTCTTGGCCCCAAGCGAGGTGTCCATTTGTATTGCTGAGATGTTGGCAAGGAGCAAAGTATTAAAAGATAGGGGTGTGGTGCAGGGGGTGTCGCCGACCGCTTGGGTGGCCACGTCGGTTAGGGCGCTGGCCCCGAGCGGCTGAGGCGTGCCTTGCACTCCTGTACGACACCGAGCGTGCCACCCGCACCCCCTGTTCTTGAGGTGGTGGGCTGTGGTGCATTGTTGTGTGTGGAGTGGTGCGATATGGCATGACATTAGGGGGTTGGTAATTGAACCTGCCGGCTAGTGTGTGGCTAGCAAGAGTAGCCCATCGAACTCCCCATGAAGTGGCGTGGCTAGCAGGGTCTGCAAGCATCCACTGAAGTAACAATTGCACCCCTACTAGCATGGGTAGTAGTTTGGGTTGGTGCGGCAGGTTCGTGATCGTGGCATGGAGGTAAGGAAGGGGTAGTGATTGGAACCTATTGGATGGCACATGACTAACAAGGTGGGCCCACTGGACTCTCCGTGGCATGGTGTGGCTTGCAGGGACAATGCACCCCAGCGCACCATCGGTGCCCCACTGGGGGGTTGGTAGTAGGGGGTAGGGAGGGGTGGTAGAAATGGTATGTGAGAAGCTGAAGACATGGGTAAAGACACCAAGGCATGCACGAACACGTGGAGGGTATATAGGGAAGGCCAGCCGATGCTGTACACTTGTCAACAATCCAAAAGAGCCTCTATACTATATAAGGCACTCTTCCCTCCCTTGACATCATTCTGGGAATCACTTAATCCCCCCTGGTCCAATGGTATAGGTTCCTAACCTTCAACCCATATACCAGGGTTCGATTCCTAGTAGCTAGTATTATTCCTTAGGGCTATAGTATTTATTATTTATGTATTCTTTGGGCCGCCGTTTTGGGCCAGTATCTCGGGCTTTGTACGTACTATTTTGGGCCTAGCGCCTCGGGTAATAAAACTTCTTTCTTCCTACCCCCATTCTGTACCTTTATACCCGGTTTATGGTGGACCCGGTCTCAATAAAACCATCAATACTAAATGTTAAAATATATTTTTAAAATAGTAATATATAATTTTTTTAATTTATAGTTGATGAATTCATAGTATATTAAATAAAATGTAGTTGAAAATTTGAGTAATAATTATGGTATGATGAATATTATTAAAGTAAAAAATTTTAGATATGCTATATTACTAAATATAATTATGATAAAATTTAATTAAAATTTAGTGAAATCATACTTATTTTTTATAATAGCATGTCTATATACATTTTTTACTATTGAAAAATATAAGAAAATATTGTGTATGCATGTGCATGTTAATAATATTGAGAAAAGATAACAAAAGTTATAACGGTTTATCCACAAAATTGTATACTAAAACTCTTAGCTTCTAGCCTTTTGTATATGAAAAATTAAAAGAAAAAGTGAAAATAAATCAGGGATATAACTTGGATTGAGAATTATTATATTTTTAGATTAGATTATGATATATACATATCAATCTATTGTTAAAAATAAAATAAAATAAAAAGTGGTTTTAATCATAATTTATTAGACAAGTTAGAATTTTATTTTAGCGGCCTTCCTTGACTAATGAAAATTTGAAAAGTATAGCAATAGAAAGAAAGAACTCAATAATATTGATTATATTATTTAAAATTTTATTCTATTTTGTCCAGTGGTGTAACATTTTAAATAAGTTAAAATTTTAGTTTGGCGGTCTTCTTGTGCTAATTAAAATTATAGAAAGAATTGAAAATGGAGATAGCCATGTCTAGTGGTTTCCATTTACGACCAAGTCAAGTGATGATAAAGTGTGGAATAAAAGTGTTTATGTTCTTATTTTCTAACCCATTAATTACTCAAACTTGACATATTCAAAAGACTAGATTTCTACCTAATTAATGACTAGTAATAGTGCCACTCCCTCTTTTATATATATAGTTATATACATTAGAACTAGAAATTAAACATAGTGATATGGCCACTTCTAAAATGCTCCGTTTTGTTATTCATATTCTTGTTCTGTTTTCACTTTGTTTTGAGATAGCAATATCTGAAAGCAGTGAGGGAAAAGCTCTTGTCAAGTGGAAGAACACCTTATCCAATACACATGATGTTCTTCATTCATGGTCCATTGCTAATCTTGACAACATTTGCTCGAATTGGATGGGTGTCATCTGCAACGATGTTGGAGGTGTTTATGAGATAAAGTTGGAAAATTTGAACCTCTCAGGTACACTTGAAAGCCTTGATTTCATTTCATTTCCAAACCTCACCCACTTTAGCCTCTATGATAACACCTTTGTTGGTTCAGTTCCATATGCTATTGCTAACCTCTCACAGCTAAGGTCTTTGGACCTCAGTTGGAACTATTTTCAAAATTTTATACCAACAGAGATCGAAAGGTTAACAAAGCTTAGGTCCTTGAACCTTGGAGTAAACAATCTCACAGGTATTATCCCCTCCCAAATATTCTCCAATATGAGCAGGCTTCGATATTTTGACTGTGGCAATAATCTTTTCCAAGGGCCATTGCCAACAAATTTAGTCAAGCTATCCATGCTTAAAGAACTTTTACTAGATGAAAACCAGTTCTCTGGTTCAATACCTCCTACAATTGGAAATCTAAGTTCACTAAGGGTTCTTGATCTCAGCGACAACTTGTTGCAAGGAACTATTCCTCTAACTCTATGCAATCTTCACTCCGTTCAATTTCTCCTTTTATCTAAAAATAGTTTGGATGGTGTGATTCCAAAATTCTTGGGAAATGTAACATCGCTAAAACTTCTTTCTCTTGCTTCTAACATCCTGCAAGGAAATATCCCTCAAACACTATGCAACCTTCACTTCCTTGAACTTCTCTACCTAGATAGTAATAGTTTGAGAGGTCTAATTCTACCATGCTTAGGGAATATAACATCACTAAGTTCTCTTTTTCTTGGTTCCAACATCTTTCAAGGGAATATTCCTCAAACGCTATGCAATATTCACTCCCTTGAAGATCTCTTCTTAGATAGTAATAGTTTGAGGGGTTCGATTCCACCTTGTCTAGAAAATGTAACCTCACTAACCTATCTTTCTCTCAGTTCCAACATCTTACGAGGAAATATTCCCAAAGGATTATGCAATCTTCAACAATCCCTTGAAGTGCTCATTTTATCGAACAATAGTTTGGATGGATCAGTTCCTCAATGCCTGGGAAATTTGAAATTTTTGAGGACTCTAATTGTTTCTAAAAACCAGCTTCAAGGCATGATAACTCCAACTCCAACACTTCGAAATGACACAGATCAAACAACAAATTCTAGTTTGATTTATGGGAGGGATACATGGTTGTGTGGTTTGAGTTCTTTGAAATTTCTTGATCTATCAGACAACAATTTACATGGTCCACTACCTCAGTGTTTTGAGAACTTCAGCAGGGAACTTGTAGTTATTAATTTAGCCAGAAATCAATTTCAAGGATTTATTCCAAGAGTTTGCACAAACAGAAACATCTTAGAGTATTTCAATTTGAATGGCAATCAGTTGGGAGGGTCATTGCCCCGAGACTTGATAAATTGCAAGAACCTTAAATTTATAGATCTTGGAAACAACAGGTTACATGATTCATTCCCTTATTGGTTAGATACTCTTTCGAATTTGTGTGTTCTTGTGCTGAGATCTAATCAATTTTATGGTGAAATATGCAATTCTAACACTACACTTCCATTCCCAAAGATGCATATATTTGATATCTCGCACAATAAGTTCACTGGTCCTTTGCCAAAATATTATATGGAGAACTTTGAAGCCATGCAGCATACAAATGATGATGGGTTGCTATCAGCTTTTGAAGCTTCCATAAGCTTAGTCTGGAAAGGGGTGGAGGTTCAAGTGGTGCATTATGATATTTGCACAATCCTTGATTTATCCAACAACAACTTCCATGGTGACGTTCCAAGTTCTTTAGGAATGTTACGCTTCATTCGGTTTCTCAATCTTTCGCACAACCAGCTCACTGGTAATATTCCATCATCATTGGGAAATTTGACCATTCTTGAGGTATTAGATCTATCGTGGAACCAATTAGTGGGCAAGATTCCTGGACAACTCTCAAGATCATCGACATTTTTAGCTGTACTGAATCTTTCTTATAATCATCTTTCTGGTCCTATTCCGCATGGGCCACAATTTGACACATTTAGCAATGATTCCTATTTGGGAAACAAAGCTCTATGTGGGTTTCCGCTAACTTTACAATGTGAAGGTAGAGGTGAAGGAAAAGCACCAGATTTGGAGGATTCACACAATTTTGGGAGTGGATTTGGTTGGCAAAGTGTTGTTATTGGATACAGTTGTGGCATGCCATTTGGTATTTTGATAGGATATCTGATATTCAAGTATGGAAAACCACGGTGGCTTATAAGGTTAATACTTGGGAATTGATATATAGTGGAAGTGCAAGAGTCAAGAATGGTGAGATGAAGCAATGCAGAAGTGTTAGTCGATGCATGGTACGTTGTGGTTTTCTTTGTGATATGTTTTTTTACAGTTTTGTGTGGTTTTCATGGTGTGTGTGTGATTGTTGAAGTTTTTGGTTTGTAATTAATGGCCTGGCTTGAAACATTATTTCTTGGATCAAAGCAAGATTTAATTAATAATGCATGCTAACATTTGTTTAAACTATGATTGATTTCCAGGAATTTGGATGATATTCGCATGAATGTGGAAGTCCTCAAGCATATATTGCACGACAGTAATGTTTTTGGTATGTAATTAATTGAATATTCATTAACCTCTTGCATTTACTTTGATCATTCCATTGATAAATGTATGGACTGATACTATGATACATCTGTTCTATATCAACTGTTAGGCTACTTTCAGACGATGGATTTAAAAGTACTTTTAGCTATGTGATTATTAGATCATAGATCATGACGCATGTGCTTGAATATTGTTGAATGTTATTATTTGTTAAGGATTAGTTACTATAGAATTTTCTTTTTAATGCGTAGACGATTATGTTCAAATATTGTTGAATATTATTAATTATTTGACGAACACTAGAATAGATTTTGTTATAATAAATTGAATGTATGTATAGAATGTATTTGCGGTTGCAATACAAAGAGATTCCTGAGAAAAGAAATTATAATTTAATGGCAATTATAAAAATAAAAACACTATGCAAGAATTGCTACCATTAGAAAAGAAAGAAGTTATAAGAGAACGAAAATATACTTTATTGGTGGTTGCCTCGGGCATGCCACGCTGTGACTAGCCGGGTAGGCCTTCGATTGCTTTGGTGGTCACTTCGGTGCTCTACTCGACCGCAGGTCACACCATGGTCCATTCTAAAACGTGCAAAACCCTAAGCATCATTACTTTGGTCATTCAATAGTGATCTCGTGTTAAGGCGACACCAAAAACTTGATCAAATACTTCATAGAATGCTAACATCATTTCTTTATCAAATCACCTAACACACGCAATAATTCCAACAAAAATGACCACGGTGTTGTTATTGGATACTGTTGTGGCATGCCATTTGGTATTTTCATAGGATATCTCATATTCAAGTATGGAAAACCACGGTCGCTTATAAGGTTAATACTTGGGAATTGATAGTGGGAGTGCAAGAGTCAAGAGGATGGTGAGATGAAGCAATGCAGCAGTCTTGTCAACACATACAACTCAGCACTCTATATCCAACTCAAATAGTAGTTAAATCTGTTAGCTTTAGTTGGTTAGCTTTAGTTTGTTAGCTTTCTATTTACATTCTGTTTCTGTAAACTACTTCACAGCAGCTAGCTTGTATATAAGGCTGCACCTTCTCTCATGTAAAGCATTCAATTCATTCAATCAAATACACTTCTTCTCTCTCTCTGTTAATCTCGACATGGTATCAGAGCCATGAGATCATGGCCTGGCGAACACCTATGGTGAACTCAACTCGTCCTCAAATGGCAGCAACCAATCCAACAGTAGCCCAAACAGAAAATGGAGGTTTCGTACCAGCTCCAGTATTCACAGCATATGATCCAAAGGATCGAACTGATCCCCTTTACCTTCATCCCAACGAGAGCCCTTCGTTGCAACTCATAACAGCTCCTTTGATAGGCAGATCCAACTATCATCCATGGGCGAGAGCCATGGAAATGGCACTAAAGTCGAAAATCAAGATGGTTCTAGTTGATGGTTCTTTGGCAATTCCTGGCGTAACGGATCCCAAATACTTCTACTGGATCAATGCAATACCATGGTCCTGTCATGGATTCTTAGGGCTGTCTCTCCCACCATTGGACAAGGTGTGCTCTGGATTAACACTACTGAAGGCGTATGGAAGGACTTGAAGAAGCGGTTCAATCAGCAAGATGAGTTTCGCGTTGCAGACATCCGATCTGAAATTTACAGAACGAAACAAGGTACATCCTCTGTGAATGACTATTTCACTCAGATTAAATTGTTATGGGACGAATTGTTTGTGTTGAGACCCATACCTGCCTGTGAATGTTCACCTAGATGTGAATGTGGCAGCAAAATCTCTGAGAAGGTTAGGGCACAAGTAGAAAGTGATATGTTATCATCCTTTCTTACTGGTTTAAATGATAATCTCAACAATGCTAAGAGACAGATCATGTTAATGAAACCTTTACCTGATATTGGAGAGGCCTTTGCTATGATTTCTCAACAAGAAAGGGAAATCAGTGGAGAATCTAGTGGTCTGGGTGAGAACTTGACAGGGGCAGGAGTGTTTTTCACAAAACATGAGAACAAGAAATTCTTCCCAAATCAGAAACAAAAACCAGTGTGCAGCTACTGTGGATACACTGGTCACACTATAGCAAAAATGCTACAAAAAGCATGGATACCCCCCAAGTTGGAAGCCAAGACCAAAAGGGATGGGGAATGTGAATCAAGTTCAGTCTGTCTTGCAAGAACTTCCCAGTTTAGAGGCTGATCCTTCCTCATTCAACCAAGAGGATTACAAGAGATTCTTGGAATTCATGCAGCATAATAAAGCCATCAGTTCTCCTCTTCAGGCTGGGCCTCAAGTCAATGCCATAGCTGCAAATTTCATTCCAGATGCTAAACTGGAAGGTAAGATCATTGCTTTTAATAATACCTTGACAGAATCAGAACACATATGGATCTTGGACAGTGGTGCTACACATCATATTGTGTGTAGTGTGACCCTGTTAAACAACCCCAGGAAGGTCCAAGGAATATTTGTTGATCTGCCAAATGGACACCAAGCCCAAGTTTCCCACATTGGGACAGTGCAGTTGACAGCAGACTTGGTTTTATTCAGTGTTCTCTGTGTGCCTATTTTTCACTACAATCTAATATCCTTGGGTGAACTTACAAGGAGGTCTAATTGCAGCATTCTATTTCATTCTAATCAGTGTGTTATACAGGATCAACTCCATGGGAGGATGATTGGTATGGATGAATTGAAGAGGGGACTCTATCAGTTTGTTCTACCTGCTTATACGTCTTGTAAACCTACTGTCAATAGCTGTAAATTTTGGCATGCTAGGTTGGGACATGCCTCTGAAGGCAAAATTAGAACTCTACATTCTGTTGATAGTGAAATTTGTAATGACAAACCAAATATATGTGATTGTTGTCATTTCTCCAAACAAAGAAGGTTACCTTTTAAGCCTAGCTCTAATATTTCAGCTAACTGCTTTGATCTTGTGCATGCTGACATTTGGGGACCATATCAAATTCCCACCATCTATGGTCACAAGTATTTCCTTACTTTGGTGGATGATCACAGCAGGGCTAATTGGGTATACCTAATGAGGTGCAAAAGTGAAGTTAAACAGTTGATACAAGCCTTTTATGAAGTAATTAACACTCAGTTTGGGAAGAAAATCAAATGTGTAAGGTCTGATAATGGAAAGGAATTTATCTTGACAGAATTCTATCAATCCAAAGGCATAATCCATCAAACATCCTGTGTTTACACTCCTCAACAAATAGTATTGTGGAAAGAAAGCATGGGCATATCTTAGCCACTGCAAGGGCCCTTAGAATTCAAGCTCAATTGCCTGAGACCTTCTGGGGTGACTGCATCCTCCATGCAGTCTATATAATCAACAGACTTCCATCAGCTACTCTAGACAACAACATACCTTATCAGATCCTCTTTGGCAAGGTGCCACAATATCAACACCTCAGAGTGTTTGGTTGTCTAGCCTTTGCTATGATTCCCAGTTGCCAAAGAAGCAAGCTCTCTCCAAGAGCCAGAAAATGTGTGTTTTTAGGATTTGCCAATGGGGTGAAGGGGTATAAATTGTATGATCTGCAAACCAAAGAGATATTCCTATCCAGGGATGTTAGCTTTTATGAAAATTCCTTTCCTTTCCAAAGCAATCAAGAAAAATTGAATGATGAAACTATTCTGGAAACTGACATTGTTTTACCTTCTGGAGGAATTCTTTACTCAGATAATGAGGAGCAGGTGCAAGACACCACCATCAGTCCAGAAAGTCATCAGCAACATCAAGAAGACACTGATACTCAATGCCAATCAGTGTCATCAGTTCAAGAAGGGGAGACCATTGCAGAATCTGCAGTTGAACCCCAGCTAAGGAGATCTACCAGAATCAGGACCATTCCTACTTATCTCAATGATTATGCCTGTCAAAATACTACTGTTAAGAGAACATCTCCACACATTATCTCTAATGTTCTATCTTACAGCAGTCTATCTCAGAAATATAGAGCATTTGCTATCAATGCTCTAGTAGCCAAAGAACCCAAGACATATAATGAAGCAATCAAGGAGGACTGTTGGAGAAAGGCTATGGAAAATGAAATAAGTGCCTTGCAAACCAACAACACATGGGTACTAGCAGACCTCCCTGCTAATAAAGAGCCCATAGGCTGCAAATGGGTATATAAAACCAAGCTCAAAGCTGATGGTACCATAGAAAGGCACAAAGCTAGGTTGGTTGCAAAAGGATACACACAAACTCCTGGCATAGACTACTTGGACACTTTCAGCCCTGTTCAAAGATAACCACCATCAGAATGCTATTGGCAGTAGCTGCAATCAAAGGATGGTCCCTACACCAACTAGATGTCAACAATGCCTTCCTCCATGGGGATCTAGTTGAAGAGGTTTACATGAAACTCCCTCCTGGTTTCATTCCTCAAAAACCTGGTCAAGTGTGCAGATTGGTTAAAAGCCTATATGGTCTGAAACAAGCAAGCAGGCAGTGGAATGTGAAATTGTCCCAAGAACTGCTGCATATGGGTTTCAGGCAAGCCTCATCTGACTCTTCATTGTTTCTTAAAGGAAGAGATGAAAGTTTTGTAGCTCTGCTT
>CM008331.1:28890442-28904353 GCA_002525835.2 Ipomoea batatas
AATTGCAATTCCGCGGAATTGCAATTCCCTCCAACCAAACAATGTAGTTTGAAGATTCATTGAATTACAATTCAATGAATTCCAATTCCCCCCAAACTACACCCAACCAAACACCCCCTTAAGGATTTATCTTCCTATTTTCTAACCCATTAATAACTCAGATTTGAATTTTCAGAAGACTTCTAATTGCTGACTAGTGATACAGCCTGTGCTTCTTATATAAATAGGCTACGGTATTGATCACACCACCCCATCAAAAACAACAACATCCAAGAAGTTAGAAATTAAATATATATAGTGATGGCCACTTCTCAAATTCTGTGTTTTGTTATTCATATTCTTCTTCTCTTTTCTCTTTCTTTGGAGACCACAGCAACATCAGAGAGAAGAGAGGGAAGAGCCCTTCTCAAGTGGAAGAACACTTTATCCAATGTTCATGTTCTTCATTCATGGTCCATTGTTAATCTTGACAACATTTGTTGGAACTGGACAGGCATCAATTGCAGCAATGTTGGAGTTGTTTCTGAGATAACGTTGGACAATTTCAACCTTTCAGGTACACTCGAAAACTTTGATTTTGTTTCATTTCCTAACCTGGTTGTTTCTGAGATAACGTTGGACAATTTCAACCTTTCAGGTACACTCGAAAGCTTTGATTTTGTTTCATTTCCTAACCTCACCTGGTTTAGTCTCTATAACAACAGCTTCACCGGATCAATTCCAAGAGAGATTGAATGGTTAACAAACCTCAGGGTCTTGAACCTAAATGAAAACCATTTGTATGGTTCAATACCTTCAACAATTGGAAATCTAACTTCACTTAGTTCTCTTTATTTGTATTCCAACATGTTGCGAGGTAATATTCCTGAAACACTTTGCAAACTTCACTCCCTTGAGAATCTCTATTTATCTAGAAATAATTTGAGTGGTCAGATTCCTCCATGTCTAGAAAATATAACCTCTTTGAGATATTTTTATCTCTCCTCCAACATCATGTTGGAAGGAAATATTCTGGGAATACTTTGCAAACTTTACTTACTTGAAGGTATTGATTTGTCCAGAAATACTTTGAGTGGTGTGATTCCTCAATGTTTGGGAAATTTAACCTCATTGAGATTTCTTTTTCTCAACAACAATACTTTGCAAGGAAATATTCCTAAAACAATTTGCAAAGTTCACTCTCTTGAGAATCTCGATTTATCTTGGAATACTTTGAGTGGTCCGGTTCCTCAATGTCTGGGAGAGATAACCACACTGAAATATCTTTATCTCTACTCCAATATGTTGCAAGGAAATATCCCGGAAACACTTTGCAAACTCTATGTCCTTCAAGGCCTTGATTTATCTAACAATACTTTGAGTGGATGGATCCCTCAGTGTCTAGGAAATTTAACCGCATTGAGATATCTTTCTCTTTCCTCCAATAAGTTGCAAGGAAATATTCCTAGAACACTTTGCAAATTTCGCTCCCTTTGGAATTTGGATTTATCTAGCAACTATTTGAGTGGGATGGTTCCTCAATGCCTGGGAAATGTAACCTCTCTCATATTTCTTTATCTCAACTCCAACGTGCAGTTGCATGGAAATATTCCAGAAACACTTTGCAAACTTCATTCACTTAAGAATCTTGATTTATCTAACAGTATTTTGGATGGTCCTATTCCTCAATGTCTAGGGAATGTAACATCATTGAGATATCTTTATCTCCATTCCAAAATGTTGCAAGAAAACATTCCTAGATCGCTATGCAATCTCCATTCCCTCGAGGGTCTTAGTTTAGAAAACAATATGTTGGAAGGTACGATTCCTTTGTGCATGGGAAATATAACCTCACTAAAATATCTTTCTCTCGACTCCAATTCGCTAAAACGAGGTATTCTGGGATCACTCTGCAATCTTCAACAATCACTCGAAGTGCTACTTTTATCCAACAATAATTTGGATGGCCCAATTCCTCAGTGCCTGGGAAAATTGAAAAAGCTGACAACTCTAATTGTTTCTAAAAACCACCTTCAAGGAACCATAACTCCAACTCCAACACTTAGAATTGGCACAAATCAAACAATAAATTCCAATTTGACTTATGGAATGGATGCATGGTTGTGCAATTTGAGTTCCCTGCAATTTCTTGATCTATCTGATAATTATTTACACGGTCCATTACCTCCGTGTTTAGAGAACTTCAGCAGTGATCTTAGGGTTATAAATTTAGCCCGAAATCAATTTGAGGGAAGTATCTCAGGAGTATGCACAAAGGGAAGCATCTTGGAGTATTTCAATTTGAATGGCAATAACTTGGAAGGGTCATTACCACTGTGCTTGGTAAATTGTACATCTCTTAAACTTTTAGATCTTGGAAACAACAAATTACATGATTCATTCCCTCATTGGTTGGATACTTTTCCTGATTTGCGTGTTCTTGTGCTGAGATCTAATAGTTTTTATGGAGAAATATGTACTTCTAATACTACACTTCCATTCACAAAGTTGCACATATTTGATGTCTCAGACAATGAGTTCACTGGTCCTTTGCCAAGATATTATATGGAAAACTTTGAAGCCATGCAGCATGAAATTGATAATGAAAAGTTGTCATCTTTTGAAGCTTCAATAAGCTTAGTGTGGAAAGGGGTGGAGCGTCAAGTGGTACATTACAATACCTGCACATCCCTTGATTTATCCAATAATTACTTCCATGGTGAAATTCCAAAATCTTTAGGATGGCTTCTTCTCATCAGGTTTCTCAATTTATCACACAACCAGCTCACCGGCAATATTCCATCATCACTGGGGAATTTAACCCTTCTTGAGGCACTAGATCTGTCATCAAATAAACTAGTGGGTGAGATTCCAAAACAACTTCCAAGATCACTGACATTTCTCGTTGTACTGAATCTTTCTTATAATTATCTTTCTGGTCGTATACCTCAAGGCCAACAATTTAACACATTTAGCAGCGATTCCTATTTGGGAAATGCTGCTTTATGTGGATTGCCACTAACGTTACAATGTCAAGGCAAGGCCGGAGGGGAAGCGCCAAATGTGAAGGATTCACAAAATTCCCTAGTTGGATTTGGCTGGCAAAGTGTTGTTGTGGGATACTTCTCTTGTGCACCTTTTGGTATTGCCCTAGGATATCTCATGTTTAAGCATGGAAAACCTCGATGGCTTGTAAGGTTAATACTTGGGGACTAAAAGTGGAAGTGCAATTATCAAGAAAGATCGGTCATAAGAAGCAATTAATTCAGCAATGTTGATGCAATATTGTATCTCTATCTCCTATTATTATATGTTTGTGGTTTTTGTTGCTTAGCTTGTTTCTGTTGTACTGTTGTGTGATTGTAGTTTGTGGGGTTTCATGTAATTCTTCTCAATTTACTTGAAATGGAACAAATTACATCATTACTTTTATATGTAAAGATGCATATGAAAGTTGTTATTATATAGATTTCTTTAGCTGATGAATGGTTTTCTTGTGGTAATATAATGAAAATGAATTCAACTGACAGGGGAAAAACAATATAATGAAAACTAAACAATAAATTAGAAAATCCAGAATGTACCTAAGTATTTTATTTCATTTAGTATTTGTTAGCCGTGTACATAACTTCATCTATAATCACTATTATTATTACGTACAAACTTCACTTATCAATCTGCTAACAACCACCTATCGATATACATATTTACCACCACCTACATACTCTATCACCATCTATATCTACTTATCTTAGCATCACCACTATTATTCATATGATGTATAAATCTACCAATATGACTACTACATATAATATTTATGTTTTTACTCTACCCTTATTAATAGAAATGTGATACTCGAAATATTGCAACTATACAAAAACAACTAGGCAAGTGAACCTATATATTGTTTCTGATTATAGAAGCTAAGGTTGAGTAACGAGCAGAGTGTCATATCCCACAGGGACTACGAGTACTAGTATTAACTGATGTGATTTTATTATTTAGCCTAAATATATGATGATGAATCAATTAATTAATTAAATAACTAAAATAAGTTCATGGTCCATTCCCTCAATTGTTGGATACTCTTCTTGATTTGTGTGTTCTTGTATTGAGATTTAATCATTTTTATGGTAAAATATGTACTTCTAATGCTACGCTTCCATTCGCAAAGCTCCAAATATTTGATATCTCACACAATGAGTTAATTGCTCTTTTGCCAAGGTATTATATGCAGAACTTTGAAGCCAAGTAGTGCGCAATTGATAATGAAAAGTTGCCATCTTTTGAACCTTCAATAAGCCTAATGTGGAAAGGGGTGGAGCTTCTAGTGGTACATTATAATGTGTACATCCCTTGATTTATCCCAATAACTACTTCTATGGTGAAAACTCATGCCAAAATCTTTAGGAAGGCTTCGTTTCATCGATATCTAGTTCTTCATCAATAATCTATCACACAACTAGCTCACGGGTCAAGCTATATCCTATAATCACTGAAAATTTTGATCATTCTTGAAGCACTTGATCTGTAATTAATCAAACAAACTAGTACGTACAGCTTTTAAGGTCGTCATTGATATTTCTAGTCATACTAAAATCTTTCTTATAATCATCTTTTTAGTCCGGCCTATATCCCTCACAATTTGACACATTTAGCAACAAGTCCTTTTTGGAAAATGTTACTTTATGTGGGTTACCACTAACGTTACATTTCCAAGATAAGAGTGAAGGGCAAACACTGGATTTGAAGGATTCACAAAATTTTTTAGTTGAAGATGTATATGAAAGTTGTTAATATATTCTTTTATCTCATTTTATGTGTTTGATTCCATTAATAAAATTTGACTGAAATTATTTGTTATTCAATTTTTTGTTGAACAAGCTGTGGACTTCTATTGAATTAGAAAAATCATCAATTATGTAAATTTTGTAATGGATTAATTATTAGTCCAGTCAAATGCTGAGGTTGTTTTAAGTCAAAGCCAAAATGACTATAATACCACATTCTATGTAAAGCATACCGCCAATTGGCAACATTAACAACAACAACAACAACAATGTTAGACCGTAGCATTCAAATGTCATATCACAATCGGATTCACACTTATTTTTTGAAACCGGAACTACATTGTTATTAAACCATGGTAAACAAATCAATAATACATCTAGGCGGATTGCCGGTTCAAATAAATAAGGAAGTTTAGGAACTTGAAGCTTTCGCAAGTGTACAAGCTACCCAGTTCTTAACACACTCTTGAATTATAGGGACCGACATAAGTCCTGTCTTTTAATCTGTATATTACTCGTAGACACAAATTGAGAGTCTTAGTTTACAATGGTATTGGTCATCCCGCGATCCTTGAGGCAAGACAGAGCCTCCGCCTATAGGGGATCCAGAATACATTCCAATGGGCCACTACACATAGCTATAAAGCCACCCCTATGATCCCGAGTCACTAGTAGGGGATTCACTCTTTTATTTGCTTTCAAAATATATGGTTTACATGAAAACTATTTTTATTATCATCTAGAAAATTATTTTTTCATTGTTTTTTCAATCCAACAAAGGATCCGAATAATAGATTTTTCTTATTTAAATTTTTTTTTTTCTAAATACAAAAACACATAACTTTATATATAATCACTATCAAGAAGAGTTTAGTTCATGCAACAGCTCTGTTAATTCCAAAATGGTATATAGTAAGCAAGAACACAAGATTGAGATTAACTATCTAATCACGTCATCTACTTACCCTCCCATCTATATTTATATACTAGTATTTTTTTATGCGCGATGCGCAAAATATAGGTGCCCAATATTAATATTTTATATTAAAATTTTAAATTTATTTAGATTTTAAATATTTAAATTAATGTAAATAATAATAATAATAATAATGTAAAACATTTTTATAAATTTTATATTTATATTTTAGGAAATAACTAACATAATCTCCAATATTTTTTTTTGTAAAATATATAATGTGTATATATTATTATTATTGAAAAGATAAGAAACTATATGGTGGATGCATATTCATGGTAACAATAGTGGAAAAGATAACGAATGTTATAACGGTTGGGTATGTTTTTTCAAAATATTATAAAGTACAACTTTTATAGCATAATGTATAAAAAATTTAACGAAAAACGGACATAAATGACACTCATTCTGTTTTTAGATTATATGTAACTCTAATTTATAACTGGTAAAAGAAAAGTCACATTGCACGTGGAGACAAGTAGTAAATGTTTGCTTTCAATTCTATCAAAGTATAACGAAATAAATCCACAATTACATCAGGAAAAAAGAAAGAATATGAATGAGAAAACTAATACCTAAGAAGAATTATTTCCAAAAGAGGCAATTTATATCATAGACCAGGATTCACATAGCATTATGAACCTTAAATTAAAACAACGGGGTACAAAATTCATATTCATAAAGTACAGAATTTAATAGCACAAGATCATGCACAAAAAATCGTAACACAAGACGCATAGACATGTTTATTATATATTTACGTATTTTCAAATCTGATTTAGTACATAATTTTTGTTCATATGCGCAGAATTTCACAACACAAGACACAGAAATTTATAACATAACACACAATTGCTAATTTATTCCAAGTACAGAATTCATACTCTTAATTTACAGAATTTCATAATACAAGACACAAAATGTCACAACACAAAACACAAAACATAAAATACATACACATGAACCAGGGTCCACAATGAAGTGTGAAGCCTAGTTTATAAGGATTGACCAAAAGACTTGCCAATTTTTTATGGCAGAATTATATATATACTTTCTGCATGTATTGCACTTTCGTATTTCATTTACGGTGCCCGGCCTGCAAGAGGCATTGACTTCCGGCAGGACTGAATTCATATATTAATGATGACTAGTAAATAGTAATCAGGCAAATTATATATCATATATGGACCAAGATCCACATTTTATATATCTTATAGGCTCTGGTTTAAAACGACATTTAGATATATAATATGTTTTTTTGAAACATGTGTATAGTTTTTTATATAGTAGTATATATTCTATATTTTTCTAAGACCACTTATTTATAATGATAACAGAAGTTTCATCACACTAACTATATAGTAGTTAGCAACATAATAAGTTAATTGTAGTATAATTATAATAAGTACATAATTGTTGTAATAGATAAATAATTTATTAATCACCTATAAGTACATAATATATGTTAATTGTAGTAGTACAATAATTACATATAATATATTATATTTGAATATTATTTTTGGCCAAAGTCTATGGAATTGGCCAATGATATAACAATTGCTAGTAATCATCCACTCTCACTATTATAAATTGCTATTGAAACCACCCCCAAACAACAACATTATCGTCTAACAAGAAACTACAAAGATAATGGTGACCTCTTCACCAAGAACAATCTGTTTTCTTCTTCATATTATTCTTCTCTTTTCACTACCTTGGGAGACAACATCATCAGAAAGAACACTGCAGGGAAGAGCCCTTGTCGAGTGGAAGAACACCTTATCCAATACCGATGATGTTCTTCGTTCATGGTCCATTGCAAACCTTGACAACGTTTGCTCGAACTGGACAGGCCTCAATTGCACCAATGCTGGAGCTGTTAATGAGATAAACCTGGAAAATTTAAACCTCTCAGGTACACTTAAAAGCTTTGATTTCATTTCATTTCCAAACCTCACCCGTTTTAGCCTCTATAACAATAGCTTTACTGGTTCAATTCCATACGCTATTGCTAACCTTTCTCGACTAGTTAACTTGGACCTCGGTTGGAACCATTTTGTAAATGATATACCAACCGAGATTGGAAGGTTAACAAAGCTCGAGTTCTTGAACCTTTATTCGAATTCTTTGACTGGCCAAATTCCAGAAGAAATTTTCTCCAATTTGAGTAGGCTTCAGTATTTCAACTGTGGGAGGAATCAATTCCAAGGACCATTGCCATCAAATCTATTCAAGCTATCCAGTATTAAAGTACTTAAACTGGGTGAAACCCATTTCTTCCATTCAATTCCTCCCACAATTGGAAATCTAAGTTCACTAAAGCTCCTTGATCTTGGTCGCAACATGTTGCAAGAAAATATTCCTGGAACGGTTTGTAATCTTAACCATCTTGAAGTTCTTGACCTGGATGAAAATAGTTTGGATGGTGTAATTCCACAGTGCTTGGGAAATATAACCTCACTAAGATATCTTTCTCTCAATTCCAATATCTTACGAGGCAGTATTCCAGCAACGCTGTGCAATCTTTACTCTCTTGAAGTTGTCTCATTATCCAACAATAGTTTGGGAAGTCAAATCCCGCAATGTCTGGGGAATATAACATCGTTAAGATATCTTTTTCTCCGCTCCAACATGCTGCAAGAAAATATTCCTAGAGTACTGTGCAACCTCCACTCCCTTGAAGGACTCATTTTATCCGATAACAATTTGGGCGGTCCAATTCCGCAATGTCTAGGAAAATTGAAAGTTTTGAGAACTTTGCTAGTTTCTCAAAACCAGCTTCATGGCACCATACCTCAAACTACTAGACTTGGGAATGCCACAAATCAAATAACAAATTCCAGTTTAATTTCTAGAACAGAGTTAGGGTTGTGCGGTTTGAGTTCCCTAATATTTCTTGATTTATCTGACAACAATTTGCATGGTCGACTACCTCGGTGTTTAGGGAACTTCAGTCGAAAACTTGAGGTTATAAATTTTGCAGATAATCAACTTGAGGGAACTATTCCAGAAACATGGACAAAAGGAAACAACTTGTTGTTTTTCAAATTGAAAGGCAATCAATTGGAAGGATCATTGCCTCGAAGCTTGAAAAATTGCAACTTTCTCAAAATTTTAGATCTCGAGAATAACAAGATAGTTGATACGTTTCCATGCTGGTCAGATGCTCTTCCCGGATTAGGTGTTCTTGTCTTGAGATCTAATCAGTTCTACGGTGAAATATGCAGTACTTCTAAGACTAGATTTCCATTCCCAAAGTTGTATATATTTGACATTTCACACAATGAGTTCACAGGTCCTTTGCCAAGACATTATATGGAGAATTTTGAAGCCATGAAGCATGAAAATAATGGTGAAATATTAGACTATTATGATGTGGCAAGCTTAATGGTGAAAGGAAATGATTTCTTAACAGGCCCAGGGTGGGATAAGAGGAGTGATTTATCAATAAGCCTAGTGTGGAAAGGGAATGCGGTTGTACTGGTAGACTATGATATCTACACAACCCTTGATTTATCCAACAACAACTTTAATGGTGAGATTCCAAGATCTTTAGAAAAGCTTCATTTTGTTGTGAGTCTCAATCTATCACACAATCAGCTTGCTGGTTATATTCCATCATCACTGGGGAATTTAACTCATCTTGAGATACTCGATCTCTCATCAAACAAACTAGTGGGTAAGATTCCAGAAGAACTTTCAAGATCGTTGACATTTCTATCTAAATTGAATCTTTCTTATAATCATCTTTCTGGTCATATACCTAATGGCCCTCAGTTTGACACATTTAGCAACGATTCCTATTTGGGAAACGCGGCTTTATGTGGATTTCCACTAACTTTACAATGCCAAGACAAAGGTGAAGGGCATGCATCGTCAAACACAGAGGATTCACAAAGTTTTTGGATTGGATTTGGTTGGGAAAGTGTTGTTGTTGGATACAGTTGTGGTATGCCATTTGGTATTACTCTAGGATATTTCATGTTTAAGTATGGAAAACCACGATGGTTTATAAGGTTAGTACTTGGGCGCTAATAGCTCAATAATCATGGAGATCAGAACAAAATGTTTCTCTTATTGTATGGTTGTGATTTTCATTTTTATTGGTTTTTATGTTATCATTTCCTTGCCATAGTTGTGTAATTGTATTGTGTAGTTAAATTTCTGTTGCTCTATTAATTACAAGGCGTCAAACTAATCAACTAAAACGTTAATAAGCTCATATAACATTTCATACAAAGAAAAAACATGAATTTGTTGTTTGCTTTTAATGTATGTCATGTTAAAATATGTAATTATCTATTTTATTTGAATCAAAACTTTAAATTATTAGTGACAATCCCCGCAATTCGTGTATACGGGTTCATTTACGGGCACAAACACGATAAAGCTAAATAAGGACACTACACATTAAGGTGAAGCACATGATTATTCTGGTCCCTTCAAATCGTGGAATATACTGTGGAATGTACCTGGACCTGCCTCCCAAGTTGAAGAACTTCATGTGGCGAGGTGCGAAAGGCATTCTCCCTACCAGAGTGAAACTTAGGTCAAGAGGCCTAGAGGTGGATCATATCCCTTGTGTTTAATTTTGGCAAAGAGGAGGAAACAGATATGCACACCTTACTTAACTGTCGTGGTATTGCTGAAGTCTGGTCTGCTCCCTCGACGGTCTCTCTGCCACAAACCCCAGCCTCTCTAAGCTTTAATTTTGTTTCATTTCCTAATCTCACATGGTTTAGCCTCCCTAACAACAGCTTCACTGGATCAATTCCAAGAGAGATTGAATGGTTAACAAACCTCAGGGTCTTGAACCTAAGTGAAAACCATCTGTATGGTTCAATACCTTCAACAATTGGAAATCTAACTTCACTTACTTCTCTTTATTTGTATTCCAACATGCTGCAAGCTAAGGAAATATTCGCGAAACACTTTGCAAACTTCACTCCCTTGAGAATCTCTGTTTATCTCAAAATAATTTGAGTGGTCAGATTCCTCAGTGTCTAGGAAATATAACCTCTTTGACATATTTTTATCTCTCCTCCAACAGCATGTTGGAAGGAAATATTCTAGGAATACTTTGCAAACTTTACTTCCTTGAAGGTATTGATTTATCCAGAAATACTTTGAGTGGTGTGATTCCTCAATGTTTGGAAAATTTAACCTCATTGAAATTTATTTTTCTCAACGACAATACTTTGCAAGGAAATATTTCTAAAACAATTTGCAAAGTTCACTCTTGAGAATCTCGATTTATCTTGGAATACTTTGAGTGGTACGGTTCCTCAATGCCTAGGAGAGATAACCACACTGAAATATCTTTATCTCTACTCCAATATGTTGCAAGGAAATATCTCGGAAACACTTTGCAAACTCTATGTCCTTCAAGGCCTTGATTTATCTAACAATACTTTGAGTGGATTGATTCCTCAGTGTCTAGGAAATTTAACCTCATTGAGATATCTTTCTCTTTCCTCCAATATGTTGCAAGGAAATATTCCTAGAACACTTTGCAAATTTTGCTTCCTTTGAAATTTGGATTTATCTAGCAACTCTTTGAGTGGCATGGTTCCTAAATGCATGGGAAATGTAACCTCTCACATATTTCTTTATCTCAAGTCCAACATGCAATATTCCGGGAACACTTTGCAAACTTCGTTCACTTGAGAATCTTGATTTATCTAATAATATTTTGGGTGGTCCTATTCCTCAATGTCTGGGGAATGTAACATCATTGAGATATCTTTATCTTCATTCCAAAATGTTGCAAGAAAATATTCCTAGATCGCTATGCAACCTCCATTCCCTCGAGGGTCTTAATTTAGCAAACAATATTGTTAGGGAAATTAATGTATAGTTTTAATTGGCAATTTATTTGTTAATTAAGTGGTCTAATTAATTATGCCTAAGGTATAGTTTTTAGAGTTGTTTATGGGATGAATGGTTCTTGTTTATTCAAGCAAAAATGTCAGAGATGAGAAAATCAAGGCAAGATGTAGATGGGTGCCTTACCTTGAATTGAGGAGATCAAATACAGGGAAGGAGCTCAGATATTCAAGTATAAATAGAGCTGAAGCCTCAGAAGTTTAATTGCTGATTTCACTGAAAAGATCGCCAAAGTTCCCTGCTGTTTTAACATTAAGATCTACTGTTTTAGTCTAAGCCTACTGTTTTAATATGTAAAGTCTGTTAGTCTGATACAGACTCAAGATCATTGTAATATGGCTTCTTAGACTAGTTTTATGCTGTTGTCCTGTTTACTACATCAAATGGAAGACTTGCTGATTGGCCCGGGAAAGCTGAAGAAGTTGACACACTACCAACTCAGGAGATGGTGATGTTTGTAGGTGTAATAGATTAGGCCATCATGGAGGATGGATATCTGATGAACCTTGTAACATCTTTGATCATCTAGTGGAGTTGGGTTTCACCTTTGTGTGGCCCCGCAGATGTAGGAGAAGGTGCTCCGAATTGCGTGAACATATCCTGGTTCATTTATTTTTTCCTGCACTGTTTTTATTATTTATTGTTTCTAATACAGTGATAAATACAGTCGATTAATTTGTTTTAAAAACAAAGTAGGAACCAAGTAGGATATAACCTGCATTGAAGATTCACAATCTTTCAAATATGTTGGAAGGTATGATTCCTTTGTGCATGGGAAATATAACCACAGTAAAATATCTTTCTCTCCACTCCAATTGGCTAAAAGGAGGTATTCCGGAATCAATATGCAATCTTCAGCAGTCACTCGAAGTGCTACTTTTATCCAACAATAATTTGGATAGCCCAATTCCTCAATGCCTGGGAAAATTGAAAAAGTTGACAACTCTAAGTGTTTCCCAAAGCCACCTTCAAGGAACCATAACTCCAACACTTAGGATTGGCACAAATCAAACAATAAACTCCAGTTTGACTTATGGAATGGATGCATGGTTGTGCAATTTGAGTTCCTGCAATTTCTTGATCTATCTGACAACCATTTACACGGTCCATTACCTCCGTGTTTAGAGAACTTCAGCAGTGATCTTAGAGTTATAAATTTAGCAAGAAATCAATTTGAGGGAAGTATCTCAGGAATATGCACAAAGGGAAGCAACTTATTGGAGTATTTCAATTTGAATGGCAATAACTTGGAAGGGTCACTACCACTGGGCTTGGTAAATTGTACATCTCTTAAATTTTTAGATCTTGGGAACAACAAGTTACATGATTCATTCCCTTATTGGTTGGATACTCTTCGTAATTTGCGTGTTCTTGTGGTGAGATCTAATCATTTTTATGGAGAAATATGTACTTCTAATACTACACTTCCATTCACAAAGTTGCACATATTTGATGTCTCAGACAATGAGTTCACTGGTCCTTTGCCAAGATATTATATGGAAAACTTTGAAGCCATGCAGCGTGAAATTGATAATGAAAAGTTGTATTCTTTTGAAGCTTCAATAAGCCTAGTGTGGAAAGGGGTGGAGCTTCAAGTGGTACATTATAATACCTGCACATCCCTTGATTTATCCAATAACTACTTCCATGGTGAAATTCCAAAATCTTTAGGATGGCTTCGTGCCATCAGGTTTCTCAATTTATCACACAACCAGCTTACCGGCAATATTCCATCATCACTGGGGAATTTAACCGTTCTTGAGGCACTCGATCTGTCATCAAATAAACTAGTGGGGGAGATTCCAAAACAACTTCCAAGATCACTGACATTTCTCGCTGTACTGAATCTTTCTTATAATTATCTTTCTGGTCGTATACCTCAAGGCCAACAATTTAACACATTTAGCAACGATTCCTATTTGGGAAATGCTGCTTTATGTGGATTACCACTAACGTTACAATGCCAAGGCAAGGCCGGAGGGGAAGCGCCAAATGTGAAGGATTCACAAAATTCCCTAGTTGGATTTGGCTGGCAAAGTGTTGTTGTGGGATACTTCTCTTGTGCACCTTTTGGTATTGCCATAGGATATCTCGTGTTTAAGCATGGAAAACCTCGATGGCTTGTAAGGTTAATACTTGGGGACTAAAAGTGGAAGTGCAATTATCAAGAAAGATCGGTCATAAGAAGCAATTAATTCAGCAATCTTGATGCAATATAGTATCTCTATCTCTTATTATTATATGTTTGTTGTTTTTGTTGCTTGTTTATGTTGTACTGTT
>CM008331.1:28926754-28941011 GCA_002525835.2 Ipomoea batatas
AAAATCTTTAAGTATTTGAGTAGTTGGTGTGGCATAGGCGCGACCGGCGACCCTTATACTCCTGGGCGGCGTGAGCGGTGGGTGTGCGACAACGTCCCTTTCCGTCTTTGTGAGTTCAGTTATCCACTTCCAGAAACAATTGACCATATTTTTAAAATATATAATAAGTAATATATTATATTATATATATATAATACTCCGTATATCTTATGGCCTATGGGCCCCCCTATAGAGATGGGCCCTGGGCAGGTGCCCACCCTGAACCCCCTCAGGGCCGGCCCTGTATACTACGGAGTATTTGAACATGCAAAATAGTGTTTTACACCATCTTATCACTCCATGGTTTCGTAAAGTTGCATGCAAAATCATGACTTGTAGATCATGTAGTTCCTCATTGCCAAATGTGAATTTACTAAACTCTTGGATATTGTGATATATCTCGCGTTTAAAGGATTGAATCAAACTATTATTGCTAAGTCACGTAACACTGACGCCTAGAAGTTGCAAACTTTTATTTTCTTAAGCGCGTCACCACTTAAATCACAACCTTAAAAATAAGTATCTGATTGAAAAAGACCGCCTTGCATTATGGTAGTCCCTAAAGAATCGGTTTGACCAAAACAATCATCAATTGTCCTTTCTGGTACATTTTGACTGATATGTACTAGTATGTAATTAATTAGAAAAAGTTTCTATAACTTTTGCTAACTTTCTAGGCAGGTTTTGTACATAGAACATGAATCTAATCCGATCACCGCATATTTAATTTTGTAAGACCCATAGTTACCCACAACCCATTATCACTCAAAAAACAAAGAAAATTGATCCATGCGGGGTGGATATCCGTCGGGTGGATTAAAATTGCCATATATATCCCTATATGCATCTAGAAAATAATGTTCCCTAGCTTAAGTTTGTATTACTTTGTTTAGTTACCGTAGCTTTAAACTTGTTGGGCCTGGATTGCTTAGCTTATTGCTTATTTTCTAAGATTAGTGCCTACCAAGTTGTTTGTCATCACATATTGTGTGCCATATCCCCGAATCACTATAGAACGACAAATTTTTTTGTGCTCTCCATAGCTATCAATACATAATGTAGTGTACTATATATTTATGTTCTTCTCCCCGAATCAAAACTTTTGTGTAATATTTATGGACATTAAGTTTTATTTTTATGAACATATAGAAAGAACATGCATTATAAAACCTAATACATAATAATGTTATTAAATATTATGAATTAATTTGCACTTAATATAAAACGTCGTTTTGGACCATAATCCAGCTCCCATGCAAGTAAACTCTCAATCGTTATATTGTGGACTAGGGTCCACAGTGCACTATGGACCCCGGTGCTATACGCCGTCATCTTTTAACTTTAATTTTAACGGTGATCGTCTGTTGTTCAATTCGCGTTACAATGATTTTTTTTCATGTAAAGCATGTGAATTTATCTCGTGTTAGTGCATTTTTGTACCTTATGTTACACAATTCTATATATTAAGCGTAAGGATTTTGTACATGAAATTGATTAGTAGTTGTATAACACAAAACATATTGTGTCTTATTTTACAAATTTATGTCTTGTATTATGAAATTAATTATGTACATATAGAACATAAATTATATTTACATAAATCAGAGTTGAGAATAAGTAAAATAGAAAACATGCATATGTATCTCGTTTTATGCCTTTCTATACCTCATGTTACTTAATTCTGTACATTAAGCGTAAGGATTCTGTATTTGAAATTGATTAATAGTTGTATAACACAAAATATATTGTGTCTTATTTTACAAATTTATATCCTGTATTGTGAAATTATGTACTATAGGATATAAATTATTTACATAAATCATATATGAGAATAAGTAAAAAAATAGAAAACATGTGTATGTATCTCGTGTTATGCATTTATGTACATCATGTTAATGTTATTTTGTACCTTTAAGGTAAGGATTCTATACCTAGTATATATTAAAATTTGTGTTGAAACATGAGAAATGAGAAGCTACCGAATCGGTTAAAACATCAAACGACGTTATTTTAATCCACGATCTCTAATAAAGACCCTGGTCCATGATATAAATCGCGGTAAACTCTGATCCACTGTAATTTGCCCAATCTCTACCATGATACAATCCTTATCCTTAAACTAACACCAGTTGCATCTCACCAATATAATACAATAATTTACAACTCTGTCTAGCAGAACGCCCACGCATACACCAATCTCCTCAAGAAAGTAGGACCACATGCACGCATTAGCCAACAATAAATCCTCTATCCATCAAGTTGGTCCACTCCCTTATCTCAACATTTAATTTTGGCATATCTTTATTGGTTTGAGTTTATTAAAAAGTCTTTGAGTTTGGTTTTTATTGAAATTTTATAATGTACCTATGAGCAAAAACCTACCCTGTTATCTTCATTAAAAAAATATTTAAGATAATAATTAAATTAAAAACATCATTAAACTAATTATAATTACCTCAAATTGAAAATTTTAAGAGACAGCAACTATTTTTGAAAATGATATCCTTATTATTATAATTTATAATAGAGACGTGAGAAATAAAAATTAAATTCTTCGAAGTCTTCAATCATATTCTCCAATTGTTATACCATGGATTAGAATTCATCTTACATTATAAACAATAATAAAAAATTTATGTGTCTGCAGTTAACATATTATATTAAATGTCTCCAATAAATAAATTATGTGCATGTAAATAAATTAAAAGCAAATATATATGTTAACCGCAAATACATAATATATTAACTACAAACATATAATTTGATCAACATTATAAGGTGGACCCTGATCCATAATTGCCATTAATGATTAACATGTGGCCATATATATACCACATAGTCAATATTAATTAGTGCCCATCCAAGACCAATTCATTTCATTTAAAAGAGAAAGCAATTGTATGTCAATATTATTTATTACTCCGTATTGTTTTACTTATAATAACACCCAATATCTTTTTTGTTTTTTGAATACTACTACTCTATTACAATGCAGTATCTGTTCATTCTCAACCACAAGAATCAGTATGCCTCCACTGAGAGGGCCCGTATACAGGGAAGGGTTTGATGCCACTGGACTACAAGGTCTTTGGCTAATAACACCCAATATCTAAATCTTGTTTGGATGATAAAAAAAAAAAAATCTAAAGTCAATATCGGAAAATGAATATTGAATAAACCTTCAATTCTGACCAACTCAAATAAAAAAGACTAATAGTTGCTTTCACTCACAGTTGAACTTAAAATTTTATGATTATCGGCCAAGTCAACTGTACGGCGAAATTGGTTAGAATCACCTCCCATATCTAAATTTGTACTCTTCTTGAAGAAGGTTTTGTCAAAATTATTTATTATAGTACACATACAAGTGCCAATCATATAATTAAGCAACTAAGGGTGTGTTTGAAAAACAGGAAAATGACTTCTGGAAAATGTTTTTTGGAAAATGAGTCATTTTCCGGAAAATTAGTTCATTTTTGGTGTTTGGATGTACTTTGGAAAACTGTCTGTGTGTGTTTGGTTCATTTTCCAGAAAATGAGTGGAAAATTAGTAGAAATGTATAATTATATTTTTATTATTTTATTTAAAATATAAAAATATATAAACTAATAATATTTATTAGAAATATTTTTTTTTTTTTTACAAAAAAAAGGTCGCACGAAGCCATTTTCCGTTTCCGGAAAATGACTTCCGGATTTTTTGTCCGGAAGTCATTTTCCGGAAAAATGGGCTCATTTTCCATGGTCAACGGAAAATGTTTTCCGTTGACCACATTTTCCGGACCTTGCCAAACACCAAAAACTCGGAAAATGATTTCCGGAAATCATTTTCCGGGTTACCAAACACACCCTAAATTAACAACCCAATTTTGAAAATGAAGATAGTGAAGGAGAAGAGAAACTCAAGATTCAAGAAACCTCTATAAGCTACTAAGGCCATCAGCAAAGATGGAAGCAAAAGCTTCCATTCTTGCTCGAGGCATGGCCAACCCAATCTCCATATCACCTTCAGAATCCCTACACTTGCAAAGGGACATAGAATCCCCTCCATCAATGGACACATACTCTATCTTCTCCGCCTTTCCCCACCCAAAATCTGCCCCATACAAATCTATTCTTGGATACCCAGCAACCCCAACTCCCTCCCCCACAACCGCTTCTTCAAACTCCGAAAACCACAATTCCCCATTCAAAATCTTTTCATGATCCACCCCTCTCGCAATTGCCTCTCCGATCAACTGCGCCGCAGCTAAAAACCCTTGGCTTCCGACCAGGACCCCATGCTTAGATTTCGTTAACGTGTTCACTACACAGTTGCCAAAGTAGCTCGCCGGAAGTGGCGGGTTCAGGCGGCTCCGGCAATCGGCTACACAGGCGAAATACTCCGTTCTTTCCTCCTCCGCCGCCGTTCGCTCCCCTATCGCCGCCTTGGCTTTCACGATGCCACTCCACACATAACCACATGTTACCGTGAAAGCTGAGACATGAACGCCCTGTTCACTAAATAATTGTTACTTGATAGCTATTAACTGATTGGGTTATAATTTTTTTTTAGAGTATCCTTATCAGTTAAAGATATTTCACGGTAATTGAAGAGTTTTTGTAAGTATGATTAGGAAAGAGAAAATGGAGAGAGATGAATAAAAAAAACAAAACAAAATTGAAAATAAAAAAAAATACTAATTTAGGCTGCTGTCAGGCGCGCTTGACGCGCCCATGCGGGCAACTTTAAATTTTATTTTTTTATTGGGAAGTGAAATATCTTGGCATTTGCTGAAGAACTCATATCCCTCTCTCTCCTATTTCTCACTCTTCCAAATCAGTATTTACTATTTCAATATCTCACTATGATATATTGATGGGGTTGCTCTTAGTACTATTGACTAAGTTTAATGTAGTATCATTCATAGTTACTTTCTCAATTCAAGAAAGCACAGAGAATTAATATCGCTTCCATCGAGACTCGAACATTAGTTAGATTGGGTTAGATTTTTTTTTTGAATACA
The DNA here is from genome assembly GCA_002525835.2 of Ipomoea batatas. Classification (NCBI taxonomy): domain Eukaryota; kingdom Viridiplantae; phylum Streptophyta; class Magnoliopsida; order Solanales; family Convolvulaceae; genus Ipomoea; species Ipomoea batatas. The sequence goes on from CM008331.1 coordinate 28,931,800, forward strand.
GATTGGGTTAGATTTAGTATAATAGTTAATAATATTAGTTGATAATTAAGTCAAATAACTAATAGTAATCAAATAAGTCAAAATTGACAGATAAGTTAACTATTTTACCCAAACACTTAAATACTCCCTCTGTCTCATTTTACCTGTCCTATTTACTATTCATTGGTCAAACTAACTCTTTATTCTTTGTTTATTTTCTTTAGTAATTTTTTATTATTTTTAAATTTAATTTTTTGTGTTTAATAGTACTTTTAATTTAGTTTCTAAATATATAAATTTTATATATTAATGCTAAACCTAATATTATGAAAAATTGGATTAAAAATTACTTCAGTCAAGCCTCATTAAATGAATCAGACAATCATTTTGGGATGGAGGTAGTAACTAATAGTAATTAAATAAATCAAAATCTACTGATGAGCTAAGCTAGCTGTTTTACCTGAACTCCTCCGGATCTTTGTCTGGCTGAGACTAAATTCTTGATCTTATCAATGTCGGCCCGCCGCATGATAAATGTTGCCCGAACCTTATCGATTGGAGGGGTTGAAACCTCGGCCTCCGATGGCTCAACCCTCAACCTTTTCTTGGTTTCTCCGAACATTTTGTCCCCTGCCCCGTGCGGGTCTTTCACTATTGTCCGGTCAAAAAACGGGAAAGATTCCGATTCCGATTTCTCCGCTATGAACTCTCCATCTCCGCCCACTTTACTTATCATCGCCCACGCCTTAGTGAAATTGTTCATCGTGTTCCCATCCCCGACAACGTGGTGATGCGTGGTGCCAATACATATCCCAATCCCCGGAAAAAGCGTGACTTTAACGGCCAAAACAGGGACAATTATCTGCTCATTATCCGCCGTACGTTTCGTTCCCGGTAATCTAGCCACGAGAGGGTAAAATTCGTTGACGTCACGGGGATGATTGGCTACAAGGGAATTAAAGTCGCCGGAGGATTCGGCAAAGGCGACGGAAACGGAGTCTCCGGGGACGTAGCGGAGCTCCGGCGTGGTTGAAGAATCGGCCGGAGAAACCAGGTTTCCGGCGACGGGGAGAAAGTGTTTGAGGGTTAGAGAGAGAGAAGCGATTAGATTTGGGATTGTGGTCTCAACGAAAGTTTCTCGGGAAATTGGAAGCCTATAGAAGAGAAGGCGACGTACCATTCGGAAGTAGAAGAGCCATGGGATGTCGAAGAAGGTGAGGGGGAGTGACATCTCGGCGGGGTTGCCGGCCGGGGCCACTTCACGGTGGCTGATAAGAGTCGCCATTGATGATCGGAAAGCGGATTTGAGAAAAGTATTGACAAATTATTTGAGACTTTTGCAGGGTTAAGTGGGAAATGTGAGCATTTTATAATATTAGAATTTTGATATGAGATCACTGTTCACACGTTTTATATATTATTGTTTATTGGAAATGGACAATGATTGGACGTTTGGTTCACGGATTTTGTTTGAGAGAGTAAATGATACTCCGTATTTTATAGAGAATGTAATAGGGAAGGAAAAAAATATGAATTGTATTTTATTGTTTATATTTTTAAAGATTAGATATAAAATTTGTATTTCAATTTGGTTAGTAAAAAAAAGAGAAATAGAATATGTTCTAAAAGATATAAATATTTCTATACAAAATATATAATGATGATGATGATATTATTATTATTACACACACATATATATAACTTTAAATTTTAGTTTTATTAATACATTAATAGGTTTAGCGGGTTTAAACGAGTTTCGTATCATATCGTGTCAACACGACTCAAAACCTATTAACAAAATATGTCTATCATGTTAACCCATTAACGAATCGTGTTCGTGTTAAAAGTTTGATCTCGTTAACCTTAATGTGTCGTGTCCATGTTTATCCTTATTGTGTTCGTGTTGTTATCGTGTAGACTCGTAGAAGAACCCGTATACACGAATTGCCAGGTCTACAGTGGCCCCTAGTATTCATCGTTGGCGGTACTAAATTAAAACGGCTCACAAAATTAAAATGATTGAATAGACAACGTATTTTTATTGGTGAAAAGCATCTATTATAAAAATAGGTAAAATATATATATATAGGAGTGTCAGCACGATTTTGGAAAAATTGCAATTTTTTTTTTGTTCTAAAATTATAAAATATTAGTATCCTCAATTCCTTTGTCATAATTAATTTCCAACTCCATAAGTTTGAAGACCAAACTTAAGAAAATTACTGACAAATTATTTGAGAGTTTGTAAGTTGAGTGGAAAATGTAAGCTAGCATTGGTCTGTTAGATAATAGTAAGAGAATATTAGAATATATGCTTAGCTTTTTTCTTTTTCTTTTTTGTTGAAAGCAAAGCATAACTGGGTTAATGCATTAAAATTGAGATTAACTCAGGGGAACAGATTTAGCATGAGAACAGACTTTAGAAGTTAAAGTGTAAGCTAATAAATTAGAGAATATTAGAATATAAGGAAAAAGTGTCAAGGCCACTGAACTTATCGCTTTTGTGCAATTGGGTCATTGAACTTAAAAAGTATGCAATTCAACCATCAAACAAGCAAAATTTGTGCAATTGGACCATTTTTACAAAAAAAAATTGGTAAAATTCAATTATATTACTAACATATATGTATTAAGAGTGACATTTTCTTCTACCATACTAGTTGGGAGTCAATATTGAAATGTTTATAACTCAAATTGAATTAAAAAAATTTGTAAAAATGGTCCAATTGCACAAATTTTGCTTGTTTGATGGTTGAATTGCACACTTTTTAAATTCAATGGCCCAATTGCACAAAAGCGACAAGTTCAGTGGCATATTTGACACTTTTTCCTAGAATATAGGAAAAATTGCATCTTTGGTCCCTGAGCTTTAACCAAGTTCCGACTCAGTCCCTGAGTTATGGCCGTATTCGAGTTTAGTCCCTCAGTTATGAACGAAGTGGCACATTTGGTCCCTGGCCGTTAAAACTAACGGAAAAATTAAAAAATAATTAAAATTTGAGGGGTAAAATAGGAAATTCACATTTTATTATCCTTCTTATATCAAAATCACTTTTATAACATTATTTTTCACTTCTTAACCTCTCATTTTCAAATATTTTTCAATTCTAAAAGCATTTCAATAACTTTAGTATGACTTGTTAAAAGCCTGACTCTCGTATAACAAACTTAAAAGCTAGTACAAACAAATAAACACTTGATCATTGTGTTTAGGCATCTGAAAACATTATCATAATAATTTTCGATTTTCTTTACTAAGCAACAAAGGTAATCAAACTAGAACTGTTGAGATACAAAACTCTGTTTTCTTAAAACCAGCCAGAGTAATGAAAGAGGAACCTAAGAATCAATTATGAAAATTTTAAAAACTTTTGTAACTTTAAAAAACGACAATTGACTAAACTATTGCATACAAAATATTTTTTACATACTAAAAATCTCAAGTTATTCTTTTGGTGAAATTCTCATAAAAGCAACTTGAGAAATTTGAAATTATTTTGTATCTCAAAAGTTCTAGTTTGATACCTTTGTTGCTTAGTAAAGGAAACCAAAAATTATTAGGATAGTGTTTTCATATGCTTAAAAACAATGATCAAGTGTTTCTTTGTTTGTACTAGGTCTTAAGTTTGTTATACGAGAGCCAGACTCCTAACAAGTCATACTAAAGTTATTGAAATGATTTTAGAATTGAAAAATATTGAAAATAAGAGGTTAAGAAGTGAAAAATAATGTTATAAAAGTGATTTTGATATAAGAAGGATAATAAAATGTGAATTTCCTATTTTACCCCTCAAATTTTAACTATTTTTAATTTTTCCGTTAGTTTTAACGGCCAGGGACCAAATGCGCCACTTCGTTCATAACTGAGGGACTAAACTCGGATACGGCCATAACTCAGGGACTGAGTCGGAACTTGCTTAAAACTCAGGGGAATATATGCTTAGCTTTAATATCAAAAGTTTGGTATATAAGTTCACACATTTTATACATCATTGGGAAAAAAGACTATGATTGTTTTCTGTCATTTTCTCAACCCTACCCTTCATTACTAAATTAAAATGGCTCACTAAATTAAAATAATTGAATAATCAGAATATTTTTATATATTCATACTAAACATTCACAACTTGGGTTGTAAAAAAAGGTAAATAATATAGGGGTGTCTAGCACAATCTTAAGAAAAATTACAATTTTTTGTCCTAAAAGTAACAAATAGCAGTATTCTCTCAAATCTTTTAAGATCAACAAAGCTTGTGGTCCCTAAAATATTTCCATGTATGATTTTCATGTTTGTGGTCCCTAAAATATTTCCATATATGATTTTCATGTTTGTCCCTATTCATGTTACTTTACTATTTCAAGTACACAAAGAAATCTGAAGTAGAAAGTATCTCCATTCACCAGCTATAATAATCCACTGCATGTGAAACGGCAAATTATGATGTGCCCCACGGTGCACATAGCAATGTGCACTACGCACTTAAACGACGTCGTTTTAACCATGGTAAACTAACCGTCCCTTTTTTTGGAAATCACGTTTTCCGTTTCGGCCGGTCTGTGTATTATGTTAATATTCTGTGTACTAGATAATCGTTCTGTGTATTTCAGGCAATCATTCTGTGTATTCTAGGCAACCGTTCTGTATATTCATGTTAGTAACACATGTTGTGATGTGTTTGTGCATTTGAATGTTTAGGAGGATGAGTCCAGTGTATTTTGTGTCAATACTCTGTGTATTCATGTTATTAACACAAGTTGTGATGTGTTTGTGCATTCGAATGTTAGAAGGATGAGTTCTGTGTATTTTGTGTCAATTCTGTGTATTCTGAGCAAACATTCTGTGTATTCTAGACAAACGTTCTGTGTATTCTAGATAATGATTATGTGTATTATAAATAATGAATTTCCTGGAGTCATTCGCGTACGCGTCCACTAACATCGAAACAACGTCGTTTTGGACTATGGTGCACATTACTATATGCACCGTGGTGCAGGATATAACGACTGATGTGAAACATGTCTAATTTTTTTTTAATAAAATAAAATTATTGATAATGAATAAAACGGCAAAGCCCACACAAAAAAGATGCGCAGACAGCCAGACATACAAATAAAGCCCATGCAAAATAAAGAAACAGAAGGCCTAAAATAAAAGATTAATCTAAACTAACTAATCCAAACTAAAAGCCCAACCAACTAAGGTGGCAAATTTTATTGTGGATTATGATCTAAAATGGTGTCGTTTAGCTCTGCCTTGTATAACATATCCAGTTTCGATCATTTTATGTATATTGTAGTTTCATTTCAGTACAACTACAGTTTCATTCAACATTATACATACAATAGTTTTATTACAGTGAAACATGTTGTTGAATTTCATTTTATACACACTGTAGTCTTATTACACCATCACCAAATTATAATTCTAATTCAATTACGGTTTCATTGGACAATATACACTCAAATATGTGAAACTGTTATTCAGTTTCATTTTATATACACTATAGTTTCATTACAACACAACAACAGTATCATTTCGATATAACTACAGTTTCATTTGACAATATACAGTCAATATGTGAGACATGTTATTTAGTTTTTTTTTTTTTTTATACATACTGTAGTTTCATTTCAGCAAAACTAAAGTATCATTTCTATTCAACTATACTTCTATTTGACAATATACGCTCAATATGTGAGACATGTTATTCAGTTTTATTTGATACATATTATAGTTTCATTTCAACACAACTAAAGTATCATTTTAATTCAATTACACTTTAATTTGATAATATAAACACAATATGCGATACAATTTCATCTTAGATACACTGTAATTTTATTTTGTTATGAACACTCAAAAAATACGAAATTTATTAAAATGTAAAGGCGACCATCTTTTTACTTAAAAAATTAGTACCGTTTTAGGATCATGGTCCACGGTATAACAACCGAGGAAGGTAGTTAAGACCTTGGTCCACAGTATAGCAACCGAGGAAGGTAGTTAAGACCCTGGTTAAGGTGCAACATTGGTGAGAAAAGAAACACTTGAAACCCCCTATAAGCTTCTAAGCCCATCAGCAAATATGGCAGCAAAAGCTTCCATTTGAGCTCTGGGCATTGCCAACCCAACCTCAATATCACCTTCTGAATCCCTATTCCCTACACCTACAAAGAGACATTGAATTTCCACCATCTATAGACACAAATTCCACCTTCTCCGCCTTTCCCCACCCGAAATCCGCACCGTATAAGTCCATTCTTGGATATCCGGCCACCGCAACTACCCGCCGCGGATCCACTGCTTTAAACTCCGATAACCAGAACTCCTCCCTCAATATCCACTCCTCATCATTCACGCTTTCCCGAATCGCTTCTCCGATCCGATCAATTCCGCCGCAATTACAAACCCTTCGCCCCCAACTAACACCCCGTTTCTTGATTTCGCGAATCGGCACCCCACCACACAGTTCCCGAAGAAGCTCGCCGGAAGCGGCGGGTTTAGCCGGCTCCGGCAATCCGCTATGCAGCTGAAATACTCCGTTCTTTCCTCCTCCGCCGCCTCGGCTCTCAACCAGCAAGTCCATATATAAGCACATGTCACCGTGAAACCTGAAACGTAGTAATCAATTCCTCTCCGGGCTATGAACAAATTCTTGAGATTTTCAATGTCTCTCCGGCGCATTATATACGTAGCCCGAACTTTATTGATTCTCGGGGTTGAAATTTCAACCTTCGACGGCACAACCTTAATCTCTTTCTTAATTTCTCCGAACATTAAATCCCCTGTCCTATATGGGTCTTTCACTATTGTCCGGTCACAAAAAGGGACAAATTTTTTCTCCGCTATAAATTCCCCATCTCCGCCCAATTTACTAATCATAGCCCACGCCCTAGCGAAACTCGCCATGGCGTTTCCATCCCCAACAACATGGTGATGGGTGGTGCCAATACATATCCCAAATCCCGGAAAAAGCGTCACCTGAACAGCTAAAACTGGGAATACTATCTCCCCGTGGGCCCCACCGGCGGTACCTTTTTTTGGCTCTGATAATTTGGCTACGAAAGGGTAAAAATCATTAACGTCACGGGGATGATAGCCCGCGAGAGAATCAAAGTCAGCACCGGACTCCATGAACGTGACGGAAACGGAGTCTCCGGGCGCGTACCGGAGCTCCGGCTTGGCGCTATAATCGGACGGGGAAACTAGGTTTCCGGCGAGGGGGAGAAAGTGTTTGAGAGTTAGGGAGAGGGAGTTTAGTAGATTTGGGATTGTGGTTTCAGTGAAAGTATCTGTGGAAATGGGAAGTCTATAGAATAAAAGGCGTCGCATGATTCTGAAGTAAAATAGCCATGGCATGTCGAATAAGGTCAGAGGGAGTGAGATCTCGGCGGGGTTTCCCGCCGGCGATACTTCACGGTGGCTGATCTTCATAGTTGCCGTTGAAGATTGGAGAGCCGCCATGATATCATCGGTCAACATGCATGTTAGATAGCCATGAGAGAATGCGATTTATATTGAATTATAATTAATAAATTAATGCGTTTTTTTAATTAATTAATTGATAGTGGATGGGTTTGGTAAAATGATATTCTGATGACTTAACGTGGTTTATAAAATTAAGGGGCCAATTGCGAATCTTAGAAAGTGACAAAGAGTCAGTTGGATGTTATAATATCATTGATATGGAACCATGTAAGGAAATTGACAACAATTATTTATTTATTTATTTTTGTCTTTACCATCGTTATTCCGGCCGAAAATTAGAGCATACTGGTCTCCACCGAAAACTAGTCTGCTGGAAATGATGACTTTGGCCATTTTGATTGAAACTTCACTTTGGCCAATTTCGGAAAATGACTTTTCGGCAGAAGTTATTTTCCAAAATAAAGACTTGATTTTCCGCAATCAACGAAAATTATTTTTTTACCGCGTTTTCCAAGAGTTTCCAAATACATGCAGGAAACCTGAAAATTGATTTTCATAAATTATTTTCTGAGTTTTTAAAGACACATTAATTCACATCGAAGAGCTACAGCCTACAAGTCCCTAATAATTCAATAATAAAAGCGGGTGGAGCCCTCAAAGTTACACCAAACCTAATCATGATGACGGACATAAATATAGTACAAGTTGGCATCAAAATTAAAAAACACTTTAATTTAGACCAGATAAAGAATGATGAGTTGAGCAACAATGCACAACATCCGATGGGGCAAAGCATAGATTCAACCTTTTTTTTTTTTTTTTTATTTTTTTGGGATTAAAGAGGGGGAAACCCCGAGAGGCCTATCAACATTTCACAATGACATATCAATGTCTAACGACGTTTTTTGAATCTCCGATGTAGACTTCTCTAGCTTGAGCTGGTGGCTCATTGAGATCCCCATGGAGCAAAGCATAAATCCCCTTTAATAACGGGCTGAACAAGTTTATGAGGTATCTCATATCAGCTAATAGGATCCTATAGCACGGGTAGAATAGAGTAATTCTACATGAACTTTCAAATCCTACTCTTATTTTCTATTCCCTATGACATGGCGTGTATTAATTGTTTAATTTAGTAGGGGATTATGATGTTTATCCATTCATTTTTCTTCCTCCAATTAAATTTAAAAACAAATGAAAGTAAAAATTGAAAGTTTGATGATTTTGGGAGTATATGAAGTATTTTTGGATAGAATATTGCACCAACCAACAGGGTGCAATGATGGGCTAGACAGTCCCAAATACAAGCCTAAGCTATGAGAAGTAACCAATCATAATTTCTACTTAAGTTTCCTACTTGTCTTATGCCACACATGTTTTGCCACATTTGTCTTCTGCTAGAAGATATTACATCTTTTGCCACATTTGTCTTCTGCTAGAAGATATGACACATATTTACATACTTTATTCCCTTGTATCTTGTGCTATATATAAGCATTTTAGAGGGTCTATAAATTCAAATACACCAACTAACTTTTTGTAAAGGTATCCAAAACCCTTCTCTTTGGGTGAGCATCGGTCAATTTTCAGTTAATTAATAACTAAAATTTTAATCAGATCTTCATAACTGACCGACCAATTCAATCTTCATAATCAGTTATACCAATATAACCGAAATCGACAATTTTCGATCATATATATATATATACATATATATATATATATATATATATATATATATATATATATATATATATATATATTAATAAATAAAAATTTTATCATATCTACATTAAAGACCGAT
>CM008331.1:28993239-29004579 GCA_002525835.2 Ipomoea batatas
ACATTATTAAACGAACACAAACGAGCTTGTTCGCGAACACTTAACAAACGAGCTTATCACTGTTCAGACTCTGTTCGTTTATTAACCGAGCTCTAAATTTTGTTTTTTAATGTTCGTTTACCTTAATAAACGAACATAAACGAACGTTTACCGAGCTCGAACACAAGTCATTTATCGAATGCTCTGTTCAGTAACAATCCTAATTAATAGAAACTGAATGAGATACAATAAATGGAAGGTTATTGTGAGAATGAACACTCTTTCACGATTTCTGAATAAATTAAAAAAAAAAAAAGGATACACTAGAGCCAATGACCTTGTGGTCTAGTGGCAACCGGTGTCCTGGTTAACACTTCCATATGGATAGTGAGAGTGGGCTCGAGACTCAATGGAGTCAGTAGCACTCAAAAAAAAAAAAAAAAGATACACTAGGTACATAATAAAAATATTCATAATACATTCAAAACATCCCTAAAACATTTTCCTTTCATAATATTAAACTATTAATAAACTATTAAGAAAACCTATGATGAATAATACAAGAATACATTACAATATTTCAAACTAATAAATATACTAATAACTTATCTCCTATAGCTGATAGCTGAATAATTTAGCTAATAGCTGGTTTAACTAGTTGATAGTGTTAGCGGGTTGCTGATTGGATGTAAAATGACTTATAATGGCATAAATATATTGTGCTAATATATTAACTTTTAAATTACTTTAATAATAATAATAATAATAATAATAATAAATTATTATTATTATTATTATTATTATTATTATTATTATTATTATTATTATTATTATTATTATTATTATTATTATTATTATTATTATGGATTACAAGGATGAGTGAAATTAAAAAAAACATTATTATTGTTGTTACGGAAACAGAAAAAAATGGCAAGATAGATGAACAAATGGTCATTTCATAATTAAGACAAATCAGCTAACAAAAAATTCTTTTCTTTGATTTTGACTTATTGCCCCAATAAATTAATGCAATAAGTCATTTTTCTAAACACTTAAAGTAGCCTATTGACCAATCAAACCAGTCAAAATTTGCTAATAAGCTATGCTACGAAACAGGGCCCTAATAGGTGAGGTGCCTCACTTACAACTTGCTTCTAGCAATAGGCCGGGTGAGGTTTGAACCGTTATATTTTTTATGTTTATTTTTTTTTTGAAAACATTCATAATTGAAGACCGAAATGTCATTACATTTAACGATATTTAAACTGATTTGTTGATAAAAGACTAAAAATGATCATGCCACGATAATACTAGGACCAAAAGTGAATGCTCTAATAAAAAATGACTAAAAGTAGATTGTCACTCATAAATCTAGGACCAAAAATGGAATTAATTAACTCTTAATTTTCCTTCTACAAGTATTTTCTATTCTTACCTAACTTTTCCACATATAGTATCATTAGCCACCCATCATACCTTATTTAAATTTTACTAAATACTTTAAAAAATCTTATTGGTTTGACCTGAATCTTGTGGTTTAATGATAACTCCTTGTAATCATTTGACTAACCAAAAGCTCTCTCATAATGCAAATTATAATATGGACCATGGTCCAAAACGGTGTCGTCATGGTGCAAAACGGTGCCGTTTCTTTTTAATGAAAAGAAACGGTACTTGTTTGCGCCGTTCACGCCATTATGTGTACAATAACTACTCTATTTGTGTAACATATTTAGTTTCATTTTATATACACTACATTTTTCTTTCAACACAACTACAGTTTCATTTCAATATAACTACAGTTTCATTCAACATTATACGCTCAAATATGTGAAACTGTTATTTAGTTTCATTTTATTTATACTATAGTTTCATTACAACACAATTACAATATTATTTCGATATAACTACAATTCCATTGGACAATATACACTCAAGTATGTGAAAATGTTATTCAAATCAGTTTCATTTTATATACATTGCAGTTTCATTTCAACACAACTACAATATTATTTCGATATGATTACAGTTTCATTCAACATTATATACTCAAATATGTGAAATTCAGTTTCATTTTATATACACTGCAGTTTCTTTCAACACAACTATAGTATCATTTCGATATAACTATAGTTTCATTGGACGATATACACATAAATATGTGAAACTGCTATTCAGTTTCATTTTATATACACTGTGGTTTCCTTTCAAGACAACTACAATTTCATTTCGATATAATCACGGTTTCATTTGATAATACAAAAATAAAAATGAGACAATATCATTTGAGATAAACTGTAATTTCATCTACAAAACTCCGTTAAATTGTGCCGTCAGCGGTTTATTTTTGGAACATGGTCCACAAAGCTAACGACCGTGTCTCATCGCAGTATGCAAATAATGTCAATTTCATGCATGTCCGTGACAACAAAAGTGTTCATTGTAGAGAAGGTTATCCACGTGTATGCATATTTATTAAGTGAGGTGTATTTCTTCATAACATTTATTGATTATTGATTTTTAATAAGTTTTATGAAATTTAAAAGTTTGGATGTATTATTTTAAACTTTTAGAGAGTTTTTAAAAATTGGGCGATATTTGATTATGATTTTTAAAGAGTTTTTAAAAGTTGAGTAATATTTGATTAAGATTTTTAAAGAGTAAGTAATATGGTATTCAAAAAGTTATGAACTTTTTTTATTTTAGGATTTTTGTAGATTTTTCTTCCTTAAATATAAATAGTTTGAAATCTATCCCTTAACTGCAAGATTTCTAAACTTTCTTTCTACAACTCTGAATGCTTTCTCTCTTTATATAAACTCTATTTTTCTCTCTATTTAAACTCTATATAAACCTTATACCTAATTTCAATAATTTTTTTCTTTATAATCATACATTTTCTTAATGTCTAAACTCTACAAATTTTCTCTCTCCCAAATTTACAAGTTTCTTCTAAAATTCTACAATTATTTTTTTCTTCATTATTATTTCTATATTCCCAATAGATGACACTAATAGGTAAAAACACAATTCAATATTATGTTTTAAGTATTTTATTTTTATTTTTTATAATATTATACTCTGTATCAATTAGTGAAAGTGATATTGCATTTAAATTTATAATATACTATTTTTCTTCACAAATATAAATAGTTAAAATCTATCCCTCAAACTTCAAACTTCTAAAATTTCTCTACAAACTTTTTCTCTTTACTTCTTAACTTTCTCTACTAGGCGTATGCATCGGATGGGTTCAGATAGATGGGATTTCTCATCCCTCAATCTGTTCTGATTTTGGTTATGAATTGTTGTATCCAATCCATTCAATGCAAGAATTATAATCGCCGGATTTTTTTTTTTTTTAAATTTTGAATTTGATCGGATAAATGCAGATATCAGATTAACTTTGATTTGAAAAAATAATTTAAAAAATACAAAATATACTAAAAAATAATGAAAATATACATCTTGCAAAATGCAAAAAACAACTTAAGTTACAAAAGTATAAACTAAAATACCAAATTAACTAAGTTACAAAACTATACACAGAATCGCCGATTCACAGTTCACAACTTCACACTTTCCAAATTACAAGTTTACAAATTACTTCATTAATCAATCACCACTCCACTTTAACAATTCAAGACAATAATTTCTTTTCTTCCTGTTAATAAATGCAAATAGATGAAAATGAAATAGCACAAGTTAAATATATGTTGTACTAAATACTAACATAAGTTAAATACATGTGATTCAGGATGCTAATTTTTCATATCAAGGATTAGTGGAAAATTACTACTTGAATTTTGGAACAAAACTCAAAACTCATAGAGCAACATATCAACCCAAAGTCCAAAGCAACATACCAATCCAGAATCTAAAGAACTGAAAAAGTAAAAAGTAAATGATGAAAGGAGAGTGATATACCAGATCCAATTACCATAAGACCTTCGCTCAAAATTCAGTCAATGAATTAAGACAAAAGGCTTTAAAGCCTACTAAACTAATATTAATATACCAACATTTTTTACTCAATGATCCAAAGGAATCAAGGATTCAAGGGTAGTAACAAATCAATTACTGTCAAGCCATTGTCCATTTATTCGAGTTGTCACTTGGCAGTTAGTAATTCACAAAAGAAGATAATAGATTAAACGCAAATCATATATTCACCGAACTAGAAAGAAAGTTGAAATAAAAAAAAATTACAGTAATGGTTGGCAGGGATGAACTGATCCAAGCACTCCTAACTTCACTTGACAACTCTGCAAATATAAAAATATTTAATTAAAAATAGAAAGTAATTTAATATGAAGGTATAAAACACAAATTAAAATAAACAATATAAATAACAAAGTGTATACCTTTTTCAAGCCTTTCAACATCATCAATATTTTGATCAATTTGTATTAGTTGATTTTATCATCTCAACTAATCTTGTGCACATACTAATAAGACTTCCACAATTTTAGGAGTTAAAGGAAATCCTAAATGATTCTCAAAAAAAAAAAAAAAAGAAAAGGGAAATCCTAAATGGATCTAAGACACTACCACGGGTACTAAAAGCACTTTCAAATGCAACTGTGGATATTGATACTGCTAGCATTTGTGAGGGGATGACAATCTCTCACTGTTTAACTTTCACCATCTACCAAAAAAAAAAAAAACTTTCACCATCTAAGAACATCCTGATCATCCATAATATTCTCACTCAAATAAACTTGCAGCTCTGTTTGTTTACTGCTTCCACCACTCTCATTTCTTTGCTATTTCAATTGGCTTTTCAACCTAGACCGAGGCATACCAATTGTAGTTTGAGATTAAATAGGCTGCGCATTCACAGATTGAACAAATTGGGAAGTAGAGGATTTATTGCACATTCACAAAATAGGTGGTTGCGTAGTTATTGTACAACTCAGCCCATTGCAACTTGCACCTTTTCAAAACAAACTTTCCCTTTCACTTCACCATACAATTGGACAAACTGGTGAGATATATATTCAACTTTATCTCTAGGGTCCAAAATATTGGCAAAGAATACCAATAAGTTCATTATTTCAAGATCCCCTAATATTTTTCAAACTTATTTTTCATTTAGGACCACATTGCCTATACAAAAAAAATTCAAGTATGCAACTCAAATAACTAATCAAAAATCAAACAAGGTTAAAAAATACATATTACATATTGAATATTTATATATCTTCTTCTTCTCCGCCGTGCCTTTCACTTGAATTGAGGTCTCTATTTATTATAACAAAAAACATTCTCCATACTTTACATTTGAAATTCAAATTCAAAAATTTTAAAATTTCAATTAAAAAGTATTCAAGCTTTCAAATTCAAAATTTAAACCCTTTACTTACTCAATTCTCTAAATAATTTAAATATACTTGACTAAGTTCTTTTATATAAATATTATTCTATTATCCCATTTTATCCGTCCGGTTTACTATTCATTGATCAAACTAATTTTTTCTTCGTTGTTTATTTTATTTAGTAATTTTTAATTATTTTCAAATATGATTTTTGTGTTTAATAGTATTTTTATTGTAGTTTCTAAATATATAGCTTTTATATACTAATAATAAAGTTAATATTATAAAAATTGAATTAAAAATAACTTTAGTTAAGTATCATTAATCGAATCACACAAACAAAATGAGACGAAAGAGTAATATATAATCATTGGCCAACATATAATATTCTGATTATGTAAATTATATATCAATTCATGACAAATCAATTGATCAAATTATACCATATCCAATCAGTTTAATGTGATTGCAAAATTCCAATATTCGCAGTCCCATCATTGAAATTCATTGATTCCTTTGTCAATTCAATGATTTGCTCATTTCCTACGTAAGACAATCAAGCAAAAAGACAACTAAAGCCCTCACTCCATTTTTATTTTATTTTATCTTTCTAAGTTTGAGGTTGTTTTTGGAATTGAAGATTTAATGATATGTATAAAGCTCGTTTTTTTTTTCCTCTTATTAATTGGATATTTATTTTAAATTTTGAGAAAGGAAAATTGGAGAATATATATGTACTGATATTATTTGAAATTAGCACGGAGAAATTGAGGACACTATATAAACATAAAAATAACAACAAAGATTAACGATGAACGAGTGCATATTGCAAGTGTTTATTGTAAAAGTGAATTTGGTACAAGTGGGGAAACAAAAATCATATTTAATCATTACAAGACTATACATATTTATATAAAACATTTAACAAACACGTCCTCTCTTAATAATGTCTACATCACCCATGTGATTGACCTCGAATCTTTCGCATTAACTCAACGGCTCGAATCTTTCACCCTAACTTAACGGTCCTAATTGACTTCGTTGTTCGAACGAATAAATAAATGCTTTGGGTTGAATATGACTCAACGGCTTGAATCTTTCGCCCTAACTGAATGGTCCTAATTGACTTCATTGCTTGAACGAATAAATAAATGCTTTGAGTTGAATATGACTCGTTGTTGTCTCACAAAGGTCAATAAGTCGCTCCCACTACAAATCAAACTTATAATCTTGTGATCACCAAACTAATAACCTCACCAGGTTTGCCCATCGAGTCAATATGTTTTTACATTGTAGTATCTGTTCATCTATACTTTTCTCAACCTGTTGAAGAACAAAGAGTCAATTTCGATATCTCCTCCACTGAGGCTCGAACTCATGACCTTTCATTTGAGGAGGCCACTACATGTCATTTGAGCACAAGGTGCTTGGCGAGTAAATATGTTTATATGTCTATTTGCAAAATATAAAATATAGGAGGGAAGACGAAAAATTGGGAAAAGAAAACCAATGATTGAAATAAATTTGCTTTCTTCACGTGATGAAAATGACAAAAGGATAATAGAAATTCAGAAGTAAAGGAATGAGGAAAGAATATAATGGAAACATTATTCAATACTTTGTTTAATAGGAAATACGTAGTAAAGAAGGAATAATCTTTTCAGTAGTTTTACCATGACTCGGTCATTGGTAAAATATTTTACATATATTCTTAATTTTTTTTCCCTCATGTTCTTTTTGTATAAATAAAATAAAAAAATATCATTACAAAATTTTAATTAATATCATTACTCTGTATCATGGGTGAAAATGTGGCTTCTTAAAATCAGGAAAAGTAGATCCTAACTAGGGTGACCAAATTCTTTTTTCATGCATGGGTGAAATTAAAATTTTAAATTTTATTTAATTACTTAATTTATCCATATTGGTGTCAAAATTAAAATTTTATTTATACTCTTAAATATATTATGTTTTCCCTAGATTCTCTCATTGCTACTACTTAGTTTGATGACTTAATAATATTGAATATTTTTGAAAATCATTGGTGGATAATTCATTGTCACCTGCATCCGCTCGCAAGAGGTTAAGTAGACAGTTAGAAGGATCCTCTAGAATTATTAAACCCCAATTCTCTTATTATCCTAAGATAGTGAGCTTGTCGGCACAATTGTTCTCTTCCCTAAAAACATGCAAGGCAAACTTTTATTTTCGTCCGCATCACTCCAATCATCATCTTGTACTTAGCCACCATTCTCTCGAAATTATCACAATGTAAAGTGTCTCCTATATACTTTTGACGACCGCCTCGAAATCCAACTCGACCATGACTTTGATTCAACCTCTTTCAGTACGTGATTAATTTATTGACAAGTAAAATATATTATTTCGCTTTTTGAGTCTTTTAATAATGTTACATTAGGGTATGAATTGAATATTTAAAACTAGTCTTAATCATAAAATTAATATTTTCATTTCTATATTTACAAAAGAATAGATAATATAAAATTAGTCGTAACTCACAAAGAAAATAATTTTTTTTAAAGTTGTTGTAATTTAGTAAAAAGTCAACCCCTGCATTTTTACTTTAAAATAAGGTATTAATTAAAGTGTAATTTTCTCATGCATTTACTAATTGGAGCTTCTTTTCTTTTCTTTTTTTTTTTAGAAAGAAAAATAGGAAATATGTGACAATATTAATTAAGATTAGCACCGAGAACTTGAGGATAATAAATGTAATGATAAGAAAGGATTAACGCTAGATGATTGCACATAGAAAATGATCGTATTGCAAAAGTGAATTTAGTATATACTTATTTATATAAAACTTTTAACAAACACATCCACTTGAACGTCTACATCACTTATGTGATTGGCCTAGAATCTTTCGCACTAACTCAACGGTCCTAAGTTGACTTCATTGCCCTAACGAATAAATAAATGCTAAGGGTTGCATTAAAATCATTAGTATCTCAATTATCCGGTCAATATTTTTATTTGTGTATTTGCAAATTATAAAATATAGAAGGGAATACTAAAATTTTGGAAAAGAAAACTAATGATTGAAATAAACGCAGCTTAATTAGTTTGCTTCCATCACGTGATGAAAATGACAAAAAGGAGAATAGAAATTCAGAAGTAAAAGGAATAACGAAAGGAGGTAATTGTCGACCTTGTGGTCAAATGACATAAAGTGACTCTATCAAATGGGAGATCATGGGTAAATCATGCCTAGGCACTAGGTGAAGGTCGTGTTGATACTTTGTGGAATTGTATTTTGATTCTTTAAATTTTTAATTCTTTATACAATTTAAAGTTCTAGTTGTTTTTAGGTTAATATTTAATATTTTAATATTAACTATTAAAGTATTAAATAGTTTATAATTATTAAATTTTAAAAAAATACAAAATATATTATAAAAAAATCGAGCGACTGAGGAACACCTAGCAATTTTTACAATCTTTAATAGTTTACACACATGATTTGTTGTTTATATATGGAAATGGATGAGATATTTTAATTATATATATTAGAAATATTTTCAATTCTTTGAGCACATAATGGCTCTGTTTGGCAAAGCTTATTTAGGAGCTTATAACTTATTTTAAGCTACTAATAAGTTATAAGTTCTGTTTGGTAATGTTCCTATAATAAGCTAGTAGCTTAAAATAAGAGCTTATTTTTGAACGCTACCTAAGGTAGCGTTTTAAAATAAGCTAGTAACTTCCTAACATTTTTTTTCCATCTTTAACCTTATTATTTTAAAGAAATAACGGCTATGTTTGGCAAACCTAGCTGAAGAGGTAGCTGAAAGCTGAAAAGTAGCTGAAACTTGAAAAGCTTAAGCTAGGAGCTGAAACTGAAGAGCTGTTAAATTAGCTGTTTATGTTTAAAAGTGTTTGGTAAAATCAGCTTTTTGATAAGCTGATAAATGTAAAAAGACTAAAATAATAAAGAAGTAGAGAAAAGGGTTTTAATTGGAAAGGGTAAAAGATGTTATTTCTTTAAAATAATAAGGTTAAAGATGGAAAAAAAGTTAGGAAGCTACTAGCTTATTTTGAAACGCTACTTTAGATAGCGTTCAAAAATAAGCTCTTATTTTAAGCTACTAGCTTATTCTAGAACATTACCAAACAGAGCTTATAGCTTATTAGTAGCTTAAAATAAGCTATAAGCTCCTAAATAAGCTCTGCCAAACAGAGCCAACATCATTTACCCTTCCCAATTAAAACCTTTTTGGCTAAACCTTTTTGACTTTTTCTCTTCAATATGTTTGGTTGTAATTTCAATTTGACATTTGTGTTTATTGATTTTTGTATGAATAACTAATCTTATGAATTATTATAAACATTTTGTTTTACTTTATATGTTTTCAAATATATGTTCTTACTTTATATTTTATTAAAATCTATTGATTTCACTATTTTATATTTTAATATATAAACAAACCTATTTAAATTTAAAACTATTTAAATTATATGAAGATGTCCTTTTTAGTCTTTTTACATTTATTAGCTTATCAAAAAGCTAATTTTACCAAACACTTTTAAGCATAACAGCTCTTCAGATTTCAGCTTCGAGCTTATAGCTTTTCAGTTTTCAGCTACTTTTCAGCTTTCAGCTACCTTTTCAGTTAGGTTTGCCAAAGCTAATAAAAAAAAATGAATTTCAAAAGTGGCTTTGAATTCTCACTTTTAGAGGTCATTCAGTAGAAAAAAAAAGTTTATGCTTTCTTGTCAATTTAAAAGGTGAAAATTTTATTATCATCTTTGGTGTGCATTTTGAAATTATAAAGTTTTTGATCAAGTGAAAATATGATTCCTTAAAATCAGGAAAAGTAAAATCCCAACTAGGTTGCCGAATTCTTTATCCTTGGATGAAAATTGTTAAATTTATTTAATTACTCATTTTATTGGTGTCAAAATTAATTTTTATTTTAAAAAAATAGGGGAACCCGGATCAATAGGAGATCCTCATAGTGTTCGTAGCTCCGAGGATGAGAGCACAATATCTGTATTGATTGAGTTGAATTGAATACAATGACAAATGTAGAATATATACAAGAAGACTCACAGAGATACTAGGATAGACAATCCTATCATGACTCAGACTCATAGAGATACTAGGATAAACAATCATATCATGACTCAGACTCATAGAGTCCTAATACTCCCCCTCAAGCACAGGGTAAACAGGAAACCTGTAGCTTGTCTCTAAGAAAATTAAATCTAGAACTTGATAAAGCCTTCGTAAAAATGTCTGCCAGTTGATCCTTTGTAGATATAAAATTCACTTGAATGTCCCCCTTTGCAACTCTGTCCCTGACAAAATGATAATCAATCTCCACATGTTTGGTCCTGGCATGAAAAATAGGATTTGCAGATAGGTATGTAGCTCCAAGATTATCACACCACAGCTTTGGGACCGAAAAACCAGTAATCTTAATCTCACGCAGCAAAGATACAATCCAGAGCACTTCAGCACATACATCAGCTAATGCCTTATACTCTGCTTCAGTAGAAAACCGTGCAACAGTTCTCTGCTTTCGACAAACCCAAGACACTAAATTCGTGCATAGAAAAACCGCATACCCACTGGTGGATTTCCGATCATCAGGGCAACCAGCCCAATCGGAATCTGAAAAAGCATGAATCTCCCGAGACAGAGATTTCGTGATACGAAGACCAAAGGATAGAGTGCCTTTAACATACCTCAAAACTCTTTTCAATTGTTCCCAATGTGACACAGTCGAGGCATGCATGTGTTGACATAGCTGGTTGACAGCAAAGCTCAGATCTGGCCTCGTAACAGTGAGGTATTGTAGGGCACCAACCAGACTCCTATACTTGGTAGGATCATCAAACAACTTTGCAGTGGCAACAGGAGTTTTCGATATAGAGATAGGAGTAGCAAGTGATTTACAGTCAGTCATACCTGCACGCTTTAAGATATCGGTCATATATCGTTGTTGGGAAAGGAGAACACCAGTGCTAATTTTTACTAACTCAATACCAAGGAAAAATCCAGGCTCACCAAGATCTCTTA
>CM008331.1:29030987-29042166 GCA_002525835.2 Ipomoea batatas
TTTCACTTATGACTTACTAGTAAGAGTTAAAACTCTGTAAGTACGTTTTGAACAGAAGTATTAGTTTCACAATGATAGGATACAAATTATAGAATATCATATGTAAAACTAACTCACGCTAAAAATAATATGTTGTAACTTGTGATGTACATTATTAAATAATGGTGACTTTATTAATTCGTGGTGAGATCTTGCTAAGTGATTTAAAAGCAAGATTTGAGTCTTACCAATAATGTAATATTTAATTTTGTTATGGACATTAATATACAAATATTTGGAGGTCGGCAAGTCATTTGAGACACATCTCACAATTTACTTTATCTAAATGATAGGAGGACAAGAGACCTAATATGAGGTCTTCCAAAAGTGATTTAAAAAAAAAAACTAATTTTAAAATATTTATGGAGTATTTGTCCAATTCTACCAAAATGGAAATTCAATTTTTAAGAAAAGGACACAAACGACTCTGAGTCGCAGATTTGGCTGTGGTCAGAGAAGCAAACTCTTATTCATCGTTTAAACCACAAATCCTTTTTCTTCGCAAAAGACCAAAAAAGAACAGAGTAGTACAGACATAATCCCGAACAACAATCCTTTTGGTTTCATAATCCTCTCCTCAACTTTCCATTTTTTCCTTCTCTTTTTCTTTTTAATTTCTCAACATTTCCCTTTTTCCGGATTTCATGGTAGAAATTGTTGGACCTTCTTTAAAGCCAGCAACTTTCCTGTTATAACAGAGGAAGTTGGTGGTGGAGAAACACAGAAAGATTCATTCTTTTCGTAGGAATTTTGGTTTCTCTGTTTCGTTTATTCCTGGTATGCTCTTCTCCTCTTTGTTTCCTTATCCATTTTGTTTTTGTTTTTCCTTAAATTCTTTTGTGCTGTTTTAATCCACACATGTTTGATTATTGTTTCTGCATGTTTGATTATTGTTTCTGTTAATGCCCATGTTTTTAGTGTTTGGTTATCGTTTCTGTTAATACCCATTTTTTAAATGCTTTATTATTGAGCTTAATCTTTGATTATGGATGTGTTCCTTCTTGAAGTAAGAGGCAATTTTGGAAGATCCAAGCTTTTGAGTTGAGAATAATTTGTCTCTATGTTTGCTTATTTGAGCATTTTGATGTAGAATTTATCTGGGATTTTTATGAATTTATTGTCTTGTTTAATGGATATTCATGCACATCAAATCTTGCTAAAACGCTACCGACCACCAACTAAGCTGCCCGTGCTGGCTTCATGCACATCAAATTTTGACTTTATAGAACCCAGCAACTAAGGGCATTTGGATTTTGGAAGGCGAGCTGCTAATGCAATTGTAAAGTCTGAGAATCTCGGCTCTTGCAAAGTCGGAGAATCGCTCTTGTATGTATGATGATACATAGAAATCTTGACTCTATAGCCTATGTAGTCTATAGTCTATACCAGCCTCTCCAAAAGGCGAAATGATGAATATGAATCGAGATGGATGAGTAAAGAAAACACAAATAAAAATCGGGATTTTGGAGTCATCTAAGCCTGTCATTAGACCCATTGCTATAGATAAATCATGCATACATGATACATATTACTCGATTCCAACCTTAAAGAGTTTGTTTTGGATAAGATGTCTGTGTGCTTGGTTGTGGCCTGGCATATGCATATTGTTAAGGAATTCATTGGAGTGTTGCTACCATATAGAATGTGTGAACATTATAAAAGACTATGTGGCACCATGATGTTTTAAAAAGCTTCTTTGGGGTATCCAGATAGGCATTTTCGATTGAAAATCCTTTCCATCTTATCTGCTCCAAACTTGTGATATCAGTAGAATTTCTTTAATTGAACTTGTGATGAATGATGGATTCCATTTTTTTACGCTTTACGTGTTTTATTTTCAGTCTAACTCTCTTTGGGTTGGGTTTATATGATTTGATATCAGGTTAATTGGTTAGCCTTAGCCTTATATTGGCATGGAGGACATGGAAACTATGAAGGGAAATGCTCCTCCAGAATACAATTTTGTACCTGGGGGCTCGTCAACAGATGAAGATGAACCGAATGGTGTGTTTCAAATGAACAAGCATGATAATGGAGATATGAACTCTGAAAGACAATCTTTGGCTGTGGATGGTTCAGTATTAGATCATATAAGTCATGATCCTTCTCCAACAGAAAACTCGGTTTCGATGTCTTCAGTTAATGTTGGCAAAACAGGTGACAATTCTGAGACTGGATCTCCTATGAATAGTTCTCTACTTGATCAGGACACATTTCTTGAATCAACAAAAAGTTCCGAGCCATTCGAGCCTCAGGGAGACGAAAATTCTGCTGTCCCCAAATCCATCCCGTCGTCTGAATTAGATGTGGAGCCAAATGAAGTATTGCAACCACTTGTAGATGTTGGGGCTCACTCTAGTCCTCATAGCGGCTCGAATAATGCTTCTGGTGGGCAAGATACCTCGGCTTTATCTTCGGGAAATTCAGACATACTGAAGCCTCCCGAGGAAGAAATGGCACCCGATTCCTCAGTAGCAAAAGCGGGTGATGCTAATGCTACAGAGTTATTTGGAGACAGTAGTGACAAAACGAACGGTGATGATGATGCTCGTTTCGCCTCCCACCCTCGGGCTAGCGATGCTGAAAGTTGCAATGATTTATTACCATCAGACGATGATGAGCACCTAGTAGCCAAAGTTCCCATGCCATCATCAGAAGATGACTTTTTTGAGCCCGTAGCCAAAGTTTCTAACCATTTAGTGTCAATAAACGCCTTTGGTCAGCCCTTGGCCAAAGTTTCAGAGCCATCGGATGACATGGATCAGCCCCTACCCAAAGATCCCAATGATTTACTGCCCTTAGATGATGCTGATCAGCCTCTTGCCAAAGTCCCGAGTCATTTAGTGCCACCAGACGACGCTGATCGCCCCCTAGCCAAAGTTTCCAGCTTTTCTGTTAAATCACCAACCTCTGGCTCTTCTAAAAATCCCGAAAGTTATGACATAGACCGAGTTCAAATCGACACAGCAATGCCTATTGAATCTGTGAAGCAGGCGGTTTCTAAATTTGGTGGAATCGTCGATTGGAAGGCTCATCGAGTACAGACCGTGGAGGTATAATCTTTCCAACTCTCTCTAGTCTCTTCTTGTCATTTATTGCACTTGATTGAGGCTTTTTGTCATACAAAATCTGTGATTTTCTTTAATCTATATGTGAATGGCTCGATACAGAGGCGGAAATGTATTGACCAAGAGCTAGAGAAACTGCAGGAGGAGATTCCGTTATACAAAAAACAATTCGAGGCTTCTGAAGAAGCAAAGATGCAAGTTTTGAAGGAGTTAGATGGCGCGAGAAGGCTTATCGAGGAATTGAAGCTGAACCTCGAGAGAGCACAAACCGAAGAGAAGCAAGCAAGGCAGGATTCTGAGCTAGCGAAGCTGAGAGTGGAAGAGATGGAGCAAGGGATCGCGGATGAGGCGAGCATTGCAACGAAAGCACAGCTCGAGGTTGCGAGGGCGAGGCACGCAGCTGCAGTGTCGGACCTGAAAGATGTGAAAGCTGAGCTGGAACAACTCCGTAGTGATTATGCTGTGTTGGTGGCCGAGAAAGACGCGACAGAAAAACAGGCTGAGGAAGCTGTTTCTGAATCAAAAAAAGTCGAGAAGTCAGTGGAGGATTTGACAGTTGAGCTAATAACTATAAAGCAAGCTTTAGATGCTGCACATGCCGCACATTTGGAGGCGGAGGATCACAGGATTGGAGAAGCGATGGCGAGAGAGCAAGACACGCTTTACTGGGAGAACGAAGTGAAGCAGGCGGAAGAGGAAATCGAGAGGCTAAATCAGCAAATTCTGTCTGCAAAGGAGCTGAAATCGGAGCTAGATACTGCCTCGGGTTTGTTACAGGACCTGAAAGCAGAATTGGCTGCTTATATGGAGACAAAAGTGGAAGAGGAAAACGAGGAAGATGGAAAGCGGGAGGCCGAATTGCTGGAGCCCGAGAAACGAATTCACTGCGAAATACAAGCAGCAGTGGCCTCGGCTCAGAAGGAGCTCGAAGAAGTGAAGCTCCAGACCGAGAAAGCAGTGTCTGAAGTGAATTTCTTGAAAGTAGCATCCACCTCGTTGAAATCAGAGCTCGAAAAGGAGAAGGAAGACTTTGCATCGACTCGGCAGAGAGAAGAAATGGCGTCGATTACAATTGCATCCATCGAAGCCGAGCTGAACAGAATCAAATCAGACATTCTCCTTGCACAGATGAGAGAAAAGGAGGCTCAAGAAAAAATGGTAGAGCTTCCAAAACAGCTGCAACTAGCCGCTCGAGAGGCGGATCGAGCAAAGGCCGTTGCTGAAGCAGCACGGCTAGAATTGTCGAGGGCGAAGGAGGAAGCAGACCACGCGAAGACAGGAGCAACCACGGTGGAGAGCCGGTTAATTGCAGCTCAGAGAGAGATAGAAGCTGCAAAAGCTGCAGAGAAATTGGCAATTGCAGCTATGAATGCACTAGAAGAAAGCGAACAAGCTCGAATCAACAAAGGAGTGGATTCGCCATCCGGAGTAACACTTTCCTTAGAAGAGTATTACGAGTTAAGCAAGCAGGCCCACGCTGCAGAAGAGGAAGCAAAAATGAGGGTTGCTGCTGCTTTCTCCCAAATCGATTTAGCTAAAGAGACCGAGCTAAATAGCCTGAAGAAGCTCGAGGACGTTAACTGCAAGCTAGCTGAAAGAAGGCAAGTGCTAGAAAACGCGCTGCAGAAAGCCGAGAAAGCCAAGGAAGGGAAGATGGCTGTCGAGCAGGAGCTGAGAAAACGGAGAGAATCACACGAGCAAAGACGGAAAGCCAATGAATCAATTAGCTCAATTAAGAGTGCAAGATCAAGTTTCGACGATAGGAAAGACTCAGAAAGCGTCAATGGCCCAGCAGAGGACACTTCACGTCATAGTCGTAAGTCCTCTAAAGGACACGCAGACGAAAGCAAACCCGAAAATCCACACGCTCAGGAAAGCAATACTGAACCTGAATCATCTCCTGAAGTGACAAAAACCACCAAGAAAAAGAAGAAATCATTCTTCCCCCGGATCTTCATGTTCTTGGCCAGAAAGAAATCATCCAAGACATAATTCTCTGTGCATAGTAGGCTGCTACAATCATCATGGAAGAAAAAGAAGACATCGTTCTTCCCCGAGATCTTCTTGTTCTTGGCCACAAAAAAAAACGAGCATCCAATCCAGCATGATGATGTGTGCAAACCGCTACATTATGAGTTGTGGATAGATTGGGTAGGTGTAAATTCATACAGAATTTTGATTGTGCATTTCGACCATTGTTTTTGTACATATCATAGAGATTCTTGTTATTGCCATCACAAATGTTAACCTTTTCATTGCTGTAGCTCACTGGTTGTCATTTTTGTTTGTATAGACATGGCTATGATTTATACAAGAGATGGTTACATTTCCTATACTGTCTAATGGCAAATCTTAATTCTTGCTCATAAATTTCTTTATTAAATTTGCAATGTATTGAGTAAAACAAGAAGGATTATATGCAATCCTTTATCTTGTTCTTATATCACCATATACA
Organism: Ipomoea batatas; assembly: GCA_002525835.2. Classification (NCBI taxonomy): domain Eukaryota; kingdom Viridiplantae; phylum Streptophyta; class Magnoliopsida; order Solanales; family Convolvulaceae; genus Ipomoea; species Ipomoea batatas. The sequence goes on from CM008331.1 coordinate 29,036,550, forward strand.
TATCAGAATGTTTTGTTGTGACTAAACTCTCCAGAAAATCAAGAACCAGATCCACCAAGAGTTTGAATGATGGTTTTGTGCCATGGATCTGAGAGGTGCTGGGCAAGATTTTCTATAGGGCCCACATGAGTAACCGAAGCCTGGACGAAGAAGCCGAGCATTGCGACCATAGCTAGCCTTCCTGCAGATTAACCAAGAACTATGAAACCAAAAAAGAAACAGTTTTTGACAAAAAGAACTGAAAAAACAGGATGTCTGACAAACCATTCTTGATCTCTTTGAGCTTCCATTCTCGGGCATTCTTGATATCTTTAGCCAGACCCAATGGATTGAACAAGGGTCCACCAGGATACCTGTTCAAAAAGTTTAAACTGATAGTTGGACTGTACGTTTATATTTTATATGTCAACGGGCAGTGTTATTCTGCTAGATTCAGAAAAGTGTGATCAAAGTGAAACCTTGGTAATCGAATATTACCCGGGTTCAAGGCCTTCGAGTGCAGCTTCTATATTGAGGAAGGTTCCTTCCTGTGCTTGAGAACCAGGGTTCAAGAAATCCATATACCTTTTGGTTTCAGCAAAACTGTATTAAAAAAAAAAAAAGAATCAGAGTTCTTGTACAGGCAAACTCAAATTTTGTTTGCAGTTCATAGTTTTTCATGTTACCCCATCAATAAGAGCTGAACAACAATCAGAGTTCTTGTGCTGGCAAACTCAAATTTTGTTGCTCCTGCTTCATACCACACTGGTAGGTCTTTTATTCCTGTCACACGAAGCAACTGCAGCAGTGTAATTCCATGAGGAAAAATGAAACAAAACAAGAACAAAAAAAGAAAAGAAACAGAAATGCCTAATAATAGTAACAACAAGGATCAAGAAAATCATCTTCTGCCGGACAATGCCAGCCAAGTTAGTTAAGTAGTTAACTTGATGATAATCACAAGTTTACAACTTTGACTCCCAGTCAGAGTCCTATTGACCTTTTCAGATTGACTCTGTCAGAACAACCTAAGCTGATTTTTTATATTATAAGGCGGGATTATAAGTTTGACTCCTAGTGGTCGGGAACCGTCTTCTTGAGTTTAAATAGGTGAATTATGGACAACTTAAGCAGCCAATGCACACCATTGAATAGTTACTAGGGATTTCCCTCGTAATTAAAAAAAAAAAAAAAAAAAAGATGGGTGTTTCTTCTTGCTGCTCACATCTGTAAAAAGAATTCCGGCAACCCCAGCCATGGCGAAACGGGCATGAACGAGCTCTGCTTGCACATACCATCTCAAGCTCTCCGGATTCTCTCCAAGTCCAAGAGGATCAAACCCGAAATCCCCAGCAAGACTGCAAAAACCACAAGCATCATATGAATGGCGGCCCAAGAAACTAGTGGATTGACAGAAAGGGGGTGACGTACGTTCCGTCAAGATAAGGCGGAGGGTCGAGCCCCGGCAGCCAGGTTGGGCGCTGCTGAGCTCGAACAACAAGACTCCGACATTTCCGCGGACAAGGTGCGGTTTTTACGGGTGATGTTTTTCCTATCCCGTTCGACGACGGAAATGCAGGTGACGCAAAGAATGTGGGCAGAGCTCGTAAGCTTCTTCCCACTGCAAGTTCCATCTCCTACGTGTTGTTAACTTCCAGCAAGGTGGATCGATGGTCCAAAAGAACCATGACCTCACTGCATTGCAGAATTGAAGATAAGATAGTGTGGCCCCCACTTATCCCTTTTTCTGTTCAATTTCACACATTTTTTCTGGTCCCCTTAATAATAATATAAAAACTGAACAAATTAATGCCGGAACGTTTATACATAGTTGGTGAGGATCTCTTCGTGGCAGTTATTCGGTTAAGAGGGTATTATTGTAATTTCGCTTGTTATGTTATAGCGTCGGGTTAGTTTCAGGCTTTCAGCCTAGTGGAGGATCGGAGCAGCCATGGCTGCTGGTGGTCCGTGCTAAAATGCGCCGCGGGTGATCGAGAATGTAAATGTAAATGGTACAAGTTGCTAGCTGTAAAAGCACGCATATATAGTGTGGATCCTTTAACATTCCCTTGACAATTTAACATGTATAGAAGGTGATAATATACATATAATTTATTTTCGGAGTAAAAGGTTAAGAAGGAGAAGGCGAAAGATAAAGATAAAGTCATCGGACCGAACAAATATATATTAGATTTCATGCACTCGTTTTTACACTTGAACTCTTGCATTCAATGTTGGCGTTGCGAGAATGAAACTACTGTATTGGTATTGAATACAAAAAATGAGTGCTGAGTATTATTTTTGGAGCAGAAATATTTGGAAAGATTAATGAAAAGACATGCAATTAGAACTCCTTTTACTGCTGCTGATTGATGATGTTGTTATTGTCTGATTGTCTCCAAAATCGGGCCGGTAGCCCATGTATAGGGACCGGGAATGGGCCATACTGAATTCCACTTTCGGGCCCCACCACTTCCCACCTGCACCCACAAACACATCATTATTATGCTATTATACATCAGGCATCTCGTCTTAACTAAGACTAATCTTGTTCGTATTAGATAGAATTTTAAGAATTAGGACGGGATTAAGTTAAAAGAAACATACAACCTCGTAAGTGTATATATTTATTACCTGAATTTAGTAACGAGGTGATGCGTGATTATTAGCATCTCGAGCTTAGCAAGTTCGTTGCCAGGGCAGGCATGAACTCCACTGCCAAATGGCATGAATGTGTTTGGCTTTGGGGCTTTCTGTGAACAAATGAAGAAAGGAAATTAATTTAATGAGTTAATTTTTCTGTTTTTGTTTGCCTAACATATGCTAATGGGTAGGCATAAAGTTCATAAATATATACCTCGAATCTTGAAGGATCAAACTTGTGTGGATCAGAAAAGAAATCTGGATTCTGATGAATATTCCTGAATAAAGGCATGACCTTCCAACCTTTTGGAATTAGGTACCCTACATTACATACACACACATTTTCTTTATTTTCAGTCCTCCTAAGATCTGTGTCAGCAAAGATATCAAAGTGTTGATCATTAAAGTCATGAAAAAAAAATGCTTACCTTTGTATTCCACATCCTCCACTGCCTCTCTGAATGTAAAAGATATGATGCTCGATTTCCTCAAAGTCTCCAAAACAACCTGAGCAACATACTGGAGTCAAACTTGGAACATTATAGTTACAAAGCAAACAACACTAATTTAGTTGGGGTTGCCATATTTTGTTATTTTTTATAAGTTTGAACTTCAAATTTAAGGGTCCCTCACATCTTCTGCCCTAGAGATTTGTGAGATAAGGTAAATTGCAGGCTATGCCTTGATGATGCAGTGTTATGAGTTTTTTGCACGGACCTTGGCTCCCCAGCCTTTGTGGAATTCGATTATGGGTACTAGCTGAATATTACCCAAGCTCAGTCCGTCAGTCTTTTATCCACCAAGCTATGCTTCGGGGGCTATTTTGTCATTCTTTTGTTGATATAAATAGATACCCTTGTACTTTTTGTTGATAAGTTTTGATTTTTCTTGTAGCCATAGAAGTTAGGTTAGTAATCTTACCTTGTGAGTAATCGGCATTTCTCTGGTGTTTCTCCATGTCAAGTGACGAGTTTCTTCAACTTTTAACTGTTTGCAGATTGCCTTCTGTTCAGCCTGCGGCATAAGAACACAATAATTAAAGTGAAAAAAGCTTAATATATATACAGTGTTCCTATCAGCATAAGCTTTTATTAGTTGAGATAGAACACGTGTTTCAATTATGTTTACCTTAACGGACTCAAGAAGTTTGGGGTTATCGTGAAGGTACTTGATGATCCATATGAGGGCACTTGCGGTTGTGTCCTGAGCAGCAAAAAGAACACCTATGATGTTGTCAGCTATTTGGTTTTCTGTCAGACTGATCCCATTATTATTCTCGTTTTGGGAACTCAGAAAACAGCTCAAAAGCCCATTCTCTGCTGTCTTCTTCTCCTTCCTCTCGCTAATTATTTTGCATAGAATTTTGCCCAGCATCTTTCTTGCCTACATATACACCAATTCAAATTCACTTAGAAATTACACAATTAATGGCTGCCATTAGAGAAGTACAATAAATTTTACTGGTTTAAATGGATCATCACCTTCAGAGCATTGCTGTAAGAACTTCCTGGAAAGCTTGTCGGAAATGAATTGTACCCTTTCTCCACTATGCAATAATTCCTCTTCAGCTCTTCCTTGTGATGATCTTCTAAGTGCCCAAATATCGCCATAATACCCACCTCGAACGAGAACTGATCCAACAGATAATTCCCCAGAAAAAAAGTTTATCGAAGGCAGTTTTTTTGGGTGACGAGAGAAATAAACACTAAACCCTGTCAAGTAACTCTAGACTGCAAAGGCACACATTTAATCTTATCTTACAACCTTAGCTAGCAAAAGACAGTAAACCAGTTAACATTAATTATAGTTGACCTAAGTTGACTATTGGTCTAAACTAAGAAGGAGAATAAGTCAATCTCGAAAGTTGAACTTAACTTTTAATTATCAGGCTAACAGTTTGGCCAATTCTTTAAATTGTTCCGAATTAAAAAAAAAAACTGAGAAATTGAAGTAATTAAAGTAGTTTTGAGTTGAACCTTTTTCATCTCGCGGAAAGTGTTAACGACTTGACCGTCAGCCCAGGAGTCCAATGCCGACACGGCGATGTCCTCAATGTCGGCGACGAAGTTCCGAATTGCCTCGGGGCTGAAACACCGCTGAACCACCTTTCTCAGCCGCAAATGGTAGTCTCCCTGGTGGAAAAACAGGGCGGCGGGGCCGATCAAATCCTCCTTGCTTTTAGGATAGGTCGGCTTGAACAAGTTAGCGTGGGTGACCAGCACGAAACGCGCAGCCTCGGGACTTGCCAGCATGACGCAAGGGTAGCCCAACATACGACTCTTAAAGATCTCCCCATACCTACAACACAACAACAAGATATCAACTATGGCTTGAGACCAACACAGTTTCATTAGATTATATTTTATACAAGTGGAGAAAAATCAGCTTCTTTATTCAGATTCTGTTTTCCTTTGTAACGGTAATACATTTATATCAGAGCATATCATGCAAAAGGTAAGAGAAATGAGTAATCAGGAATGTAACGACGGAGAAAGAAGAAGACAAGACATTAAGAAATATGGGAATGGTCGAAACCTTGTGTGTCTGTGGGAGAAGAAGATGTTTGGGTCTTGAGAGTAAAGCTGAAGAGTTTCTCCTATGTATGGCCATCCCATAGAGCCTGGAGGGAGTTTGTGCTTCTTGTTTCTTGTTGCAGACAGAATATATGAAAACACAGAGAGAAGGAGTATTATGAAAACATAGAATACCACTCCATATTTCTCCATTTTATCTCTCCCTCTCTTACAGACACCCAAAGTGTTTGGAGCTTGCAAGATTTTGTTGTTGAGGAGTACTGCAAAGCATCCTAGATGGGGAGTGTGTGCGAAATGGAGGTGTTCTATTTATAGAAGGGGCAGGGCATATGAGACAAAATCGATCATATTGTCTTAGACTAAAATATAAGGTGTTGATTAAAATATATAGTATAGATGGACTTCAATATCTTAAAATTAAAGTGAAGGTAAATAGGAGTATTCAGGGCAATTAAAGCATT
>CM008331.1:29089232-29101353 GCA_002525835.2 Ipomoea batatas
TGACCAACTGAGCTGCCCATGCAGTCAATATTTGCAAAACCTTCCAGTTGTTGCGTAAACTATGCCCCTGTGCAAGGGTTTGACAAAGAGAATGTTGACAAAAAACTTGCATTTGAAAAATCTGATCTATGCAACGAGTTATACTGAAAGAGGGTTGGTAAGAATCGAACTCGTGATCTTCTAGCATGAAAATCATGTTTTACCTAATTAGTCACTCCTTTTGGGGCTTTCTTATTATTTTTAAATTTTGATTTTGTGCATTTAAAAGTATTTTAATATAGTTTCTAAATATATAAATTTTATTTCTATGTTGACCCAAACTGATCCATCCCACGGATAATGATTTATGAGACAGTACGGTCTCACACAAGTATGACCTACCAACTTAACGTGAGTAATATTTTTTTTGGGATGGTTATTGTAATTTCTTTATATCAACACAACAACTGGTGACCGGGTTGCCCCTCCATTTGATTAAGAATACATACAACAATTTGAGACAATATAATCTGTAAGCATATTACTAATACAATGTTAGAGGTTTCACTTTCTCGAATAAAAATCAAACTTTGCTAACAAGACGTACTAGTCGACTATATATTGTGCCAAATGTTGTGTCATTAAAACAATTTCCGAAACATGGAAATCACATTTTAAATGTTGAACACAAACACAAAGCAAAGGTAGACAGACATAAACGCGAGATTTCGGTCTTCGTCTTCCTTGCGTGCATTTTTAATAATAATAATAATAATAATAATAATAACAACAACAACAACAACTGTTATTATTATTATTATTATTGTTGTTATTGTTGTTCCTTCCGTTGTTGTTGCATTTCATTAATCATAATATTATTTGGTATAGGAATCAAGACCGATTTTTTGATTTGCGTGACCCTGTGCTAGTAAATAAGTGAGACCCTATCAAAGTATAAATAAACTGTGAATTGAAGAAAATGATTTGCGTGAATATTACGAAGTAGAATTTTTTTTTTAATAATACGTAATAGAATTTAGATCAGTCGTGAAAACCTAATTTTGAGCCAACATAATCACAAATATATACATATACTAACGATTGGATCAGGCTGGACTAGGGGCCCCCAAAATTTTGGGGCCCTGCCCCTGTGCTATTGCCCATCTTGCACGCCCTAAAATCCGGCCATGATAGGAATATTCTATTAGGAAATTAAATAATAATAATAATAAAGAGAAATAATTAAAGTTCGATGACGGTATTGAGACTCCAAAAACGTGTTTCCTAAAGAGCTATATATTATATACCATGATCTTCAACTTAATTAGTGAGTTATAAAGACATTATATAACCATGGAGTTAATAATGCAAAAATTCAGTTTTCAGGTACTTGATCATTTTCTACTCGGGATTTAAATTAATTTCTTTTAGCAAATAATTGTGCAGATTCCAGTTGGTCAAGTAGGATGTGCTTGAGCCTCGAAGGGTAGCTATTTGTTCAGTTGCAATATAATAAATAAATACGTCAAACTTTTGCAAAATTATTTGCATTTTATATTTGCTTGCTTCTTAATTTGCATTATTCTCTATCCATTCATTATTGATTTACAAGAAAGTCCATAGACTCTACTTAAATGTGCACCATTAGTGAAGCTCGCTTTGCGACTTTAACGGACAAATGACAAGAAGGCAGTAAACCAAAATATGTTGTTCACAGCTTGTTGACCAGTTTAATCCAAAAAAATTAATTGACAGCTCATATAAGTAATTGAACTTGAAATCTAGTGACTATTCCGTTTCAATTAATTTTCTTGTATAGGAAAAACGAATTATTCGCACTATATTAATCCATAAATTGAGAATTATTGATAATGGATGAGGTAGACATGAAATTATTCATCGCTAGGACCACCAACCATGTCCTTATTATATACTACTTGCCGTGAACATATAGAATAGGTCCAAAAATATACACATTTCTCCAAGAAAAACGTAAACTCGGTTCAACGATTCTTCAAAATTGACAAATATATACATACAATAATAAATGTATTTTCATTAATGTTTATCTCGCGATACTCAAAATTTGTTAAGTGAATCTAAATAGTTCATTAGGAATTAAATCCCCATCAACACCGACAGCTTAATTGATTCTTAAATAGTAAAATACAGATAAGATCCTTTTACCTAATGAGCTTTACCGTACAAGAATTTTATTTTTTTATGGATAAGAAATTAAAACACCGACCTCAATAATTAATTAAAACCCGTCTCAGTCATACGGTTTATATCCCCGTCGGCCCGTCAGTTTATTACCTTCCCACCTTGTCCGTTGCATATATATGTCAACATGGCAATAATCGAGATTGTAAACCAGGTCAAAATTGGACGGAGCAAGGATTAGACCTTGTCTGATGGTCTCTAGCCCAAATCAAGGATTACGCCCTATGTTTGTAAAAATTGACGGATGCCTATCTGTATAATCCTTAGACGGTACGAGAATTTCCATTCAATTCACTCTAGAAGATTCAAATATACGTCTATGGTACTTTGTGGAATTGTAGTTGATGTGGTTTTTAATTTTGTGTATTTTTTTTTGTAAAGTGACGGGGAAATCTATAGTTATTATTATATGAAAATGTGTACGGCGTAAATTCTATTCTTGTCTAGTATTTTGCATTGCACAAGAGCAGTAAATCGCACTAAGAAGACCATGTGCGATGAATTTGACAGAGTAGATGTTGACAAGAATCTAACTTTGATCTTTAAGTAATAGAGTCATGCTCACCCACTCAACTACCTTTTCTCGGGACATCTTATGCAATTTTGATTTTAAGGCAATTAGTAAGTGAACTGTTAATACAACTGTTTGGGTAGATGACCGACTTTTACAAGAATATGTCATGTTAAAAAGTTTAAATAGAGCGGTCAAAACGGATTAACATGACCAATATGAGTTGACTTGTAACGGATCAATGGATAACAACATAACTTTACTCAACTGGTTTTTAAATAGTGGGTAAATGAGTGACTTGTCATATATATACTAAAATTAACATAAAAGAATTTAGAGAAGGTACAAATTAAATTATACAAGCTACATCAAAACAAATTTGACAAAAAATGTTTGTCAATAATTAAACTTTTAACCTTTTAATACACAAATTGTGTTTCACTCATTCAATATTACTAAAAACAGTAAAATTATGTTTTGGACAAATAGGTAATGTTTTTTTTTTTTGTAATTATGTATATCTAAATGTGGTTAAACAAAAAACAAAAACAAAATTGATGTCACAGGTATGACATGGACTGCCGCGTCGGATTGGGGCATTTGACCATGCAGATTTCGTTCACGTGTCAGGGAAATTAAGAACAATATAATTATTATACAAGTCGCCATAAGCCCCAGATGGTAATTGCAAAAGACCACCGCAATTTGTCAGTTCTTCACGTGAACTTCTCATGCCACTCCAATGGCACCACCTTCAATTCCTTTTCAACCATTCCCACCCCTAATGCTTTACGCGTTAATTGATTGTGATTTTCAACCACTCTTATATATGCTTCATATATCTACCCGTGCTCATCACTATGTTAAAATCTATAACTTATAACGAATGCACAATTTTATTTCTGTATACTTATTAATAATTAGTATCACGTTTTGAATACAAACTGATCAGAAAAAATTGACTTGACCCTACAGGTGTGGCTCGGTTGGGGCAAGGGCATACCGGTGGGCAAGTGTTGGGGGTGTTTGACCTTGAGAGTATAGAATTTGGAACCCTCCAAGTCCCAACCATGTCTCAAATGGTCCCTATTCCAAACCCCTTTTAATGCACAAACGACACAATCAACCAAAACAGGACAAAGGATACATAAATAAAATGTCCAACAAAGGCCAGGCCTCTCTCTTTCCATATTTTTATAGGAGATGTTGATAGATATTTACTACTACATGAGAGTATTTCACATTATGCTTCATTCCTACAAATATTATCACTTCTTGTACTGAAACTAATTGCCCCGCAAAACAGAGAGATTCAGATATCAGCTCGATTATCCCGGGACCAATAATTGAAGGGAAATGATGGAGAAAAAAGAATGTGTATGTAAACATACCGTTATTGTATTATTTACTATGAACTATGAATTATTCTAGCCGAACATACACAACATGCATGGCAAGCATACATTTCAAAGTAACCACAATGTTACAAGTTCGACTCAATCCCAACAGAAGAAAGCAGTTTTCTTGGTTTGAATGAGCAACCTTTTGTGGTACTTGGCTAGAGTTATAGTGCACACCATCAGATAGTGACGGCTGATTTTCTGGTCATTCCAAAAAAAAAAAAAGTTCAAAGTATTGGAGTATGATCACAACATTATGGGCTGGCTAGATAACAGTAGAACAAACATACATGCATCTAATTAATTAGACAACTGAGGATCTGCATAATGCTGAACATTATTTTGGGGAGGATGATGATGAAAGCCCTTAGTAGTCATCGGAAAATAGTTGCCGCCGTTCATGGAAGACGACGACGTCATCGGCACCGGAAAACCCATCCCGGAAGGCCGATTAGCGCCGGCGCGTTCGAGCGATTGCACCTGTTTCTTCAAGAACTTCACGTAGTGAATCGCTTCGTCCAACATGGAAGCCGTGTCCATCTTGGTCCCGCCGGGGACGAGTCGCTGCAGAATCCTTATCCGCTCGCTTATCCTCTCCCTGCGGTGTCGCGCCGCCACGCTCTGCGGATCCGTCGAAATCTTCACGTTTCGCCGCTTCGGCGGCTTCACCGACTCCGGGTCGATGTGGACGGGCTGCATGGCGGCGATCCGGAATATCATCTCCCTCATTGCCGCCATGGACGTCGACCGTTTCTGCGCCGGAGACGCCGGAAAACCGGAGAAATCTCCGGCGACTTGGGGAGAGGAGGTGAAGGATATGGTGGACGGTATTCCCATAAATGCCGGCGAAGATGACCCGTTTTGCTCCATTAACTGAGGACTAAAATTCATCGTTTGCATCCCGGAGATATCGTCGGAATACGCGCCGGAGGAAAATTCCGGCGGGAGCTTCTCCATCTGCATCATAAGCATCATCTCTAGCTGGTCCTCAGAAGCAGATTTTAAGAACTCAATATCCATTATATTATGCCTACTCAAGACCTCTCAAAAAGAAATAAAAATGGAGATGAGAGAGAAATGGAGAAGAGAAAGAGAAGTACTGAAAAGCTGGAGAAAGGGATGGGTATGGGGACTGGGGATTGGGGAGGAGAAGAGTGAGCAGACTGAGAGTTTAATCAGAAGATTTGCAGAAGGTGAAGGAAAAGCATTAGCTTCTTCTATATATATATTGGGGAGAAGAAATTCTATGATGATAAGCAGACCATCAAGGTATCAACCCACTGGGCAGTCTTTATATATACACACACTCACACAAAATAATGGGTTTTTTTTTTATTTCTTTTTTTTTAATAATATAATTTACTAAGAATTCTATCTAAAATACCATGTTTACAACTACAAATAAAAATAATTGTCGTTGAGCATGATATATATACCTAATAAATGTATACTCTTAGTTACGTTGTCTATAAATTTTCATATGATCTTATATATATCGAGCAGTAATTTTTCCATGCACGTAAGTGAACATTCTTTCAATTGCGTTGAAACTTTTTAAATAGATTGATAATTATTTACTTGTAAGGTTTTGACCCTAGCCGAGCTAGGTGGGTTGTAAGCTTCTAGGTCATAAGTTTAGCTCTAGTCAGCGGTTGCCAGCCTATTGGCCTTGCAATTAAGCTGGTTAGCTAGGGTCGGCCTCGCAATTGAGGCGGTTAGCCAGGGTTGGTCTCTCGAGGTCCTTTGCTAGCTAAGGCCTCAAGGACAGGCCGGCTTCACCCATTACACATTCTTAGATACTGGCTGCGGGCTTTCACCTGAAACAAAGTAATTATTTATGAGTACACCAAAGCCAATGTGACTAATTCAGACTTGGTTCGATTGTTTGTATAGAGTTTGATTCTTATTTGTAAAAATACACATACATTAATTGTTTTCTTACCAATTGTCCTACTGTTAAGTATAGTGTCTTTGATTATGTATATAACGTAGAATTGTATAACCCAACGATATATAAAATTATATATGGTATGATCAACACCGTAATTAAAATTTTCATCAAATTCTCAATATAGGTAAAATACCTTTCATGCACACACTATTACCAAAGAAAGTGAGCTTTAATTCCATCATTCATTCGATCATGTTGCTTTTTAAAGAAGATTTATCATTTATGTACGTATAGTATCGTAGCAGACAGGCAGTTTAAGATGCATGAAAAATGTCGACGTTCACTACAGAAGTATCATTAATACACCTTAACAACGTCATTTTCAATACAACAGATTTGGCCGTATGTGCTTTGAAATTAATACTATGTAATATGAAACACATGTATAGAAGTCTACGTTGTTGTATGGGCGGTCAAGTCACATTCCTATCTAGAAAAGTATAATGTTAATAGTCGTACTAAGTCTAATGACTTGTTACCAAAAGATGGGAGGAAATGTAAAATAAAAGCCAACATAGATATTGTATGACATGGCAACTAGTCAGATTAGTTGAACAGTTTGTTTGATAACTATAAAGTTTTTTTTTTAAAGGATAACTATAAGGTTTTAAGTTCAACTCTTTGTGTCCTAGGCTAATTTACCTTTCCTTATAGTTACTTTTGTATATAATTTTTGAGTATTATTTGAATTATTTTTGTCATGTTTGGTGAATGTCTATTTTGGGTCATATTTAATTGTTTTGACCAAATCTTTTGTAGAAAATAATCTCGCATCATAATTTTAAGATAGAATCGTTCCAACTTGATTGAACACATTAAATCTTTTAAGGGAAAACATATAATTTGGAATAAAAAACATGACATGTTTGTTCTCTATTGATAGTTCAGTCAAAGGATTAAAAGTGACAGAAAATTAAAGTTGTGCAACACATATAACAAAATAACACTTTGAGACCATATATAAAACAATTTAGTAGTCGTGAGACTAAATGTTTGAAATATCCCTAATGAAATAATTATCAAATTAAAAACTTATATAATTTGATCATCCATCCATCAATTAATTAAAATATACTCGTCCAAAATAGATACAACACCATTCAAATTATATATATACAAGTAAAGATTCCTTTGCTAGAGAAAGTGTGACTTGCTAATAATGGAGAAGGAACAGTGTGAGTGATTTTTTATTTATTTTTAGCTAGTTGGACCAAAAGGGTAACACAACACTAAATAGGATTCTAATCTTGAAGGAGAATTTGGTCCCACCATATAGATGGCTTAGATCTACCAACTTTGCAGTGATGCCTAAGTGCTTTTGATGGTGCATGAACGCAACCCTTATGCCATGGTGCATGCTTATGTATTTTTTATATTGTGAATTTTGTGTCATGTGTTATAAAATTTTATATAGTATAGATTTTGTACCTGAAACAATTAGTAATTGTATCTTATGTTATGAATTTCTATGTCTTCTGTTGTAAACTTTTGTGATTGTGACACAAATTTTACACTTATATCAGATTTGAAAAATAAATAAATAAATAACATGTGTATGTGTCTTGTATTATGAAATTCTGTACCTTACGAGTATAAATTTTGTACATCATCATTTTGATTCAATATTTACAATGTTATGTAAACCTTGGCCCATGATATAAATTGTCGCATGAACGGACACTATACTATAAACAAATCCACACCGCAGTTGAGTGAAACGCTGAAGCACTCTAACATTCCCTATTTAAAAATTTATTTTTAAAAGTGTTTTTTACAACCCGAAAACCCCACCCACATGACAATAGTCAGAGGGGGTTTTCCTTTTACCGGGTCTTACCCGACCCTTTAAAATGGGGCGGAATCAGGTGCCGGAGATTCCGCGATCCGAGTACACTTGTCGGCCATCAAGTGGAGGGAATTATTGGTTCTAGTGGGCTGCACACACAGAGTAGAGCTGTCCCCTTGGAACGCTTCTCGAGGTGGATCAGGTTCTGCACTGTTGCTGTTTTTAACTTATTGACTTAACGAACTTACCAGTGGTGAATCTGCTGCCTAATCTAGCCTGCAAAATTCCTTTTAACTTTCTTCCAAAGTTGCCTTACAAATAAATTCTATATGTAATTTCAAATTTTACTATCTTACTTTTAATTTATGATATAATAAATAAAAATTGAATATTTTTATCGTGTGAGTTTTAAAAAAAATGTCTATATCAATAACTTGTGAGCGAAAATATGAGATTGAAAGTAAGAAATATGAATCTATGAAGTATTTTCGTTACAAATAGAGTAATAGATACGGATGGGTAGATATAAAGAAGAGTCCTCAATTGGCATAACAACGGGGGTTAACCAATTTACAACCGTTAACGATTAAAAATCATATTATTCTCATGTCTAGAGTTGAATATTAAGAACGACAAAAGAAAAAATAACATTATTATTTTTTTCTGAAAACAAAATAACATTATTTTTACTATTGTGATTTTTATTATGATAAAAATTTCGTGCTATAATAATATATTCTGATTATTTAAATATTTAAATAAAATCTCATAATTTAAAAATTAATTAATATAATAAAAATTTATCGTGGGAAACATATGAATTTTATTTTTGGAAATTTGTGATTTTTTTCCCTTTATGATGTAAGACTAACGATAGTATTAACGTAATATGAATTTACATTTGACTCAACAATGGAAGTCATGTGCTTTACGATGAGTTCAATACAAATTAAATATGAAATTAAACATATGAGCCATATCTAGTGAAACGAATGTTCTAGATTGTTAAATAATAATAATAATTATAAATATGTTTTTTTAAAATAAATTATAAATATGTTAGGTAGTGGTTTTAATAGATGCTATCATAAAATTTATTTGATGTGTCAAGATCTTGTAGTTGTCATTTGGCTATAGTATAAATACAATGACGTACATACAATATCTAGAAATTTGTTAAAAATTAAATAAAATTTTATTTTTTGCATACTAGTATAAAGATAAAGTCTACAATTGAAAGTAGACAACTTTCATAGGTTGAAACCATTGCATAATATATTCCTTTTTAATATAAGTAAAATACTTTACTCAAAGCCGTGACCGAACGGTACAATACATTTTCACTCAAACCTGTAGACTGCTAGTGCTTTGCTATTCATAGAAATTTTATCAGCGCTAAGCTATAGCTAGTAGCAATAATACAACTTTATTTTTATGAATACTACTGACTTTATTACAATGCAGTATATGTTCATAACTACTTTCTCAATCTATTAAAGCACAAAGAGTCAATATTGTCTGTCTGGCTCGAATCCACAACCTCTCATATTATCACTAAGGATGGAGATGTGGCCGACGATGGTGACAACTAACGAACGTATATTGAATAGAAGAATGTGATTTCTTCAACTTTTATTTACCATGCAAGAAAGACATCAACTATCTTAAAAAGTAAATCATGCTAGATTATGTAGTATAGTTGACTAACTTACTACTTAAAGGTGCCAACAAAGAATCACAATGAGATAAACTAACTTAAGTTGTGCATGGCTACTTGGCTCACTCCTTAAAGGTGTCGACAAAGCACCACTACACAAGGGGGTAGACCAGCTTAGATGGATAATAGTTGACTGAAATGTTATTCAAAGTTGTCAACAAAGGACCACAAAGAGATAAGTTTGTTTAGGTTGCGCATAGCTAACCGATTCATTACTCAAAGGTATAAGCAAAAGACCACAAGGAGATAAATTAGTTTAGGTTGCACATAGCTAGCTAATCGGTTCACTACAGCTCAAAAGTGACGAGAAAGGACCATAATGAGATAAACTAACACAGATTGTGAATAGCTGACCGATTCAAAAAGAGAAAGCCATCAATAGGTAGCTCTTGTAGGGAGTCAAATTTTGACCCTTGTGATTATTAAACTAATTACTCAACTATTCCCGTTTTCTTCTAACTTAACCATCGATTTCAAATTCAAACTCTAGAAATGCAATTACCTTAAAACTCATGAGAATGTAGCTTGTCGTCTTTAAAATCTTACACAATATAAACTGAATTGACTTTGGTGATGATGTGATTCTAATTAATTGATAAAAATAAAAATTATAATGGGCAAAGCAAAAAATAAAGCAGGCATTATTATACTTTTGGGAAAAGACAAAAAGTTTTATTATAATAAAAGGACAAAAAAGAAAACCTAGTGTATTGATTGCCTAGCTACGACTAACACAACCCAAATTAAATTGAAGTTATTGACTATACTGTGTGAATATATTGAATACAGATAGCATTCATAGCTTAGGGGTGGGAGAAAGGGGCATAATAAGGCTGCCACTTTGGTTGCAAACTTGTCTCGAAATCCCTATATTTTAATTTTACAAAAATGTGAAAGAATTAAATCATAATAATTCAACGATATATTAAATGAAATGACTAATATCTGATGTCTATAAGAAATCATTTTTACAAGATTATAGTATTCTATATTGCAGTTGTTAATATTTGATCACGTATTTTTTAGGTACAATATGGCAAGAAGAGTATATGACTTTCTATTACAGGAAGATAGAAACATAGTCGGCCATTGACTTGGTGCAATTCCATGTTCATTCATGCACATAACACTTTCAATTCATACATACTTTAATGCTAATAGATCTAAAGTCAACGTTCTTTGCACATGAGATGCATAACTTCTTTCAAATTATTCAACCAAAAAAAGACTAATATAACATGTCGGTAAAGATTTGTCATAAAGTTACTATCAAACCAAATACATATTGAATTAATATTACAAAGCTATATTGCAGAGATATGTGTATGATATACACAAAGACTAATAAAGTACGATTTTATTATGCATTTAAAATAGATGGTGCATTTAAACAAAAATTGACTATCGGGTAGTTGGAAATTGTTGACAACTGCCGGCTTCTTGGTCATTTAATTGTCCAAATTTTTTGATGACTTTTCTTGGTAGTCGATATTGCTAATTATTGTTAACGGGTGATAAAAAAAAAAGTAGTTATAAATTTTTTCTGAATCCTCGAAGTGTTAGAAAAAACTAGCTAGAAGTACGAATTCTAACAAAAAATCTTAATTTTCTGACAAAATTCTCGTGATTGGAGATTTAAAATTTTTCAATTAAAAATTTCTTAGCAATTTCTTTTGTGTTTAATTTTCTACTTTCTATTCTTGAGACATCACGTTTATGACATTTTATTCAACTTCCGTAATGTTTTACACCATCCTACTTTGTGTTTAACAAGTCAATTATATACTTTTCATTTTGGTAAATGTATTAGGAAACCACAATTTAATTTGCCCAACAATTTACTTGATAATTGCAAGGTTCCAAATTAAACTCTCTATGAAAACTTCTATGATGACTAGGTTCTCGTAAATCAAACATATTGTAAAACTTTTAAAGAGTTAATTTCAGGAATGATCCCTTAACTATTGACATTTACTAATTTTTATTCCCCAACTTTCAATTGGATCATAAATACTCTTGAGTATTGACCTTTACCAATTTTCATCATCTACTTTCAATTTTACTATAAATAATTTATTTACTATTGATTTTGTTCCAAATTTGGCCATCCGGTTAAATATCCATTTAATAAAACATTAAATTTAAGTGCAATAATGTAAAAGTTTTGTTTTTTTACATTCATATTAATGATGAACCTAATGTATTTAAATTTATAAACTCAACTTATCCATCACAATAGCAATCCAATTTTACATTATTATCATTAAAATTAATATTTACTAAATAAATATTTAATTAGAAGATCAAATTTGAACAAAATCTATAACCAAATAACTTTTTATGGTCAAATTAAAAGTTGATAATAAAAATCGATAAAGACTATTTACCAATTGATCATATATGATCTAACTGAAAATTATCATAAAAATTGATAAATGTCGAGACAATTCTGGTTGCTCGGAGTGGTTTTCTAACCCTCCCCTATCATTTGTAATGTGTTATCTTTGGATTTGAATTAATATAGTTTTGTGTTATTTCCAAAAAAAAAAAAAAA
>CM008331.1:29107686-29121386 GCA_002525835.2 Ipomoea batatas
TATTGTTTTTTATATATATATATATATATATATATATATATATATATATATATATATATATTGAAAACATATGGAGTAATATTTAATTATAAACAAGAAAGAGAAAAGTGTTGACATACCTACTACAAAATAAAGACTAGTGTTAGCCACATTTCTTCATAACCTTTTGAAATTGTCAAGAAAGGAAAAGTTTAATAGGAATGTTTAGTCAAACTTTATGTTTAAACTTTAGTGCTAGAGTAGTATGGATTTATGGGTTGGATTGTGCAAAAGAAGAAGCAAAGTGTAGAAATTTAAAGGAAATTAAATAAAGATTGTGATTTTCAAGAATTAAAGCAAAGTTAGCTTTGCGTTGAATGTTTATGTCTAGTCAAGAGCACTTTCTCT
The DNA here is from genome assembly GCA_002525835.2 of Ipomoea batatas. Taxonomy (NCBI): domain Eukaryota; kingdom Viridiplantae; phylum Streptophyta; class Magnoliopsida; order Solanales; family Convolvulaceae; genus Ipomoea; species Ipomoea batatas. Next base: position 29,108,074 of record CM008331.1, read on the forward strand.
CTATCAGTGATAGAATATCCAATTTAAATGTGAGAGGAAGAGGACATAGTAGGTTGATGGGCATCCAAGCATGTCTCAATTAAAGGCATATAATTCATTTACTTTTTTTTTTTTTTTTGTGTACCACCCTTATTCAAGAATGTATACAACATAAACCACATTCTTATATAATACCTTGCAAATTATATAGAAGAGATAAATCACATTAGGAAGACTATGAGCAACGAGTTCGATAAGTTCATGGCCATTGACCACTTTAAGGAAAAGCCCACAATGACCACAAAGAAAGTCCACATGGACAATGCAATTGGATTTCAGATGGTAGATTATGGACAAGTACACAAGATCGAGCATTGACAGTCGTAATGTGAAAGTTTACATGAGATAAACTCCTTGTAGGCACCAGGTCCTGTCCACCTAATAGGCCATTGAGTCACTGTAATTTACCTCTCCACTATCTTATCAGATTGAGATAAGGTGACCTGTGGGTGAGGGAATTTCACATTTTGTGAGCAAAACAAGAACCACAATTAAGCTAATTTAGATTGCATATAATTGATTGGGTTTTTTTTAAGTACTACTGACTCTGTTACATATAATTAATTAGTTCATTAATTATTCATGATTTATCAACTCAAACTGATAAGACCAATAAACAACTTTCACAAAAATTTAATTTAAAATATTATAATTATCAAACCAACTACTTAGAATTTCCCCTTTAATTCCCAAGCCCAAACCCAATCTCTCATCATCTCATGTGCCCATACCTCAATAATTTTAAAAGTACATGTAAAAATATTTATTTTTTGTAATATTTAAAATTTGAAATGTCAATATAATTATATACGTGTCAGTAAAAGATAGGGGTGTACATTTTCTTGACACGGTTTTGTTGGCATCTGGGTGGTTGTTTACTGAGGACTTTTACGTGACCGACCGTGCAGTTTCCAGTAAACAAGAGAGAGATTTTAACCTCAATCAAACAAGATATCATGGGAGAAGCTTTCACTTTCCTAAATCATACGGAGTACTTGATAACAGCGATTATTACCATAATAATTACTCTCCTATGTCTCATATAGTGACTTCTTAGTACTCCCAGATTTTCCCATAAATTGCCCTGATTTATCATGCAAAACCCTTTTTCTCACTTTCTTCACAAAATATATAAAAGGTTTGATTTGATAACGATAATGTTTCAAGATCGACTTTCCATGAGAATGACTTATTAATCTTTTCAGTTTGAACCAATCATCTTAATATACCTTCTTATTTTTAGTCAAGTTTTTTTCTATAAGAGTTGAACTCTGAAAGAACAATCATGGATCTAATTTGATGATTATTCATTTTTCATTCCCACGTATAAAACAAAATGTGTACAGGCCAAATAGATGCATGTATGTACGTATTTTCTTCTGCGTAGTTGAGAAGCGTCCATTTTTGTACCCATGATCCATTTAATGCATTGATCAGAGAAAACAAGAAAGCTCTCCCCTTTGTACTTTAGCCAGAAATTATATAGATTTGATCAACTTTAACCGAGTTGATAATAATTATAAGATCTTGGTGAATAATTAATTAGTTAGTATTTGACTGTTTTATGATATAATAATCAATCATAAATCATTAATAAAAAGGAGAAACTAATAATGAGGATGAGATCGGAGAAGCTAAGGAAGATTTGGAACATTAATGTTGAGGATTGATGATTAGGAGTTGATACTAATTAAAGTTTGTTTTTCACCCTAATCACAATCCTCCTGCATTAACAATAATTCATATCTGGCCAAGTAAAACTCATATTTACACGTACAGACAAACACCCACACAAGAAAAATCGTACCCAGATCAGAGTTGTTTAAATAAAAAAAAACTAGAAAAAGAAAACTAATTGAGAATTTTTGAAAGTGAATGATATGAGACTAACATGAAGGGGGCATGAGATGCAAGGCTAAGTCGTCTTTCTCCAAGACGAGAACTCGAGCCTTGTGCCCCGCCGCCGCCGCCTGATCTGGGTGGAGCCTTTTCTTTGATTGGAGTGGGAAACCGAACAGTTTTGTCCGGCATAAATCCGCCGCCGGCGCCGGCGCTTCTTCGGCGAGAGTTACGGTGCTCTGTGAGGTTTTGGTTGGGGAGCTGAGATTGAAAATGGCGTTATTGCAGGGCTGGTGTTTTGTGGGGAGATGGGGATGGGGATAGGTAACGAGTTGACTCAGTGGCTTCTGATGAGTTAACGGCGACGGGTACGAGTTACTGGGAGTTACGGGTTTGACGTGGTTTTGAACGAAGTAAATAATGTCGTTGTAAAGCTTCCGCATGTGAGCCAACTCGGACATGAGCATATTGTTGCTTCTTCTCAGCCGCACGTTGTCCTCCGACAGCGCCGCCACAGAGCCGGTGTTGTAGCTCGCGCCGCCGCCGCCACTGTTCGCCACCGAAATCACGGTGGAGGACGCGAAAGACGGCGAGTCGCACCACGCGTTGGTGTTGTTCGGCGTCAACTGCTCGTCGGACTCCGGCGGCGATACGCTGAGCCGACCCGCGTTATACGCCGAGAAAAAACTCGGCTCGTTCATGGCATGGTGGTGGTGGCTCACCGCCACCTGCGGCTGCGCCGTCTTCCTCCGGTGGATCTCACACAACAAATGCTTTTCCCCTCTCTTGAAGAATTCGTTCGCAAACTCCCATCTATCCGGCACAACCTTCCTAAAACCCTGGAACCAAGTTAATCAGACAAAACTTGTCAATCGGTTAAGATCAGATAGTAGTTATAGTTTTCCTCGGACAATCTAAAAACTAAAACTAAATAGTGATATACTCACGTAGGTGTTGAGTTGGCGGACGAAGGAGGAGAAGTTGTTGTGTTTGAAGTAGTTGGGGAGGAGGTCACGGGCGAACTCCGGCGGCCGCCAAACGACAAAGGTGGTGTCGTCTTCGCCCCAAGATACGATGTGGTCGGTGGCGGGGTCGTCGACGAGCTGGTACGTTTTGGTCAGAAAAGGAGCCGGGACTGATTTGTGAGAGTCCAACGATAGTAATATGCCTTCACAGTTGTCTAACATCAACGCCATTGATGAAGCTTCTTTTCTTCTGAAACTTGTATGTAGCAGTTTGTTTGTGGGGTTTAAGGTGAGACTAAGAGTCGTAGGTTTATCGATGGAACCCTCGACCCTGTCTGAAATGTGGACTGGAGTTTCGAGAGGACGGAGTTATATATATAAATATATATGTGTATATATATATTTTCAGTGGAGGGGGAGATCCATATATATGGTAGGGTGGGTGTTTGATGTAGGAAGAAGAGAAGAGAAGAGAGAATATGTGTCTTTTTGTCTGGGACTCTGGGAATAAGGGCCTCTCGATACAAACCCGTGACACAAACTCTTCCTTAATGTCTTCTCTTCTTGAACATTTCTTTCGGCGCACATGCCATTTACAAAAATTCTATCATGTCAAAACAAGAAAATTCATAATTTTCCCTAATCATTTTATCTTTACCATGTAATAATAAAATTTAATTTGTATATTCATTGATTTTTTTAATTGACCATCCTTACCTCATGTTAAAAAATAAATATACTAGTGAAACCTAATTGAGTTGGTCAGATACTTAGTTTGGTAATCACTCTATGGAGTTGTTTAATTATATATTAACCTTCTTTGTATGAGTTGATTAGGTATGAACAACTTAGACTAGTTTATATTATCCTTGTGTTAGATGTATATTGGATTTTCTTAGTTTGAGTTAATCAGCTAGGACTAACCTAAGTTAGTTTTTTCCTTGTGGTCCTTTGTCAGCTACCGTCACAAATTGGATTTCACCCTAAGTTCACTTTCGAGTAGCGGATGCATACTTTACTGGTTAGGTAGTTAGGGTCGCAAGACGGGTTTCGCCTAAAGAGTGTCTTCAAATAAATGAATCATGTTTCTTGACAATATCATCTTAGTCAAACTTATTGCACAAGATTTCTTTAGTCCGATTTACCACAGGCATATTTGTTTTCCCTTATTTTGAAATCTTCATGGTCTTTTTAGTGCGATTTACCCACAAATGTGATGATTAACCTTTGTTTTCCCTTATTTTGGAATCTTGATGGTCTTTAATGACTGGTAGTACTGCTACTTGCTACAGGCATGAAGAGTCTACATTTCCAGCCTAGTACAGTACCACTACAAGCATTTCTAAAACAGTGAAAAAGTACACGTACATAAAAATGTGTAAATTAAAAACATCCATATTTTGCTCAAATGAGTACTATGTAGTAATCAATCTGCAATGGCAGCAAAGCTCGGAAGGGGAAATTGCATTTTGTTTTGGAGGACAATAGGCTATTATAACCAAGAAGAAAGTTAATCATCTTGTATTGATTATGTTTTAGGCATGATGGTTGCGAGCAGTGGTGGAGCTTCTCAGGGACATTGAGGGCCACACCTCTTTTCTTTTTTCTCCACAACAAATAACTCCACCATGCATGTATTCATGTACAAATTTTTTGCCCAATAAGTTATAGATCAGAACGACTTGTCAAAATCAAATAAAATACAAAATCTCTTATTGTTCATTTCATATAAATCAGCATGTTGGGCAAAAATGTTGACGTGCGATGTTATATATTATAATTTCTTTTTTAAAAAAAAAATAAAAATTGTCACTACTATACTGCAATGACATCAGAAGAACAAAATAATCAAAGTTAATAAGTTTATAAAAGACTCTGCTTAGCTGAATTTATAACTTATTTTAAGCTATTAATAAATTATAAACTATGTTTCGTAAAATTTTAAAAATAAGTTATGTAGTAACTTAAAATAATAATTTATTTTAAAATGTTACCTTAAATAACATTTCGAAAATAAGTTAGTAACTTCTAAACTCTGTTCTATTTTAATTTGTAGGTTTGTGTTTGTAGTTTAATGGGAAGGAAGGGAAGGTGCGAAAGTGTGTTCCCAATATCGAGTGGAGTGAGCCCATCATTTTCAACATTATTCTACAACATATATACGACTGCTACAGCCACTGTTTCATTTGCAGACAAACAAGCTAAGGTAAAAGGATACATCATATCCATGAAACGTAACTACACGATAAGATTAAAAAGCCGGCCTGCTTCTTATTTTACTCGCGACATTTCACTTCTACTTCTTCCATCACCTTAGCTTCTTGCTCAGCTGAGTCAGCTCCGATCCTAGCTTCTATTGCATGCTTTTCTCTCTCTTTCTCTAATATAGTAATATTCCAAACTTCAATAGACCTATCATGCCAGCAGCTATGCATTTCTTGAATTGATCCACGTATTTAAAAAAAATTATATGATATGTCTCAATTGGCCTAAGACCTCTCAATAATGGTAGAATAGTATCATATCAAATCTATACCTCTTTTTTTTTTTTTTTGTCATTTGTAAGATTCGGACTCTGCAACATGGATTTGCTAGTCTAGCAAAGAAAAATTTAAGAACTTATTTGTTAACCCATATGTACGTACTCGTTAATTGGTTGAAGGCATGCTATGTAGTTTGTTGATAGCTAACCACAGGTACTAGGATAACCATTTTTTTATTGAAGGCCCTTGAACGTAATGGTAAATGTTTGATCTGATGTGAATTCAAACTTTATTAATAGTTATAAGTTTTAACGTAGTGGTGAATGTTTTATCCTCAAAATTCTAATTATTTGAATCAAATTTTGAATTTGTGATTTATAATAACATAATAGAAATGAGTAGTAGAGTTTTAAATTTTACGAAAAATACGTGATAATAAGAATATTAATCTTTCTATAAGAAATACTTAACATTTTATTTAATATTAGTTCTCACTAATGGGTATTATTATTATTTTTTTGAAAATTTTGTCTCCATCATTGAAATTGCTGACCTGGCTGTCTCAGGTGATTATGTAATATGTTATTGATCTAGAAAGCTCGCAAGAATTGAGGCAAAATATCTTTTTCACCTTTTTTTAATCTTCTTGTAATGCCCAAAGCTAGGTATTAATTAAGAAATTATGTTATTGTTGAGGAAAATTTACAAATTGATTTAAAGATGATCGATATAAATTTATTATATTTGCTTTATTACTAGCAACTATGACTTATAGAGTCTAAAACTTCACATCCTACCAAGGACCGTTAACAAAAGGACCGGAGAGATGCTATATTTCTTGCTTAATTTTATTTATTACTATTATTATTATTAGAGATTATACCAGCTTGGATTCCTGTACTGTTGTGAATTTTTTATTTTTTTATTTTTTGTAAAAGTCTCCTAACTAATTTTGTGTTCAATTTAGTCCCTTAACTACAAAACGTTACCTAAAATCACTCATAGTTAGTTTTCACGTTAAATTACCGTTTGAAAGATAGTGTAGTCTAGAAGTAAAAAAGAATTAATTGAGAAGTAATTCGGGGAAATTGACATTGGAAAAGTAGGTAGAGACATTAGAGGGCCCAAAGTGAAACTATAGGAAAATGATGAGTAATAATTTGAGCAAGATACCCTAACTGATTATTTTGATCATGGCTTTGATACTCATTATTGTAAAAGAAAGTTAGTGTGTAACTGTTGTAATTCCACACCCAAATCATCACTCCCATCTTTTTCACCTTTTTATGGTTGTTCTCCATTACACTTTTTTTTGCACCTTCCAACACCACAATCTAATACTATACACTTTTAATAAATCAGTAAGTGCTTTTAATACATTCAATTCAACAAATCTGCTTATTACAACAATCAACAACTAAAATATACAATTTCGCAATCATCTCAAATATATATATATATATGTATGTGTGTGTTCAAATGAAAACTAGCTAATAGCTCCATGAGAAGTGCATATTGGTCTCATCCTTCCATCTAGGGAGATCAAGAGTTAATATACATCCATCTGCGGATGATCAAGGGTTAGAAATTAATGAAAAAATAAGAAAAGATGTAGTGGTATTTCTGTAATTACGACAGTGTATTTGAAAACACTTGATAATGTATCCAAATATAACTAATAGTGCGCAAGGGTAAGTGTATTATTATAGACCATGAGTGCTGCACTGAAAATTATCGGATGCACTATAAATCATTTTCAAATGCATTGTACCATCATAATTTCTTAATTTTTAACATTTATATGATCATCTTAGATGAACGGATGAGATTAGTCTTCTCACGCTGTTACTAATTCTCACCTAATATTGCCCTATATAAATAAATTAATAAAATTTGCAATATCTAAGTTACCAATGAACTTTTATCGTTAAATACCAAAATTTGTAGGTACTTAAACTTGATAATGTTAATTATCTTTGGTTGATGCGTTAAGTTCAAATGGATACTTGTAAACAAAAGAATATTTTATAAGTGTTATTCTTAGTACCCAATGAGCACATGTCAAAAATCTTGCTCACAAAGGGTACAGTGTGATCAGTTACATGTAAATCAATTAAGTCGGGCATGCCACGTGTTGATGTTGAAGAGTTCGAACATACGTGACGACTGAAAGACGCTTTACATGCTGCTTGCCTACTTGTCCATAATCTATATAATCATAAGTTTATTTCTAAACATAATTAGCAAATAGCAAACCAAACATTTGAGTGCTCCATATTACTAACATTTCTCAAATTAGTATGTAGCAACCAATCTCACTGGGGAATTGAGTTTTCAAATTTCCTTTGCGATGACGTGACACTACTGCCCTACTATACATTGACCATTTAGTTCGCTAAATTATTATGACTACCTCAATTGTTAACCGACCGGTCAGACTGTCAATGTTTTTAAATACAAGGATGTTTGGTTAAAACATCAAAATCGAATCCAGATATTATTGATAATTGACAAAGTTAGTAACACTACTTTTTTTATTTATTTAAATGATATTTAAAATAATTAATTAATTAAAATAACTATTTTTCTCCATTTATTTACTTATAAGAGTGAAGAAAAAAAGAGAAAGTGTCAGGTTGATGTGGAGATACCACTACTACGTACTCTCTTATACAGTAAGTGAAGAAGAATCGTAAACTCTCCAAAACAACAAACAAACACCTATCCCTGCCCGCCTGGCCTCTTTAACAGTTCAACTTTTGGTTTGGTTTCTGGTCTGCAAAACGTTCAGCGGCTGGCATGGGAACAGACATGGGGTTTTGGGGGGGGGGGGGGCAGTCCTTACTTTAATCTGTTTATATATGGTTGTATTGTACGTATTTGTGTTATATGCCATTCTCGTGATTCTTGCTTTTGATTTTTATGGCATATATCTCATAATCTTTCCCTGGCCTGACTTATATACAAATTTAATTAATTAATTATATTGGTTTTTTACCACCCTGGCCTCCATTTCATCTCCCATTCATGTTGCATGTTTATACGTGGGAATATTTCACATGCACCCTTCTTACACCTTGCATCAATCTAGATGCACCACCTACTTTCATCTTTATTTTACTCTATCTTAACTTCAATTTTTTTTTTAGTTACCAAGAAAATCACTGTTTAAGAATGTCCACTAAATAAATTTCGTTTTTATGTAATAAGAGACAAATTAAGAGAGATAAATTGTACTAGCTAAAAAGACCATGTATGACGAGTTCAACCGGGAGAGTGTTAAAATAATCGAACTCATGACCTTCATGACGAGAATCATGCTCCTCCAGGTCACTTGATCACTCCTTTTAAGATATTTATCTCAACTTTTTTTTTATTTTATTTACAAAATTAAATAGCCTACAACAACTGTTTTAAGATGTAATTTGAGTGAAGTCTGTCTTAGATAAACAGTTATGGTGAGTGTGTGATATGGTACACATGAAACTCCATTTTTTGTGACACATGAGTTTCATAACTCATACTAGTAATCAATCATGAGAATAGTAAATTAGTAATGCTATTCCAACTTTGAATTCAGAACCTATCATAATAAATTAAAATTAACCTTTCAGTCATTTCGATCATCATATTTATTATAGTTAATTACACTTTTGATTTTTAAAAATAAATGTTATTGTTCTTTCTAATTTTACCTTATAATACAACAATAAAACTCTTTATATTTATTGATTACCGTGAACTAGCAGATTAGTAGACCCTAACTGGAGACCTGCACACCGTTCGCACGGACCCGGCCGAATGAAAAAGAGTTTGAACTCCTAAGATCTCTTAAGGAATGAGAGTGCACAACTCCTAAACCGTAAACCCTTATTAATTAGATATATACAAAGAATCAATTAAATATTATCACATAAAACAGTGAAAATTAGAAGGTGAGATGAAGAGAAAAATGTAACATTACACTTTTTAAAATATAATTAATAGCAATGATCAAATCAAATTAAATTACTCCCTAATTATGCATCAAGATAGCAATTAGAGGATGTTAAGTGACAAAATAAGTTAAATGATCAAATAATGTGCGTTTAATCAAGGATCATGCTACAACGTATGAGCTGTTTAGATAATAAATAGAAATTTGATACAAGTAAAATGCAATAATACAATGTATGTATATATAGGATAGATGTGACAAAGAGAAGAGGCAAGAAGATTCTATTCTATAAAATGGACCTCAAAAACGCACGCAGAGGAAAAGTGAACCCCACACCACCCAATCTCACATGACAACTGCCCATAAAACAATACAAAATATAATCATAATTTATTGTTTGCATATGGGAATTTCTAGGAGAGACAGCTTAAAACACAGACAGAATAAGGTTAAATTAAGTCATCGTCCAAACAAATCAAAACCCCACTCTTAATTCTAGGCCCTAGCTTAGCCAGCTACCTCACTATATCTTGTATCTATATGTATCTTACTGCTACTATATACAATACATATATATATATATCTCTTTTTTCTTCCATATTATAATACTGATGTTATTATTAATTTATGCTAAAGTTGGGAAAAACGAGAACGTACAAGATTCAAAACAAAGTCATATTATTGCAGATGAGTACACAATGCCACTTGCTAGGGTTCTTTGGTCTGTCTCTTCCCACACTCTCTTTTGTCCCATTCTTTGGACCCTTCTGCACGGCGATAAAACCAACACTTTATATATACCCAAAACAATGGAAGAGTCCAAGAAGAAAAGATCGAGTGATATAACGTGACTCTCGTATCAAAAAAAATTGTGCGTGTTAAATAGAAGCCTGAAGGCTAAGTTCAGTATTCTGTCACCAAAATGTAATTATGACTATGTTAAGTATAAAGAAAAAAAGATGAATCTTTGCTATTAGCTACTCCGGTATAACTTTTGGTGTAGTGAAAAATGTTTAATCCTGATAGTTTGATTTGCGAACTATTACACAAGAATAAAGTTTACCCTATTCATACTTTTGGATTATGATTGAGTTTCTCTCTATCCCCGAAAAATGAAAGAACAAAAACCCTAGCTAATTAACATTAGGTTTATATATATATATATTGATTCAAATTTTAAGTTTGTTTCTTATGTTGTAACTTTGCTCATGTGGGTGGTTGTGAAGGTAGTGCTGATGATTTTAGATTTGTAATTATTCGGAGAAATTTTAATAAACTTGAAACACTCTTGTCAAATGTGACACGAATACGGATTTAGCTTAAGTTTTGACCACAGAGTTTGATCTTATAATTGTACTAATAGTTCGCTTATCAATTGTTATGTTCTCTCGTATAAATTTTGAGTATTAAGTTTTGTTTTTGTTTTTGTTTTGTTTTTGTTTTTTTTTTTTTGTTTTTACCAAAAGTTTTTCGTTTTGTTAATTAAGAATATTGTTGTTATTTATTGAGTACATGGACATCCATTAGTGGCTACTTATAGTACCATCAAGATTCAAATTTCAATAAAGGGCTCTTGACACAAAGTGAAAACTTTATTTCAAGACTAGTAATAAGCATATATATATGTTTTTACTTTGGTCAAAGAAAAGTTGTTATTTTGATTGATTGGGTGGTAAAAACACCTACAAATTCAATTCTCCCATGCAAAAGCTCCTTTACCAAACACACACTAAAAGCAACTTCCTCTTAAAAGAAACCTATCTCTTCACTAGCAAGCATGCTTGTATTGTGTAGCAAAAGTGATTTTTTGCATAGTAAAAGATCATACCCATCTCTCAAAATTATATGAGATGCATAATATATATATATATATATATATATATATTGTGAATTAAGATAGGCTACACCTCAACACTATCTCTCTATGAGAAACCGCATTGCCCGCATCGCCAACAAAGAGGCCTATCATCTTCTCCAAGGGGCGTCAAGAACCGTAGTACTTCACTCCCGATTAAGGCTCATGTTGACAAGATAGTTAATTTGCGTATTTGTTCCCTTCCCGTAATTAGTTGCTAGGTTGGACTCGTTGAGTTTGCCTGATGCCGAATATTCAATCACACGTTATACTAGGACTTTTGCAAATGCTTTATTTATTAGATCGAGATTAGATCACTTTTGATGAATTTTGAAAAGTAAGATAAAGTAGTCAAATTATTAATAGTTGATGATTAAGAATGAAAGTATCATTATAATTAGATTAAAAGTGTTATTAATCGCCTCAAATAGGTGACCGGGTGAATAGAATATAATTCTCGTATAACAAATTTAATTTTTTTCAATACAAACATAAAATAGTAGTAACAAATTTCTCTTTATTACCTAGAACTAGAAAAAGTGATATTAACTCTACTTATTACCTTCTACGTATATGGATGGCTAAAAGGCTAAGTAATCAATCATAGTGACATTAACCATATAAGAAATAATTTAAATTGCTCATATTATTTTGCACCAAAAGATGATTAGACCCGTTTGATGGGAGATCCGGCCCCCACAAATTTGGGTAAGATTAGTACTAGCATATGCAATAACACCATATGACCAAGAGTCCAAGACAAGATTAAATGCCACACAAATAAATAAATAAATAAAATAAAGATTGGTGTTGACAAAAATTGCAAAATATATATATGCAAAAGAGATAAATCGCATTAGAAAAATTATGCACGATGAGCTTAATCGAGAGAATAGATCGATATTAACAAAAATTGAAAAATATTTTGATATGATAATTATGTTCTAATCACTCAGACAACTCATTTCAGGGCAAAAACTATGTTTTGGTAATATAAAACTTAGAATTGAAGAGGGGAACACAAAGGCTGTTGAATCACATGGACATCACCTTCTGCTTTTTCTTTTTTTTTTTTGAAAACTTCTGCTTTTTCTTCTTCTTCTGTTCTCTTCTTTTTATACTGTGGCTGATGAACGGTAAAACATATACTCCGTAAAAGTTGTTGTTTCTTTATAACGGCCCCACATAGGAAATTAAAGATTAGGTTTTATTAAACACTTTATTAATGTTACAAGATCAATTTGAGCTTATGGCAAACTTATTATTACGGAGTATTATTTTTTTTGAAAGGACAAACTTATTATTATTGGAAACCATTCTTTCCTTCCATCCCCCCATTGAAGTTATTTTGTGTGTCTATAAGGGATTGTAAATTAAAGCTACATGCCTATTAGTAATACTTTTTTTTTGGGGTTTACTCATGATTTTATTGTTGGACACAATGACTAATTCTCTTGTTGAATTGTAGGCACCTCTTTGGGTGGGATCGAACCCTTCCTCTCGCTGAATTATAGGCACTTCTTTTGAAAGGACAGCTATAAGATCAAATCATTTTTCTCATTGAATTGTAGACACCTCTGATGAGTCTCTTACCACTTAACCATACCCCAGGTTACTATCAATAGTACTTAATATAATAAGATATACTCCGTAGTATATATAATTATACTCAATATTATGTACTAATTTAAACTTTTAAAAAAAAAAAATCTTTGATTTACATACCAAAAAGAAAGTAGTGAATGGAAGTTGTCCACAAACTCCTCAATCTAAGGATAAAACTGTGATGATAAAATCAAGAAAAGTCCATTAAAATTTGAATGGGTCCCTCCATGGCCAGGCCATCATTTCTTGCATATACATCAAACCACCGCCCAAAACACATCTGCATCTACTTGCAAAACCATACATATATATATGCTTTAAAAAGTGAAATTTTATGACACGCCCAATAATTACTGCATATGGACACAGTACTATATATGAGTTGTAAATTTGATTGGGGCAATGAATATCTCATCATATACCTAATAACCTAAGAAATATAGCTACCTATAATTAACCTCTTTTATTTAACACCATCAATTTTAATGGACATTTGATGATGAGAAGTTTATAAGGTATATATCATCACTGAATCATCATTTCATTATTATCCCAATTTGGGGTTGGGTGAATCCTCTTGATTCCACTAC
>CM008331.1:29201334-29228038 GCA_002525835.2 Ipomoea batatas
TGTAGCATTCATACTGAACGTTTAAACTTGGGGAAAGGTCTTAATTTATAAATGCTTGTGCAGGCACTTAAAGATAAAATTGCTTGGCTCGAAACTACTAATGAAGAGCTAAGTAGAGAATTACATGAATACCGGAGCAAATGTGCTGCCCCTCAACCATGTGGTATAGACACTAAAGTATGTCTCAAACCATTGTGTATCCATGAATCAAGTTTTAAGAAACTAGGAGTTTTTGCCAGGGCCATCCCGTTCTAAATCACCGATCTTTATTTTTAGGTTCGTGGTACCTTTCCAGTAAAAAGTGAAGGGCTTAAAAGGGGTTTGCAAAGTATGGAGTCATCTGATTATCCAATGACTGAGAATGGTATGATATTTCCAATCTATTTTCCATCCATCTTGGCACAATACACTTAATAATAATAATCTATCCAATTAATAAAACTGAAAATTATTTCAAATTTTCAACCCAGATTCCGTTCATTAATCTGTTTTTAGAAACTCTAGCAGGGGATCTTGGAGACATGGATGAAGAAGCAGCAAAAGAGTGGGAACACACTCTTCTGCAAGATTCTATGGGCAAAGAATTAAACGAGTTAAACAGACGGTTGGAACAAAAAGAGGTATCTTTGAAATTTGAATTTCTAATTGCATTTGTGTTCATATTGTTAAGAGTCCACATTGAAAAATAAGAGAGAAACATACGGGTTTATAAGGTCATGAGTTACACTAGCTAATTGATTGGATTCAGTTTTTTAGTGTGGTTTGGCCCATGTGCATTATAGCCTAGTTGAGTGACATCTCCACTGATATAATGTATGCATCTTTGTGTGCGAACTTTAAAGTCTGAGATGAAGCTTTATGGAGGGTTTGACACAACGGCTCTTAAACACCATTTTGGAAAGAAGATACTGGAACTTGAAGAGGAGAAAAGAGCCGTGCAGCAAGATAGAGATCGCTTGTTAGCTGAAGTTGAAAACCTTTCTGCTAATTCTGATGGACAAGCACAGAAGTTGCAAGATATCCATTCCCAGAAACTTAAAGCTCTTGAATCACAGGTAGATTACCATTATCTTTAAAGGGCATGTAGTAGATTACTGGTAACTATATTCGTAGTAATACGGCTTAAACTTGTCTTGTGTAAAATAATTTTGAAACGAAGTTGTTAGCAATGTTGTACATGCACTAAGATATCCCGCAATTATATTATTAGGGAGCAAAAGAAACTCCCTCTTAGGATGGAGAAACAGATTAGATTTTTGCATTTTCTCGACTGAAAGAATGTTTGTATAATGTTTATTCCAGATACAAGACCTTAAGAAGAAACAAGAGAGCCAGGTTCAACTTTTAAAGCAGAAACAAAAGAGTGATGAAGCAGCAAAAAAATTACAGGATGAAATACAATCCATCAAGGCACAGAAGGTGGGATTGCAATTTAGTTTCTCCTATCCAATGAGAAATCTCTCGAGTCTCGAGTAAATGAATATGACACTTCTTAAATCTGCTGTCCTAGGTCCAATTGCAACACAAGATTAAACAAGAAGCTGAACAATTCCGTCAATGGAAGGCATCTCGAGAAAAGGAATTGTTGCAGGTAGCATATGTGTGCTTTTTAGTTTTTACATTATCCTTCTACTTATTATTATATTACCCCCAAATTATAATTCTTCAATATATATTTCCTTTAGTTAACTAACAATAGGAGCATATTGTTCAAATTAAGGAAGTGTTGTTTAGTTACTTTATGTAATTGCAAAATATATCACGAATCCCGGAGCAAATGTTTCTCATGCTTGTGATGGATTTGTAATGTGTACTTCATCCATAAAAATATTGAATATGGATTTCTTTTACATGCAGCTAAGGAAGGAGGGAAGAAGGAATGAATATGAGAGGCATAAACTGCTAGCTCTGAATCAACGCCAGAAAATGGTGATAATTTCCTTCCCTTTGTATATATGCACTTCTATTAGTTCATATGATTAGAAACGCTGGACAGTAAATCTGATATAAGGAGACAATTGGTCTCTTTGGTGAAAATCAGAACAGTGTAATTTTTTAACATTTACTTGTGGAGCATGCCCCATGACCTAAAGGAAAAAGACAACCTCGTCATATAATATTAAATTTGATCATGAAGATATTGTGTAGCATGAAAGTTTTGACCTTTACATAGCATACAAGTGATAAATTCCTGAATGGTATCATTTATTTCATGTCTAAACAAATGTATTTCAGGTTCTTCAAAGAAAGACGGAGGAGGCTGCAATGGCTACCAAGAGGCTGAAAGAATTGCTTGAAGCACGAAAATCTTCAGCTCGGGAAAATTCAGGTTTGCCTTCCTTTGAGTTTTACATTTATTCCTTTTAGCAGTGACAAATTATTTCTTACTGACCAGTGTTACATTACATCTCACATCAAAAATACTCCGTAATTTATTCCTTACCATGACAATGAAAAAAAAAAGTTATCAAGTATTAGCTAGTTAAAGAAATATGGTTCATTTGAACGAACTTTATTTTATTCACTGCTTTCTTCTTGTTGCTTATGTTTCCTTCTTTTTTTTTTTTTTTGGATAATACAGTGAGTAGCAATGGAAATGTAGCAAATGGACAGGTAACACAATATCTACTTTTTCTCTATTATTATTTTTTTATGTTCAAACCTATGTCTTCTGAGTATTATTCTACTACGGTTTGCACTCAGAGCAATGAGAAGTCCTTACAGCGTTGGCTTGACAATGAGCTTGAAGTAATGGTCAATGTTCATGAAGTTCGTTACGAGTATGAGAAGCAAAGCCAAGTGTATGTAACTTTGGATGATATAAATTCTTTTCCTTTTTATTATTGATGTTCTGATTTACTCATTTTTATTTGCTTTGGCTCATTCCAGGAGAGCCGCATTGGCCGAGGAACTAGCTGTTTTGAGACAAGTTGATGAATTTGCCTTGAAAGGGCTTAGCCCTCCGAGAGGAAAAAATGGTTTCTCGAGGTGTGGAGACTAGTCTTATTTCAGCTTTATTATAACAGATTTGACTTTTATCCGAGATTCCTTATGCAAATCTATATCTTTAAACTGTTTTATTGCTTATGTTCAGAGCATCTTCAATGTCTCCAAATGCCAGAATGGCAAGGATTGCTTCTCTCGAGAACATGCTAGGCATTTCATCCAACTCTCTAGTTGCAATGGCCTCACAGCTCTCGGAAGCAGAAGAGCGCGAGCGTGCCTTCAGCAACCGTGGCCGATGGAACCAACTACGCTCGATGGGCGATGCGAAAAACTTGCTTCA
The DNA here is from genome assembly GCA_002525835.2 of Ipomoea batatas. Lineage (NCBI taxonomy): Eukaryota > Viridiplantae > Streptophyta > Magnoliopsida > Solanales > Convolvulaceae > Ipomoea > Ipomoea batatas. Next base: position 29,204,621 of record CM008331.1, read on the forward strand.
ATATATGTTCAACTCTCTAGCAGATGCAAGGTATCTCCTGGCTCAATTAAACTTTTCATCGTCGTTTCTTTCCTTCCTGTCAAAACTATTCTTCTATTTTGCAGTAGCTTTTGGCAACTCATGTTTGATTTTAAAAATGCTCTTGCTTTATGTGCTGTCGATAGGTGCCAACTTTGGGAGAAGGAACTTGAAACTAAGGAGATGAAAGAGCAGATGAAAGAACTTATCAGTGTATTACAAGAGAGCGAAATTCGAAGAAAGGACATTGAGAAGGAGCTGAAGATGAGAGACCAAACTGTTGCAATTGCGTTGGCAACTTCAGCTTCGGTAGGATTTTATATGCTCTATCTGTGTTGTATTTGACAGCAATTTTTTTTTGTCAGACCACGAGGTATCCTGAATAGGCCCTAACTGTAGGAGACACCTTTAAGCCCGTATCATACTCAGACTAATCCCCGTTAGCACTGGGCTGGCCCAATTAAGGGGCAAAGTGCTGGCCAGATTGATTTTTCCATGCAAGAGGGGGTTCAAATTCCCGACCTCTCTTAAGGGACGAGAGTGCACAGCCACTCACGCCAACCAAGCTGGTTATTCGACAGCAACCTTTAGTCTTTCTGTTTAATTATAATGTCACTGATATCACAGGGGAACTCAAACAAGCACTTAGCCGATGAAATGAGCAGTCCCTTGTCTCCAATACCCGTGCCTGCACAGAAACAGCTCAAATACACACCCGGGATTGCTAATGCTTCAACCAGAGAATCAGCGGCCTTTGTAGATCAAGCACGGAAGGTTGATCTTACACTTTATGGCATATTTTGTGTCCTTTTTTTCTTGTGGTGCCTTTTTCTGGTTTTACCTCTTATCATCCCAAGATCCTTACGGTATACTTTTGGAAATAGCAGATGGTGCCAATGGCAATGGGACAGTTATCGATGAAGAAATTAGCGATTGTAGGGCAAGGCGGGAAGCTTTGGAGGTGGAAGAGAAGTCATCACCAGTGGCTATTACAGTTTAAATGGAAATGGCAGAAACCGTGGAGACTCTCTGAATGGATCAGACACAGCGATGAAACAATCATGCGGACAAAGCCTTATGGACATTCCCTACCTAATATCTCAGCTAGAAATGGTCATTAGCTAGCGTGCGAGGAATGTACATTCCCCATTTGACATCTGTTCACCCGATACATGGTAAAGGTAGTGCTCCGAAATAAGAGAAGGTAAAAGATCAAAACTTTTAAGCCTTTTTTCACGTTCACTTCCCTAATAATGCAAGAACGCCATCTCCATTGACAGCTTAGTTTAACCGTTTTGCTATTGACTATTATTATTCAATGCCTAGCTTTGTGTCCCTTCTTCACTCACGCTGACACGTATTATCTTCTCGAAAAGCCTATGATGACGGTGGGTTTGGTAATCTGCAGGTTGCGTTTTAGTCAGTGGAAGCAGGAGGAGGAGTTTGTTTCAGCTGTAATGGAAGAACCGTATTTTAGGGGACGAGAATTTTTGGACTTAGATAATCATCAAAACATCTTGTGAATATGTTGTGTTGCTTCAATAGTGCCACCAGAGTAATCAAACAACTGCACATGAGATCTAGATAAAAGGATTTGAAATGTCTGATTGACTGATGCCTGTTAGATTTTCAGATAAGAAGGAAATGGTAGATGGTGTGTATAGATTTTGGTTTTTAAAAAAAAAAAGTATGATAATAGGATATTCTTAGGTCACAGCAATGTCAAGAGGCTATTTTTTTCCCTCTATTTTCATTCTTTTGATTTGTTTTTGGTAACAATTTGTGTATAGTGTGTAAGCACAGTATTGGTTTTAGTAAAAATAAGAAAATGAGTTCTGAAGTGTTCTCTGCAGATGCAACTATTTTCTTTACTGGCTCTTTGTTATGCATATAGTGCTATGAGTTAAACTGAAATAATACAACACTGTTACAAGATTTTGCTCATAGAAAAGATAATAAAATACTCATTTCATGGAACATAGCCCAATTTGTTTAACAGTTGATTTAGTAATCATAAGGTTCTAAGTTCAACTGCTTATTGGAACTGTCTATTGACCTTCTTGATTTAAACTGATCAATTCTGGGCAACTTAAACTGGTTTTCACAAGTGAGTTTCGCCCAAAATATACATGCGAACTAGTTTATCAAAAGAAATAAAATATTTTAAAAAGAAAACAAAAAAGTCTAGATGTGACATAGGTGCACAAAGGTATAAAGTCAATTATGGATCAGACAATTCTTCTAAGATAGCTTTTAGAAAGAAAAAAAAAAAACTAGTATTGAAAGTCAATCACTAAGAACTACATGCCATTATTCACACTAACTTGGGGACACAACCTTAATTCAGATTTTATAAACACCACAATGAGTAATGTTCTTCTCTCCTGTGGGAGTTAACCAGACCCCCACACTGTAGGCAGATGAAACTACTTCCATCAGACAGTGCATCCAGCATAACTTGTTTTCGACCGCTCTCCGTTAGTATTGAAGTTCCATGTAACTCAAGTTCAGTAGGGTGGTCCATCTTGTTACTTTCAGATGAGCCAGGTCTAGGGGGTATGGCCTCGGCAATTGCACACTCGGCAAACAGTGAAGCCAGTTCATCTGCAGCTGCACTTGCCTGCACTTTGTTACTGTACAGCTGGCGGGCACGACTAAGCACTTGACATACAGCCTCCTCCCCACCTCTAGTTCTCATTGCCATCACCACCTGTTAACCAGACAGGTTTTGTGTCACTGCTAAGCCATAATTTATAGTGAGATCAAAGAAAGGCAGAGCAGAACCTTTATGATGCATTGTATTTCATGAAAATACTATTTGTTAATGCCAGTGTAAATAATCAAAATGTCCAGGATAAGAGTCAAATAGGCCTTCTAACTTGCATGGAAAAACAATCAAGCCCTTGAACTCCAAGACGCTCCAAATTAACACTCGAACTTGTAAAAAAATGCAATTAAGGCTTTTTAGCAAGTTACCTCAAAGTTAAACTAGTACAGAGTAATTGCTAACTTGGCATATTACATGGTGCTAACATGGATTCTTTTGAATATATAACCTAAAAATAAATTTATAAAAAGATGGAAATCTAAGGTAGGCAACCACGGAGATCATCTTCTTCAAGTGTTCAGTTTCATCACCTCCTTTAAATGTTTAATCTCATGACTGGCTTTTTAAAATAAAAAATAAAAAAATCCTGTAACAATTTCTCCTTTTTCAGAGGATGAGAAAATTTTTCTCCTTGTCTCCAACCTGGAGACTGGAGATGATGATGAGGAGAAAAACTTCTCTTCTTCATTTCCTTGTCTCCAGATCTGGAGAAGAGGAGTACTCCTCTTGATTGTCTCCAGAAATGGGCAAAAGTAGCCAAGTCGATGGCTCCTTTTGCCCAGATCTGGGACGACGGCCATGGCTGCCTTTTTTTTTTTCTTCATTTGAAAAAATAAATTCTATAGTAATCTGCTCTTGTTTTTTTCCCCCAAATGTAAAAATATTAGTTGGTTAGATTAATTTGACAAATGGATGCCACATCAGCATTAAACTTATACATGGATGACACATCAACACTTTTTAATGGGTTACCTAATCTGCTAAAAAGACCTAATTTAAATCTTTTACAAGTTTGGGTGTTAAATTTGGAGCTTTTGGAAGTTCTAAGGGGTTAATTGTTGTTTCTGTATAAGTTGAAGGGTCTATTTGAGTATTTGACCCTTATCTCAAATGTCCATAACTAGGTTGTCTAGGTACCCAATCTGTAACCGCCCACACCACCCACTCCCTTTTTTTTCCTTTGGGGATGAAAAGTTGACCAGTTTAAAACCCTTATAAACCCAAAGCAACACATTAACCTCATAGTTCCCGTATTTTTTAACGATGAAGAAATACTCACAGAATTACTTAAAGCAATTAGGATCCAAGATAAAGGTCAGATTGCGATTCACAAGGTAATGACTGAACAAGTTATGCCATAATGAACAGATTATTTCTTTCTCTAAAAGCTCAGTGTAGTAAATGCCTCAAGGGGTTTGGAAAGTTTTGGATCACATTTAAAGCTCAAATTATCCAAGTCTAAATTAATACATTTCTGCAATTCTGCTACCAATTTTCCACGTGTCATTCCTTTAATCGTTTAAATCAATGAAGTCCTAATACTCCCCTCTTGACCACCTTTACATTAAAATTAGTGTTCCATAACTCCCTCTGCTCCATTTTAATCAATATAATTTGTCTGGTCATAATGACAAAAGGAACTATTCAACGGAGAGATGGCTGCCTAAATTTTATCGTTCATATGAGAGTCTAACAGTGAAAGCGGGATGAAGAAAGTCCCTATTTCCTCGCTTAAATTTCCAATCATTTTGTTGATCATCTTCATTGTTTCCTCAATCCACTCCGTGATCGTGATTTAGACAACAAACACAAAGCACATAGGTAGCAGTTTTTATTTTATAATGTTTACAAACAATCCAGTTGTTTTTAGTTTTGAGTTTTCGTTAGTATCCATAAATCATAATTATTTTTACTTAAACTGCATAGAGCCTCACCATGAAGCCATTAACACCTTACCAATTACAATTAACTGTAAGGTTTCCTTCCATCATTTATTTATATAACCTAAAGGATCAATTATTGGGTGAGTATGCCAAATGTGATCCTTGTAGCTAAAACTTATTTCCTAGGTTTTCTACACTACAGAGCTCATATACATTGGCCTGTACCTATAAAACTCATCTTCATGGTGAAGAAAGTTGCTATCTTTGCTAGTTTCCAGCAAATGTACTTTGAGCTTAACAAATTGGACAGCAAAAAGAAATCCATCAATTTGTTTATGCATTAATGCTTCAAACTCAAAAGTTTTTCTCTTTTAAAATAAATTTTAAACTGCAGATGAGTCAGTTTCAGGAGGAACACTTGTAACATTCGTAAAAGAATTAAATAAAAAGAGGAAAATTCAAAATGAAAATTAGAACTTGAAAATGAAAATGAAGAGGAGAGAAAAAATGTACCGCTTGGAGGGCTTGTGAAGGCTTGTTTAGATCGATAAGTTGGCGAGCCATTCCGAGCAAATTTCTGACAGCCTCCTCGTGGTCTGAATTGGACGGAAGCCCTTGCGGTGGAGGAGAAGGCTGCGCCGCCGTGTGCTCCGCCTCCATCATGTCAGCATCCGAAACATCCATGGCATTTCACTCTCCGGTGAGAAATTCTCCGACGAAAAAGTGTGTTTTATCGACGATGCCACTACAAGATTATCGCAAAAAGAATAAAATAAAAAACGGATTTCTCTAGAGATCTAATTACTTTTTTCTAGCAATTTCTTCTCCTGACGACTATCTCACCTTCGCTCTTCACCCAATTCTCAGTCCCCGGTCGAGTGCTCCCTGGTGGACCGGTGGTTATCGGAACATGGTGGAATCCTTCATAGTGGGCCGGTCCAAATATGGTTTCTTTAAGGTTAATGGGCCTGTCTAAATCCAAACCAATTGGAGTTGATATGATGGCCCATGCAATAATTTTTGGTCCACACAGCTGTGTGAATCATGGTCCATGCAATAATTTGTCAGAATTACATATATAATCTATAATTTAAGTATATAATATATACTTTATAGTTTATAAATATAATTTTTACATCAAAACTATAGGAAACAGTTTACATTAAATAATATTACTAAGCTCATACACTATAAGATTCAAATTTTCCTTACTTAACCCGCCTAAAGAATTGAGACCTATGAGACCGTTTCACACCAAAATGTGCCTAATTTGATATTTATTAAAGGGACAATTTTTATTTTATTTTATATCCAATATGTCAAAATTTAGTGCTAATTATTCATTTACCCTTCCCTGTATACGGGAGGTGGTGGGTTCGAGCCTCAGTGGAGGCGTTGCTGTCTCTTTGTTCTTCAGTAGGTTGAGAAAGTAGTTTATGAACAGATACTACACTGTAATATAGTCAGTAGCATTCAAAAAAAAAATTATTCATTTACCTACTTTATACTTAACACATGGAACAATTATTGACCCACGCTATAATTGAAGCAAGAAATATAGGGGTTGTTTACTTCATTTTTCTGTTTTTCTGTTTCCAGTTTTCCATTTCTCCATTTCTCCAGTTTTCCTTCTCCATTTCTCCAATTTTCTGATTTCATTTTACACATTTAATTTTTAAATAAAAATTTTAGTACACTAATAATAAATGTACAAAAGGTAACAAAAATCGATAAAACATATTACAAAATAAATTACAACTATTTCAATCATTTTAGTACATAGTTTGAATAAATAAAAAAAAAATAATAATAATAATAATAATAGTAATTAAAGAAAAAACGATAAAGGTATATAATAATAATCATAATCATAATTAATATTAATAACCCTAAACGACAAAAACTTGTGTGATACCGTTTCACGGGTCTCAATCTGTTAGACAGATCGAATCTTTGAATAATAAGGTCAAATATTCGATTCATTAATCAAAGATCTAACTTGTCTCACGGATTGAGACCAGTGAGACCGTCTCACACAAATATTTAACTAATAATAATAATAATAATAAGTAGGTTTTCAACAAATAATAATAAGTAAATAATACGGACTAGTAATTAAAGGAAAAAGGGTAAAGATATATAATAATAATAATAATAATAATAATAATAATAATAATAATAATAATAATAATAATAAGTATGTTTTCAAAAAGTAATACTACCTAATAAGTAAATAATACGGAGTAGTAATTAAAGGAAAAAGGTTAAAGATATATAATATAGTAATAATAATAATAATAATAATAATAATAATAATAATAGTAGTAGAAGAAGAAGAGGGAGGTGTGACGTGTGTGCAATACTCAGAAAAAGGGTAAAGAAATAGAAAGCACAACTTTGGTTTCGAACCCTGGACCTCCTGTGCACGGTACTGTGGACGCGCGTGTTTGCCATGTCTCCATTTGGAGAGATCCAAATTTCCTTTCTCCAAATTTGTATACAAAGTGGAAGAATGGAGAGGAGTTAGGTAAGTGGAAAGGCAAACTTTCCATTTTCCATTCTTCCACTCTCTCATTTCTCTATTTTTTTGGAAAATCCTCCATTTTTCCAAGTTAGTAAACAACCCCATAACGTTCCAACAATTTGTTTGTAAATTAAAAGCAAATCCAAAAACCACAACTTTCAAAAACCACAACTTACTATGAAGAAATATATGTGAGTTGGACGATGTTTCATTCATTGATATCTTGGATTAGCACCGCTTCTTAAGTAAAATCAAACTTTATGAGTATAACACATATTGAATTCGAATTAATCTCACAAAGAGAATATGAGATATTGTATAAAGATAAAAATTATAAATAATTTCAGGAGAGGTGATTGAGCAAGTAGAGTATTATTCTCGTATTAGAAATTTATGAGTTTTATTCTTGTCAATTTCGAATCCTTCTCAATCAAACCCGTTGATGTGTAATTTACTTTTAAAAAGTGATGGACTAAAGTCTAAATATAATTAACTTGATAATGGAAGACTAAAAATAACTGGGTCAAAATAGCTATTAACAAATAATCTATCAGAGAAAATGTCATTGCCCAAATTTGACCCGCAACTAATCTGACAGTAGACTGACACTCTTCTATCCATAGTCCACTTCCCATTGCTTAATGTCACACTCAATTTTTGTTAAATTTTGTAATTTACTACTTTGAACATTTTTTCACATTCAGCTCTCAGTTTATAATTTGATCATTTTTATATAGTAACAAAAATAGTTATTTTTCGGTGATCTTAGTGTAATTTATTTTTCTTGCATGGTTTATGAATTATTAGTTATTACATATGTGATGTTTATTTAGCGCATGTCTTTAGTAGTGGTTATAGATTTCTCTCGTTACCAAAAAGAAAGAATAATTATTCTTTTATTACCTATTATATCTTGCGCAAAAATTTATGTCTAATATTAAAACATTGATCAATATAAATAATAAAAAAGTATAATTCAAGTTATATACACAAATAATATATGTATAAATTTATAATATACACACACATATGATTTATCATTCATAAAAATTTAATTAAAATATAATCCATAATTAAATTAATTATATAATGAATTTAATAAAATGATTATTAAATAATTAAAAAAATTTATGATAGATATAAGTGTATGATAATAATGATGGAGTCATCAACGAACGTTAAAATTAAATAGTAATGGAATTATAACAGCGTAAAGATATTTTTGTTTAACAATATCGAAACCACAAATCCATATATCATGATCCTTGTGCATTATCCCTTGTGTTTTAACTTCTTCCGATTGTCTTTTAACACTTTTTTTTAATTGACTGAGTTCAATTTAAAATAAGATTTTTGTATTTCTCCTCCTCCAAAATATTCAAATGGTCAAATTAATGCATTATTGGCTACCATTTCACATTTTTCTCCCAATAATTATATATTTCTGAAAGCAACGCTACGGCCTAAAAAAGACTAATCTAGAAACCTTATGCCACCTACTATACGCCATCTAGAAACTATAAACCTTATTCTACCTTAACTTCAACGTGTTATGTAACTAAATTAATTATTTATTTATCGAAATTGATGTTTAAGTGTTCAAAACATAATTCTTATATTTAAAAGTCACGAGTTTGATTATTTTTAACACATATTCGATCAAATTCATCACATAAGATTCTAATAATAGGATTTACTTCTCTTATATGATTTTCGAACTATTATACACCAAAAAAAAAAAAAAAAATTTACACATTACACATCATCATTAGTCGTTACGAAGTTTTTTCATCGCCAGAAAAAAAATGTATTTATTTAAATAAAATTTTGTAACTTAATTTTCAACCCATTAAACAATAGGCCAAAAACTATGGGTAAAAATAATTCTTTTGTAATCGTATCATACCAAGATACTACGTTACGAACGTGCAAAATTTTATATTTCAACTTGTGTATATAAAATAATAATAATAATAAAAGTTATAATTGACTTGATTATATATATGCACAGCATAATAATTAAAGTCTACGTTATTCTTGCATAGTGTGTATGCACTAAAAATGACATGTTGGTTATAATAGTCAATTTATCTTAATTTATTATTCACGTTTACTTTTCTTTTTTTCTTTTTTCTTTTTTTTTTTTCTTTTTTGTTGTAGATTCAACTATATGTGTGTTGAAGACTTGAAGTTATTATTTTTATTATATGTATAATGTATAATGTATAATATGTATTTGATCAAATGAGAATAAGTTCTTAAAAGAGAAATATGAATTAATCTCAATCTTAAATCTGAAAAAATTGGATGGGTTATATCAATTTTTCTTTTTAAAAAAATGCGGTGGTATTTTTGTAATTATCACAAACTTTACTATATAAACCTGAACACTAAAATCTGCAATTCTCATACTTTTTCAAATTATCGCATTTAGTATTGGCATTTTATATATTTAGTATTAAACGATTGCACTTGTAAAATTGTGAAAATGCATTGCAATTATGGTTTCGATTTTATAGTTTATGATTGAATTTTTGTTATTTTATTTAGTTCAGTGGTCCACTCTTTACCGCTTAGGTCTAGCATTTACTGTTTAGATTTAAAATTTAGTTGTTTCTTTAAGTTATAAAATTTATTAGGTTTGCATATTTAGTTGTTAAATATTGCATATTTAAGTGTTCAAGTTTGCAAATAAAGTTGATGATAATTACAAAAATGCTACCGAATTTTATTTTAAATCTGATTAGATCCATCGAATTTGTACCGATATAAGGCTGATATTAGTTCTTATTTATCTCTTATAGTACTGGTCTCACAGGATTTTTTATATACATATATATAAAGTCTACCCAAATTATCACCAAACCTACTAACTAGTGTTGAATTGAAGCCGTTGACTTCTTAAATCTACTTGCCCAATTTGTGCTCCAATGTCCGATCTCCATGAGTGGGTTGTCAAACACTAATCACTAAACAAAAATCTCCCATTTTTCCATGCTAATCTCAAATGTAAAGATTCTTAATCTCCTCAATTATATAATCTATTAAAAACCCATTTGATCAACACACGAATACTAATCACACTCCACAACCAAAAGTTTCAACTACTATCTTCGAATCATCAACGCCCCACTTACGATGCGTTTTGATTAAACTACTACCAACTGGATGCTTATTTAATTATTATATTCTCCATTGACTGCTTAATATAATCCTGATTTGAGCAGGAGTGCTGATGCGAAATTGGGTGGAAAGTGGAATAAGTGGACTTCTATGCATGAACCAACATCATTAAAATAATGGATAGGGAGAACCAAACCTTATTTTATACAACATTGGGTTGTATATTGTATATAATAAGGTTGAAAATGGAGGCTAAAAATGTAAATGAGAAATATCACTTAAAGATCAGACTTTCCAGACCGATTCGGGCGAAAAACATTGTCAAATGGGGAATTTGGCTATTTCTAACAGTAAGATGGAGATTCTATATTTATTACAGCACGTTTGATTCACAAAATGAATTTTAAAAGAATAGAAATACTATTCCATAAGGAATAGAATAGAAATTTTGGGTTGGACTCATTATGCGCAATTCAGAAGTTTTGAAATTAGATTAATTCGATTCAGCAGATTCACGAAGTTTAGAATATAGTTCGGTGAATTCAAGAAATTTGTTTATTAAAATAATTAAAGAAAAAAAAGAAGGAAGAGACATCCACAACTTGCATGATTCAATTCCCACCAAATCCACAATATACATCTTGTTTGCTTTTGCTTTTTCCACGCAGAATCAAAAGATTTCAACGGCGAATAAACAGAGGGGAACAAATCATGAATATAAACAAATTTCTTATGTGGGACCCCCCAGGTGGGGTCCCACCGGGCACTTTCCCGGTTTTCTACGGGAATCTAATGCGCCAGGCGTTGACCAACTCGGGGCATCTTTGTTTGTCCTTTTTCATCTGGCAACTTGAACAGCGGTGATTGGGTTGGGGTTTGGGAGAACGATCTGGGCCGTCGGGTGGAGATCGTAGGGCTAAGATGACTCCAGGATTAGGGCAGATGGTGCCTCCGTGATGGAGCGTGAATGGTTGTGATCTCCCTCGTAGGTTACAATCAACATCGTTGGATCGTCCAATGCTCTCTCCACATGTTTTCTCGCTGGGCATCCTCTTATACTACTGCACTTGTAATATCCCCTGAATTTTTTTTTGTTTCAAACATTAGATTTCAAAGTTTAATCTAAATAATGTTTCGAGGAATTTAAGGTATGGTGTGTGATGTTTCGGGGGTTTTTAATGATGGCAATATAACGTTGTAAACTTACCTAGGATGTGGAGAGCCTTTGATTGGTTTCTGGCCGTATTTTCTCCATGAATAATCATCCGGGGGAATATCGGCCATCTTCAGGCTAATTGCCGGAACTCTAACCACTCGTTTCACCCTTGTTTTTCTGTTAGAATCAAATATAGTTAGTTTTTCAGATTCTTAATAAAAAGAGATTGTTTAGTATATATAATATATAAACTTAAATATGCAATCCAACTATCAGCTTAGACTTTTAATTAAGATGGAACACGTGCTTTAATTTGATATTATAGTAAATCTGTAATTTACCTTTTCTTGGGGCAATGGCAGCGGCCGGAGGCGGAACCGCCGGCGCTGTGGCACTTAACGGCGGCGTCGTCGATGGAACTGGACTTGCGTTTGAAGGAGGAGGTTGAGAGCGGCGGTTTGCCGGCGGAGGAAACTTGGGAGAGATTGGTGATCTGGAAGCCGGAGGAGAGAGACGGCTGCACGCTGTCTGTGTCGCCGGTGAGAGAAGAGATGAAAGAGCCGGCGGGAGATGGGGCCGCCATTGCGGCGAAACTGATGGTGGTCGACGGCTCTTTCCGGTCAATCGTATTCGCCGCCGCCGCCGCAGTCTTCGCCGCCTGGTGGTGGTGGTGGGGGAGCGGCGGTAAACACTGAATCGGCTTAGGGTGATAGATTTTCTTCTCGGGTTTCTCGGGTTGTTCTTCGCTGACCCGGATCCGGCTACTCGAGTTCTGATTAACCGGAGGAGGATCTACTTCCCTCTTCTGATTCACAACCGGTCCTCTCCTGAACCGGGCGTGTCCGGTCCGGGACCGGTCCAGCAAAGAAATAAACTTCTTAAATTTCGTCACGGCGGCGTCCGCCTCCACCTGGTAATCGGCGGAAGAAAACGCCGGTAACGGCGGAGCAGCAGAAAATCCACTGTTTTGCTGCTGAGACTGAGAAATCAATCTGATAAGCTTCTCGACGCTCTGAAGGCCGGCGGTTGCCGCCTCCTGGACGGCGTTTTCCTCCATCTTCCCGCCCAAATCACTTCTGAAACCACTCATCAACTCCACCGCCATCTCCGATCTCAAAACCCTAGAAATCACAACACTCAATAAAACCAGAGAACTGAAGAAGAAGAAGAAGAAGAAGAGAAGAAGGAAGAGCTGAAATTGGCGAACGGTGCCGGAGAATATATATAATGGGAAAAAGCAGAGGAGAGAGAAAAGAAGGGTGTCTGAGAGTCAAACTTATTTTCCTTTTTGTTTTGTTTTTTTTTTATTTTATTAATTTTCGAAAGCGTTGTCTATTCTGACTTTATTACCGTCAAACTACGGAACCAATGCGGAGACTCCACGTGGAAGGTTCAGATAGAAAGAAAAAGTAAACGGCAATTGACCAAACATCTTTAATTTGAACTAACGGGTAACCGGGAGAGGTGGGTTAGTGAACTAACTTTGCCATAAATACCTCACCTTTAAATCAACTAAATTTATTTCTTGCCCACAACAAAGGAAAGTTGCTCAATATTTATATACTCCGTATTTATTTCATAGAGTCATAAGGCAATTTAAATGATCCCATTATTCAAATAATAGAATAATGAATTAGGTTGCTTTAAAAAAAAAATCAACAGGTTCAAGAAATCTAGTTTTTAAAAGACCCAATTAATCACGGTTGACTAATAAATAAATTAATAAACCAACTTACTTGCCATGTAACTGTCTATGTCTACCAAATATAATTTGAAATCTCACCATTAAGGTTCAATCATCAATTCATTCAAGAAAAGTCATAAAAATGTCATCGGAGTATAATCTGCTTAGCACCTTTTATATTAGAAGATAATTATGAGTGTAATATAATTTTCTATGTGGTGGAAAAAAATTAGAGCTTGGTACGGCATAGGCACAAGTGGGTGGCCGAGATCTAATCTTGTGATTATGGGTATTTTTGGTGGGGCCGGTGAGGTAGAGTTGACCTTTAACAGCTTTTAATGCAAACATACATTTGGAGTAACGAGGGCTTGGGGTTCCGGGCCCCACCCGCACAACCTTTACCGGTAACCGGAACATCCTTTAGCAAATGCAACAAAGCTCAACTGGGATCTGGGTCCTATTCATGTAAACTATTGGCCCAAGCCAATCATTGTTGTGGAAATGGGCTGATGCAGCCCAATCTTCTAACAAAGCCATTATTTGGATCAAGTGAACACCATTGTTGAGTCTATGGGCTTACAGGCCCAAATCCACTTTCGTGTTGGATCAAGTGAACACCATTATTTGGATCAAGTGAACATCATATTGTGTGTATTGATTAGTCAGAATAAGAAAGAGGAACTTGGACCACTAAGCCCAAATTAGGAGAAAGCATGCAATATTTACAAGTTTAAACTCTAAGGGGCCGTTTGGTTCACGGAATGTTAGATTACCTTAGGAAATGTTAGATTGTTGGGAATATTAGATAACTGGGGATGTTAGATTCCTGTGTTTGGTTTAAAATTTAAGTAGGTAAATAAGACAACGGAAATAAGATAAATTGATTAAAATGCTAAAAGCTCAATATTAGGAATAAGATAAGGGAATGTGAGATTACCTAAGAAATCGGGGTGTATCTCACATTCCCTTTCAATAGCTAAAAACTTCATCGGGAGGTTATGTTACATTCCCTGGGAGTTTTACATAAGTTGAACCAAACATGGTAATCTTATATTACCAAGCAAATATAACCTTAATTATCTTATATAACTTGAACCAAACGCCCCCTAAGGGCTTTCACCGCTCTAGCCCTAAAGACGGGTGGATGGGATAAATCGGTAGGATATATCTCAATTGACTTATAGGCGCCCTCAATGCTTGTACACAGTATCTATAAAAATTTCAAATTCATACCTACATTTTTTGGACCCTATAGCCAGCCACCACTAGCAAAACAAAACTTATGTTTTGATTTGGTAAACCAATTAAATTGTGTTCCGAGGAAATAAAAATCAATATTTGATAAAGAAGAAGTTTATATAATTCATGGGAATTAAAGGCGTATTAAAAAAAAAAAGGTGCATTGTAATAGAGTTAGTAGTATTAAAAAAAAAAAGGCGTTTGATTTTTGCACAAGGTTGGTGAGTGAAGTAAAGGAATTGACAATGAGAGGGAACAACTTTGTTCAACGCAACATTGTCAAATAAGAGATATTGTTAGGGAAATGGGCCCAGAAAGATTGTTGGGCCGAGTTTCGGAACTTCGTTAGGAATGGTTTGGTGGACAAGAGAGGGAATGGCGAATAATACCGTAGACAATTAGGGATGGCAATGTGCCATGTCCCCGTTTGAAACGGAGGCGGGGACGGAGAAAATTTTCTGGGATCAGAGACGGGTATAAAGAATTTTTCAATTCCCCACCGGGGACGGGGACGGGGATGCCCCACCCTGCCCCGCCCCGTCCCTGTCCCCGAATAATATATATAATTAAAAATAATAATATATATAAACTTTTTTAAATTAAAATAATAATTTTTAATATTAAAATTACACTAATTTAAGATGTTGACTAAAAATTGATCGGGGACGGAGAATCCCCGTCCCCGCTTAATTCCCCGCGAGGACGGGGATCGACAATTGATAAATGTTTACTTTTAATATACTAAAGGTTCATTTTTAATTAGCAAATTAAAGTTGAACTTTCAGTACATTAAAAAAAAATATACCTTACAAATGAACATTCAATATATTAAAAATAAACGAATATAGTCCACGTTACAAGGTGGACCACGATCCACGGTTCCACCATATAATGATTGAAGGGCGAGCAAGAAATGCATGATCAAAAGGGCAATCCAACGGTTTATAGGGTGGCCAACCAGTTTGTTAGGTGACTAATTGATCAACTATGATATGCATGATTAATCTGTCGTGATCGAATAGTAACGTTCATGTGGAACTATTGTTTGTGTATAGGGTTATTACGTGAATGAGATCTATGCAAGTTCATAAAATCATATATCGGATGTGTTATTGGGGCCTACCAAACACTCAATGTTGAAGATATTTTTGGTGATGATATGAGATGGGCAAAGCAACAAAATGATGGATGTGGTTTTGCAGATCAAATTGCAGAGATGATGAAAGAGCTGTGGGCATGTGCTTTTAAGTCCAAACCCACTTCTCCACTTGCTCTGAACCCATAGCCTGGTTCAGACTGCAAAGCCTCAATATCAAAATCACTAATAATTACATAAAATAATATTAACACCTATTATATGATTTACCTCATCTACCGGTCTTCAGGACAGGAGCTGCGAGGGACTTTTAAATAATAAATAATCTTACTTTATTTTTATGTTTTAATACATAGTTTTTTCAGTTTATACAGGACTAATTATAGCCTCCAGTTCCCTGCTCCAATAGTCACTAGATTATGTAAATTCGAGTCACCTGAATAACATTTCAGACCCAAACTGAAAAGCCAAACTTCAATGATATTTAACTTGAGATCAGGTGATCAACCAGTATGCTAACATAACATTAGAACGATCTTACTTTATTTGATTGGTTAATAGAGGTAGGTGGGCCCACCCCACACCCCACACCCCCAATGCATTTATACATTCAGCTACCTATCAACTTCAATCCCTTTCTAAAGTGTGGGCACATGATTTATGTTAAATTCTCAGGGAGGATTGGAAATTTTGGGAACATTATACATCACTTGCTACGATTTCTTGTCAAGGGTGTAAATGACATTGTTGGGATATTCTAACTTCCGTGGCGACTATAAATTGGTTTGATTTGACAACTAAAACATTAATTAATATGAATTATGTTAAACGAAATTTATCGTTGGTCCATTAAAGTAATGATGAAAATGGATAACATAAAATGATTCTTTTCACATCTAGTTTACTTGGGTACAGCCATGCTTAATTAGTACTCCGTATTTTTTTAAGGCACCAATTAGTATAAAATATCATGGTTGCGCCACAATCCATAATAACGCGGTAAGGGATCAAGCCAGTAGATGAAATATAATTTCATATCTAATAGTTACAAATTTATTTTTTGTCAACATTCTCTAGGTCAAACTCATTATAGAGGGTCTGTCTAATTTGGTTGCAGGATATGCGGGTGTTTGTGTTTTCACTAGTTTGATTTACTAGAAAACATATATGCCATTGGTACTTGACTGTGCATTTTAGGTGAAATTTGTTTTGTGTCTCTAATTTAAAAAAAAATTATAAATAGGTAAATCAGTCTAGATTATGCATGACTAATTAACATAAATCAATAAAGTCAATAAATAATTATCATGAGAATTACTAAATAAATAATTATCATGGGAATTACTAATCAATCTTAATAATAATTAATTTCCTTACGAATGTACGTTGTAACGCAGTGTAGTACTTCGAGTTACATTAATTAATAACAAAAAATTAGGTCCAAGGAACCGACGTGTAAATGACAATAACTTACCATTCACGGTGTTCATCAACCATAGAAAATTGGAAGTCTTTAGGGACAGAAATTCAATGAATATTATTGCTTAAATAGCTGAATTTGGCAAAATCCTATCGTATTGAGTGTTGACCTTTATAAAACCCCGACTGGATGAAAAGATAGAATGAGAAGCAACATCGCATGAACATGGCTAGTTGCCTTTTTGTCTATCTTAAGGAACATTTTTAATTAATATACTTTCCGTAGAGGATAAGGATTGCTTATTTCAATAAAACAAAAACAATAAACAAATCTTGTGCCTTAAATGCATTTTCCAATTGTGATCTAAGTTGGGATTAAAAATGAAACCAAATCATTTATTTGCAAGAAAGTAATCTAGCTTGGAGTAAAGTCTCATTTTATGACTTTAATCGGTAAATGGTTATAAGGATGTAAAACAACTTGAGTTGGCCATAGCTAATTATAAAGAGGTAAATCAAATCTAGATTAAGTTGTGACCTAGTTGGCTAGTTGGCAAAAGAATCATAATAAAATAAATTAATCTAAATTGTTTATAGTTAATTGACTCAAATCAAACAGACCGACAAAGGACCACCATAATGATATAAACCATCTCTAAGTGAAGCTAACCAAAGTTGCCAATAGCAAATAGGCTAAAACCGAAAACGCCAATAAAGAACTCTCACGTAAGTATAAATTAAAACTTTATAATTATCAAACAAAATATCCCATATTCTTGATTGGGACTGACCCAATAGAAACCAAATCTCCATGCTATGATATGATGTCTCACAAAATGCTAGATATTTTGCTTTTGCTTATAACATTTGAATTCGATATCTTATCCAAAAATTATGGTTTTCATTAAATGAAACCTTTTTTAGAAAATTGTAAAGCAAAACTTTTTGAAAATATATATTGTGTTTGTGGATTTTGTTTTCTATTTACAAGCTGAAAACCATTTTCTCATGTTTCCAAAATTTATTCTCGAATTGGGAAAACTACATACTCAATGTGAATTTTTTTTTTAATTTGAAGAATATAATATAAATACACGAATGAATTTCAGGCACTTTTTTAACAAGTTTTTTAAATACTACTTACATAAATATATTTTTTTTCTCAAAAGAAAAAAAATTAGTTTGAAACTTTCACGTGAATCTCACCCTCTATGGCCAGCATTAAATAAGTGATATTGGAAGATCCTTGGCTATCGGTGCTTGAACGTGGAGTCCTGCACTCCCATCAGGATGATCTGATCTGATGATGATAATAATATAATCCTAATCCAATATAGAAGGAGATATTTATTTCTTTTCTCTTTTTTTTGGGGGGGCCAAATTTAGGTCCAGAAAAACTATGTAATCAATATTTAAGTATGTTTATTGAGTAAATTTGTATTGTGATTTTATTTGACAATGAATCATAATGAGATAAATCAGTTTGAATTAGTTATAGCTAACGAACACAAATCAATAAAAAGTGAAACTTGAAACCTTGTGATTATTAAGTTAATAACAATGGTAACTTGACTAAAGTATATATAACCGAAATTTACAATATCAAATGGTAAATTGTAAACTGACAAACTTATAGAGTTACACCTACCACAAGGAAACGGATGCAGCAGTGCAGCACGGGGCTGCGGTAGACTGGTAGTTGAGGTTTTCCTTTTTTTTTTTTTTTTTTTTTGAAACCAGGTTTTATTTAAATAATAATAATAATAATAATAATAATAGTCAAACAACTTATGCTCAGATGACGTGCAGTAACTCTCTCATATGGAAGGTCATGAGATCAAACTTCAATGGAGATGTTGTTATTATCTGTTATATGTATATACACTATAAAACATTTTAAAATAATAAAATATTGCAGATCATGGTTCACATTACAATGTGTATGATAAATAAATGTTCATTTTTAATATAATGAATGTACATTATTCGTATACTAAATGCTCATTATATCAAATAATTTACTTTCAAAATATGAACTTTAAGTATGTATTAAAAATATACTGTTAGTATATTAAAAATGTAATGTCAATGATTTACCTTATAAAGCTTATTATAGTATATGACGTGGGGTGTCCTTGAGGCTGGGGATTCAATCTTTTGGAAGCAAAGCATATTATAGTCTATATATCACTATTAGTGGTTTTTTTTTTCATTAATAATAATTATCCAGTGCCATCACTTACAGCCCGTTTGGTTCGCTGGAAAATATTTGAAGGAAGTGGAATTCAAATTCCATGGAAAACAAATTACCAGGAAAATAGATTCCAACCAAACAACGGAAAAACACATTTTCCTCCACTTCATGGAAAATCTTTTCCATGGAAAAGATTTTCCACCCAACCAAACACCACCTTATAGTTGAGCCAAATTTGTGGGTTCGAGTGGGAACATATAATTCTAAATATATTATTCTATATTTATGTTAATAATATAGAGCAAATACCAATTTTGATCCCACGACTATTAGCAAAATGACAATTTTGGTCCACATGTTTCATTTCTGCCAATTTTGGTCCCACGACTATTGTTTAGTACCAATTTTGGTCCACGACTACTGTTTTAGTGCCAAAATTCATCGCGCCGGTTACCCATCTGTTTAAAACGTGCCAAAATCTAAAATTTTTGAAGGTATTTTCGTCATTTTCAACTCAATATCCCAAATTTGAGCATGAATAAAGAGATTTAAGCCCTAAGATTGATCACAATTCACAATTCTCCTCCTCACATTAAGGTAAAATGAGGAGGAAAACTGTGAATTTTGATCAATTTTAGGACTTAAATCCATTTATTCATACTCAAATTAAGATATTAAGTTGAAAATGATGAAAATACGCTTAACAATTTTAGATTTTTGCACGTTTTAAACGGATTGGTGATCGGCGCGATGAATTTTGGCACTAAAACAATAGTCGTGGATGAAAATTGGTACTAAAACAATAGTCGTGGGACTAAAATTGGTATAAATGAAACATGTGGACCAAAATTGTCATTTTGCTAATAGTCGTGGGACCAAAATTGGTATTTGCTCTAATAATATATGTTATAGCCAAAGGTAATTTTCACTTTTGGGAATTGAGATGGTCCAACAAGGCAGTGGCGTTTGTAGATACTTACATAATTTGCGCCAATCACTATATGTATCGTGTCCGATCTGAATATCATATAATATTACTTATAAAGAATAATATTACAAAGTAGGAACAAAATCAAAAATAAAAAATAAAAAGTTGAATAAGCTATTAAACGGCACATGATAATGCAATAAGACCATTTTTTTTAAACATGCAATAAAACCATTGAATCTAAACAAATTACAATTGAATCTCTAATAAAATCTAAACATAAAGTTTTAGGTATCTTAAAATTGCATTTATCATGTTCGGTCATTGATGTGAATTGTGAATCATATTCAACTTTGCTGCCTTTTATGTAAGTCAATTAAATAATTAAAAACCACTGGTACTACTTTCATCAGTAAACTGTATTAATTTAATCTTTCAAAAAATCTTTTTTTTTTCTTTGCCTTAATGTCAAATAGCACTGGGAAAATTGGAAATCTTCGATTTTTTTTTTTCACCGGTAAACTGCATTAATTTCATTTTTTTTAGGAAAAGGAAATTATTATTTTTCCTTTATCGGATATCCATTTTCCTGGTTGGTCGGTCACTTTACGAGGTACTACTGCCCCTAGGTCGCACATTTTATTTTCATCAATAATTTATCCTACCAATCTCGTATGGTTCGCATGCTTGCCGCAACTACTTTTTTGGTTTCCATTTTTTGGTCCCTTCCTCCTTATCACTTTTCTACCTTTTCATTCTCTCCATTCTTACATTGTATGTTTCTCACTTCACTTTTATTACAAAAATCATTTTCCTAAAACAATTCTAATCAAAAAAAAAAAAAAAAAACATAAGCCAAACACCTTGTACACCGGAGATCATGAGATTGAGACTAATGAAAGTACTTAATAGGTTGAGAAAATATTTATAACCAGGATAGTACTAAAAAAATATAAATTTTGTGAATATATAGGGAGCATTGTTTTTGTCTAATGGAAGTACAGTTACAATGACCATAATATCCTCCTATCTGCCTTTAAATTAGACTCTCCCACTGCACTTCTTCAAACTACACCTAACACCATTTTCTTCTTCTCCCAACCATGGCTAGACTTTTGATTCTCTTCACGTTTCTGTTCGCCGTCGTTTCCGCCGCGGCGGCGGCGGACATGTCTATCATAACCTACGACGAGCAGCATCCGGCGAAGGGCCTGGTCCGGAGCGAGGACGAGGTGAAGGAGATGTTCGAGTCGTGGCTGGTGAAACACGGCAAATCGTACAACGCCGTCGACGAGAAGGACAAGAGGTTTAAGATCTTCAAGGACAACCTTAAGTACATCGACGAGAAGAACAGCCTCGAGAACCGGTCGTACAAGCTCGGTTTGAACCGGTTCGCGGATATCACCAACGAGGAGTACCGGACCGGATTCCTCGGCTCCAAAACTCGCCGGAATATGGTGACGAGCAAGAGCGACCGGTATGCTCCGGTTGCCGGTGATAGCTTGCCGGACTCCATTGACTGGAGAGAGAAAGGCGCTGTTACTGGAGTCAAAGATCAAGGCAGCTGTGGTGAGTTTACTCTTTCATCTTCCATTTATGCCTATTTTACCCCTCGTGATATGTGCTTGGGATTTCACCAGTGGCACCCTAGTAAATTCACCTCACTATTATGTCCTTTTTACTTGTCAATCACTGTTTAATTACAGTGTACCAAATTCCATTCATTCCGCCTAACATCCCATTATGGCCCACCTAACCCAAAATGGGCCTTGGCTTGGCCCATGAGCCACCTTTTTGGGCCCAAGCTGATTCTCTAAAATTAGTCAACTTACTCATTTTGTAATTAAGTTACACAAGTTCTACACTCGATAAGAGATCTAGCTTTAAGCCAATCTGTCACTTAGCTTAGCAATTATTATGCCAAGCACTTTGTGCCCAATTGACATGTAGTGGCTACCATCAGATGGGAGGTCATGAGTTCGAGTCTCAGTGGAGGAGATCTCGAAATTGACTCTTTGTGCTTCAACAGGTTGAGAAAAGTATAGATGAACAGATACTAAAATGTACATTATTTGTTGATTTTGTTGAGCTTCATTATGTTGAGAAAGTATATGGACAGATACTACATATAATAGAGTCAATAGTATTAAAAAAAATATATATTATTTTATATTATTAAATAATGGATGTTTAGTATACAAATATTAAAAATATATCATGATCCACACAATAATTTGTCTTGATAGATTAATGCGTTATAAAGGTATACTTTATGCATTGTAAATTGTACCTTATTTTCCAAACATAAATATAAATATATATTTTAATAAAATGGGAATGAAACAGGGAGTTGCTGGGCCTTCTCAACAATCGCAGCCGTTGAAGGTGTGAACCAGCTTGCGACGGGCAATCTGATCTCCTTATCGGAGCAGGAGCTGGTGGACTGCGACCGGAAAATTAACCAGGGCTGCAATGGCGGCGATATGGACTACGCATTTCAGTTCATCATCAAGAACGGCGGCATCGACTCTGAGGAGGACTACCCTTACACCGGCAAGGATGGCAAATGCGACTCCTACAGGGTTAGCATTCCACTTTTTTTTTTTTTTTCATGTTATTTATGTTAATAATAACAAACACATCCTTAATTTAAGTTAAGATGCGATTTTGGAATCTTTGGTGTGCAGCAAAACAATGCCAAGGTGGCTTCAATTGATGGGTACGAGGATGTTCCTATAAATAATGAGAAGGCGCTGCAGAAGGCAGTAGCAAGTCAGCCGGTCAGTGTTGCCATTGAAGCCGGTGGCTATGACTTCCAGCTCTATACATCGGTATTATTCTGTTATATATGCTATAGATACACAAATTTCCATTTCCATCATATATGTACTCAATTGTAATTCATAGTCAAGTTTGTATGTTAGCTTGGTAACTAGAATGTTACAAGTTTGACTTCCAACCTGAGCGTCTTATTGCCATTATTGGTTTTAGACAGTAAGTTATGAACACCTTAGATTGGTTTATTTGATCCAAACCGTAATGCAAATGTTGGGGCAACCTAGACAAGTTTGTCGGGCAGCTTGATAATTAGAAGGTTATAAGTTTGACTTATAGTCTGAGCGGCTTATTAGCATTCTTGGTTTGAGACAGTAAGCTATGGACAACCTAGATTGGTTTACCTGGTCCAAACTGTAATACAAATGTTTGGTCTGACTGTGAGTTTAGGAATCTCCATGCTATAGTTGAGGCTGAACACAATCCTTAAAGTATTAATTTGTCATGTTTTATTGTTTTTCCTCATAGGGTATATTCACTGGATCATGTGGGACTGATTTGGACCATGGTGTGGCTGCTGTTGGATATGATAGTGAGAATGGTGTGGACTATTGGATTATTAAGAACTCGTGGGGTGACTACTGGGGAGAGAAGGGGTATGTGAGGATGCAGCGTAATGTGAAGGCTAAAACCGGGTTGTGTGGTATAGCTATGGAGGCTTCTTACCCTACAAAGACAGGGGACAATCCTCCTCCAAGCCCTCCAACCCCC
>CM008331.1:29354999-29366961 GCA_002525835.2 Ipomoea batatas
TTCAAAACACTATCATTATATTACAAATTTACTAAAATTTAGAACGTCTCTCTTGCATGTCACACAAAATATCTATACTAAAAACCATTTATACTAAATTGTTTTTCAATGTATACTAACAAATAATCATTAAAAAATGCGCAATAACTTGACTGCGGGATCACAATTAACATTTGATCACATGTAATATAATGATAGTGTTTTAATATTCCAGTGACTTACTTGATGAAGCTAGAAGAGTGAAGAAAAAGAGAGCAAAAATGGGTTTCTGCATTGCTTTGGCTTTGAACATTGATGGCAGTTTTGGATCGGAGCTTCTTACAACACTAGAATTGATCGAAGGATGTTTTCTGGGTAAAATGGGGAGAGAAGATCAGAGGGTTATATAAGGATTGGAAAAGGGTTTATATATGCATGAGGCAGTTCAACAACCAGGCTTTAAGCCAAATTCATTGAGGCCAAGATTGTGAGAGTTTTCACATGGAAAGTGAGAACTCTTATTTTATTTTTATTTTTGTTTACAGTTTGAAGACGAAGAAGAAGCTCTGCAGTTGAACATATAGGAGAAACGCAAAGCTTATGCATGCATGGACTGATGAGGATGTAGAGAGCCCAATACTATTGAGGTCCAATAAATAATAGTGTTTCAAAAAGATAAATTGAGGAAGATTTCAAGCCCAACAATAATTAGAGATGCATTTCGACATTCAATAATCCAATTTGATGTGACAAATTAATGGCAATTCGCAAATGGGACAAAATTATATTATGCACCATGATCTATGTTGTAATGTAGATCATGGATAAATGTTTATTTTTAATATAAATGTTAATTTTAATATATATGTTCATTTTTAATGTATTAAAATTTTATTTTTTTGATAGTGGTATGCCTAAAAATAAGCATTCATTAGTCATTAAAAAAAAAAAAAAAAAAGGGAACTCCATAAAATAATGAACATTCAGTATACTAATAATGACCCTTATTATTATTAGTATTATTATTATTATTAGCTTTAGATTTCACAAATCTTGTTTGTTAAGCGGTTCGCGAATAGGGTTGCCCATTTACTTGCTAGCTAGGGAAGCCCTTTCTTTGTCTGACTGCTCGGATTGTACACTCGTTCCATTTCCCTCCATTGCTCACGCTTTGAGCATGAATCTTACTTAATGATATTTCTCTTTCGTTTTTCAAAAAAAAAAAAAAAAGACCCTTTATGTTAATGGTTCATCTTATAAGGTGGACCATATTACACGACATAATGATTAGGTAAATGGATCAAGGGATGGTCCGCCTTACATAATATATGTATCATTAGATTATTGTCAACAAAACTAGGGGTGGGTAATTCTGTTCGGTTTATCCGAATTGATCTGATCCGATTCGAACTAGTAATACAAAACCGAACGGTTCGATTAAAAATCGAACCGATCGAACTGAACTTTGTTAATTAGGTTTTAATAATAATAATAATAATAACAAAAACAACAATAAAAATAATAATAAAGAAGTAAATCTAAGTCCCTTGATGCCTGCTCCGTCGTTTAATTCCTATTCTTACTGGTATAGTGGTATCTCTCTTAAATTTTTTATTTGATTTCTTTATAGCTTGTTACCTACTTTGTTGTTTGCTGCAATTGTTCTTTACCTTTCAATTAGTACTTAGTACTTAGTAGTATGTTTGGACTTAGAATTGCTATTTTGTTATATAAGGCTTTAGATTTTGGATATGGATAATGTGGTAGTATGTTTGAAAAACTAGAAAACACTAAAATTTGGAAACTTAAATCGAACCTAATATCGAACCAAATTAAATCTGAACCGAAATTGAACCGAACACTGATGTTAAACCGAATGGTTTAAATTTTTTTTAAATCGAAACTAAAACCGAAAAAAAAAAAATCGAACCGAAACCCAAAATTCCCATCCCTAAACAAAACATTTCTATTTCATTTATTATAGTATAGATATCAAAATCTATTTACAACATAAGATAAGAAATTATAATAAAAACTAATTGCATTTGTTAAAAGTTAAAAATCATTTTTAGAAAACTAATGGTCAACCATTGATTAAACTTGGTGGGGCATTGAGATCAGTCTTCATATTTTTACAACTATTTCATTTATTTTGGTATCAATATTAAAGTCTATTTATAACATAAAAATTATAATAAGAAAAACTAATTGCATTTGTTAAAAACTAAATCTTTTTTGAACTAATTGTCAACCATTGATTAACCCTTGGAGTGTTGAGATCATTCCTCACATTTTTACTGGAAGGGTTATTCTTATTTGAACTCACCAATAATACACACACACACACTAGTTTTACATGTGCATTGTCTGACTGATTTAATGTCCAATGCTTGTATTTAAATAAGTAATTCCAAGTATATCAATGCAATATTATAAGCAAAAGTTCATTATAATTGACATTAAAAGTAATGTTTAATTTGTACTTTTCTAAAATTAATTATCTAAATACTTATTGTAGTTGGTATGGTATTAAGTAGTAGATATTACCTTTGGTTGGAATTACTCTAAGTTTTGTTAATTAGCGTTTGGATAGATTTGTCATTGTCTTCGTCTTCATTGCTTGTCCGTTTATCTTTTGTTGATAGTGTCTCATGTACAATTAGGTTACTGGTGCTAATTTGAAAAAAGAACATATTTGGTCTAATTAGTTTTGTTACATTAAAGAAATAGATGTTTGAAATCCCTAAGTTATACCCTTATATTAATATTTATAAAATTGATCCCATCATTTTTTAGCCATTGATCATCCTAAATGATGGATGGATCAAATTAGTCCACATTTATCACGAGAAACCTAGTTCACATTTGATTATGATTATATATATATATATGTTATATGTGTGTGTGTGTGTGTGTGTGTGTGGGCGCGCTCAAATGTGGTCGCGTCTTTCTGTGCGATCGGTGCGTGGTAACCCTAAACTACCCTAAATATTTAAGATCTCTTGCCTTATTACACTTACTTCAATTTCCTAAAGCCTCTTGATCTACTTTCCTTATCTTGCCCACGAAATCCTCTCCTGATCTTCACCATTTTAGGAAGCTTCCAAATTCGCTATGCCCGAGCTACTCTATATGCCGACTACTTCATTTGTCCGGACTTTAGGGCTCGTCTTCATTAGGGACGAGCTTCCAACCGGTTCCTCCTCCCGCCTACTCGGGCTTGCCCTTTCTGACCCTTCGGTCCGTCCTTCGATATCCCCAACTACCAAGGCTCTAGCTTCGTAGCGGATGAGTCTGACTTCTCCCAATCAACTTTCTTAGCCTCGTATTCTTCTTCTCTATTACTCGCCTTCCCCACATAGTCTTTCCTCTCCAGCTTCTCCACCTCATGTAATGTATTCTACTCATTCACCCATGAGTGTCAATCGTCATTCGATCGGTCAGCTCGCTCGACACCCAAGCCGACCTTATCTTACGACCAGTTTTCATTAAGTCTGATCTTTCTACCTTACGTCATTCCAGGTCGGTCATCCTTTTCTTATGAGTGTTTAACTTCTCACTACCCATCATCTAGTCCCTCACTTTCCCGAGTTAAGCGGAACACGACTCAGGAACGTATCCAATTTCTTCCTCAATCTATCTTTCTGACTTAATTATTATTCCACGCCTCTTCTGATTTGTCCCAACGGGATTTCCGAGGTTACTCCCTCTACACGTCCAATCTCGTGTTTAATCTCTTTGTCCAATCGCTGGTAACAAATCTTCTATCCTTATCTTTTAGGGAGGAGACAAACCTGAAATGGTCACATCACCGTCATTCGCCTATGACATCCGAACTCGAGCCACGGTCACATCTTAAGTAGGGTTCTTAGGGTCCGTCTCATCAAAGAACAATTACAAAGGAGTGCTCACAACAATTACTGAGAAGCGGGACACTTATGGAGATGAGCCGTTGCACTTGTTAGGAGGTTGTTAGTTCTCATTATTGTAGTTGGTACCATGTATAATATAAAAGTTGAGCTCATATAACAAGTTTGGGGGACTCTCGAATTCTTAACTGAGAACTTACTCTATTTATAGCAATACAATTGTCTCTGTTCACTTATACACAAATATACTTCGATAACCATATTTACCGTCAGTTTTAAAGCATATTAAATCCTCATTGTGTTGCCTCCCTTTTCTCTCTAAAACAAAAAGCTTTTCTCTGCTGCTCAACTTCGGCTTCCACCGCCGGCCTCCGGCCGGAGCTCTAATGGAGCTTTGAGCCGGCGGTTTTGGTCACCTTCTACGTTTACTCTCGCTCTTCTTCCGCCCCGACCACCGTCGCAGCTTCGTCCGCCTCTGACCACCGCCACAGATCTTCTTCTTCCGTTTTCTTTCCCTTTGAATAAAATAATAGTAGGTAGGTATTGAGGTTTGTGTTGGTAGTCTTGAACTCCCAACCCTACTTTGGCTTTACCACATTTTATTTGTTCTATTATTGTGTTTTCCTCTCGTTACTTTCACGGGCTTTTTCCTCTCGTTACTTTCACGAGCTTTTCATTATCATTAGCATAAATCGTTTAGTTTGGTTTCGGCAAGTGTTGATCTTATCCTGGGCAAGCAAAAAAGAATGATGATGAAGACCCAGATCTTTGATGAAGCTTTAAGCTCCTTGAAGGAACATAGCTTCCTAGTTATGAAACAGTTTGCGATTCAAGTTTTCTATAGCATAGTTAGAAAAGTTGTTTCTATGTCTGACTGTAAGGATTGGTTTACCATTTCATTGATCGTTGATGTAAACGTTTTATGTTATGAATTAATGGAATAACTACGTTTACCTTCAAAAAAAATCCTCATTGTCAAATTTTGTTTGAATATTCTGGGAAATTAATACTAGGTCAAAGACTGAAATGGGAAAGTTTTACAAAATGATGATAAAAATGTGAAACTTTTGAAAATAGGACAAGATGAGGAAAACCACATGCGTTTATACCAAAAATAAAAGTAAAAATAAAAAATATTCATGAAAATCACAAAAGACGGGTATTATACTAGAGACTCAAGTGCCACTTGCGTCTCTGGGTCGTATACACGAAGCAGGTGAAATGTAAGCGAAAAATGTGTTTCTTGTATTCTACGGTAAACGCAATTACCACGTGCATTTCTCTACGAAGAAATTTTCGCTCACAAATTCATCACTGAAATATTTGAACAACTTTTGATGAACAAATCTAATTAAATGGATTTTATTTAAAGACTTACGAGACCCATCCAATGGGTCTCGTCAGTCATCGACTGACAGCCCATGTGGGCTTGCAGCATCGGCGACAGTCCATGTGGGCTGCCGACCTAGAGAAACGCAAGTGGTAATTGCGTTTCTCATAGAATACGAGAAACGCATTTTTCACATGCGTTTCACATGCTTCGTGTATACGGCCCAGAAACACAAGTGCCACTTGCGTCTCTAGTATAATACCTGTCTTTTGTGATTTTTATGGAAAAAAATTAGTATAAACACATATGGGACAAGAAACACATGTCCCAGGTGAATTTTTTCTCTGGTTCTTTTTTCAAAATTTTCTCATTTTTGTCATCAATTTGTAAAACTTTTCTATTTCAATCTTTGAGCCAATTGACACTCCCCAAAAGGGGGAGTTAAAAGAACTAAGAAGCTAGGTTACAAGAAAAATCGGTGGCCAACCACTAAGATGCCAGCCAGCTTGAGATGACTACTTTATTCAATATTCATCCAAAGTCATCATCATGATGCCAAAACATATTAATTTGTTGCTGATGCTACTTATGTACTAAACTTCCATTTTAAGAATAAAAAATGACCAAAAAGGAGAACGAAATGTCCCTACAACATGTGCACCGCAACCACACAAGTCTTCCTGCCTTGAACTTGATCTTTTGTCCTTGAGACGTCGCTTAACTTCCGCCAATCTGCAAATTATTCCCCGCCCCATGTGATTTATGACTTTCAATTCATTTTGAATAGCTCACCAATTAAATTCATGACATCTGAAAACACCAGGTCAACTATTAGAAAGGAAAATTTTAAAAACACGAGCTTACATTGAGCAGTTCTTATATCGAATTGAAACGAATTGAAACTACAGTTTATTCTAAAAGATATTGCCTTACATTTGTTTTGATATTATCGAATGAAACTGTAGTTATATCAAAAAGTAACTGTAGTTGTGTTGAAAAGAAAGTGCAGTGTATATGAAAAGATACTGAATAACAGTTTCACTTTTGTGTTTGATATTATCGAATGAAACTGTAGTTATATCAAAAAAGTAACTGTAGTTGTGTTGAAAAGAAAGTGCAGTGTATATGAAAAGATATTGAATAACAGTTTCACATTTGTGTTTTTATATTATCGAAAGAAACTGTAGTTATATCAAAAAGTAACTGCAGTTGTGTTGAAAGGTAACTGCAGTTGTGTTGAAAAGAAAGTGCAGTATATATGAAAAAAAAAAGTGCAGTATATATGAAAAGAAAGTGAGTGGCGCGAATTCATCCATCTGTTTTCATTAATCAAAACGACGTCATTTTGGGACCGCGGTCCACAATGTGGACCACGGTCCACGATATAATTTGCGTACATTGAGGGGGTTTTATTAGCTAGAGATAAAAAAGGAAAGTTACGTTTTTCGTTCCTAAATTATAGTATAATTTTAGAATTCGTCCATAAATGTTGGTCTTGTATACTTTTTGTTCCTAAGCTATTATTGGTGTTACATTTTTCGTCCGTTTACTAACAAAGCATTAGGGACGAAAAGTGAACATGAGAATTAACTTAGGGGCGAACGAGAAGTTAGTTTATGGACAAAAAATGCAACACCAATGATAGCTTAAGGGTGAAAAGTGAGCAAGATCAACACATATGAGCAAATTCTACAATTATCTTATAATTTAGGGAGAAAAATATAATTTTCTTAGATAAAAAAGTTTAACAGTTAATAGTTTTTATGATGACAATTCACATCCACCCATGAGCATCTATCTTCCAAAATAATTAAAAAAAAAAAAACTTATTATTATGGTGACCAAAACTTAAACTAACTCAACCACCCCAATGCTGGTAATAAAAAAACAAACAAACCAACCAACCAAAGCGTAGAGTTCTTATTTTATTTTATTTTGCCAGCTTATAGTCAGCAAATCTGTGTTAGTATTCTTGACCAAATCCTTGGTGGCACATATAGAATTCACATGCAGAGTGGATACATATATTCTCTCACAGCCTGTAATTAACTGAAAACTAATAGACAGTTTGCCTTATCCAACAATCCATTTCTTTTAAACACCCATTAATGATAGTATCTATTCTATACTTTTTTAATATTTTTCAGTTCAAAGAACTAATATCTCACTATCGAATTTAATCTTGTAACCACTCATTTGAAAGGGTAACGAATGTAACTAATATTCCGCCACTCTAATTCTGTAACCACTCATCTTAAAGGATAACAGAAATGTCATCGCACTACATAGTAATTAAGACCGTCCGTTGATATTTAGTATGCCCAAAAAACAAGTGATTGGGAACCTTCCAGCTTAGTTTTTCAATCTTTCACGCAATCAGTGGAGAGACAAAGCAAAAGCCAAAAGGGATGAGACAGTGGAGAATGACACAAACGCGTTTGAGTAAAGAATTTATAATACTCCGTATTATTTACAATAACAATTTGAGGTCAACAATTTAGTACATGTTTCTTCTATTCCCAAAAATGAGAAAAACAAAATTATAATCTTTCTGTCATAAAGCCTTTGCTCACACCAAGCTGTCAATTAAACAATCCAATCAAACCACGGCAATCCTAAGAGGCTAAGAATATGATATGAAAAACACAAATTTGTCAGGAAAAAAAAAATGAATGAAATGAACTTTTGCATACTTTAAAATGAAGCAAACCGTGTGGGACCTTGCTCCACTTCCTATTGTGAATTGTAGGGAATGTCATCTGCAATCTGTTGAACCGAAGGTATCAGCGAATCCCGAAGGTTTCGTGGGAATACTCGACTGCGTTTGGCTGTAGGAGAAATCGTCAAACATTCTGGAAGTCCCTTCGTCGGCTTGCCATCTTTGAAGGGCTTGCGGGAGGCTCATATCGAGGTTGATGCCATAGCTTTCCTCTTCTTCGGGTCTCGAAGGCCGCCACTGCTCCACGAGTGGACTCAGGACATTCACGGCATGCCCCATGTCCGGTCTCTGGAATGGCTCCCGGGCGGTGCAGTGACCAGCCAACTCAGCAACCTTGGCAATGCTCTGATAGGTTTCCTCATCATCGGGGTCGAGAGTAGGGTCAATAGCCTTTCGGAGGTTGTCTCTGTTGATGAGGACCCTTCGGAACCATGTGACCAGATGAGACCTCTCGTCTGGCATGGTCTCATCTAGGGCTTTTCTACCCGTGATAATCTCCAGTAAAATAACCCCAAATGCATAAACATCAACTTTCGTTGTGACTCGCCCGGTAGCTATACGAAACAGAAAGATATATAAGCTTTCATGCTCATAATAACAAACGCAATTTCATGCATATCAGATTCACAACATTAACTAACACAATCTAGAGTTTAATTAGTTATCCGACTAAATTTCTTTCTTAAATTACTTCTCCTTTCTCCATATCTGGACAGCTAGTATACTCTCTATGTCCCATTTTATATGAGCTACTTATACAATGAGGCTTCACTAAACATTCAATGAGCAGGATAAGACCACTGAATTAGTCTTTGTAAATTGGTTTGAAGATCAGCTTTATCATAATATCAAGAACTAATGTCAAGAAGATGATATGACTATAAAAGGGTGTTCAATTATTTCATACAAGAAAATGAAATAAGGATAGATAAGTAGTACTCACCAGCATATTCGGGTGCAAGATAACCAAATGTCCCAGCCAATCGTGTCTCGACTGAATACTTCCCATCGGGGGCATTTCTAACCAATCCAAAATCGGCAACCTTGGCTCTCATATCATCACTAAGAAGAATATTAGTGGGTTTTAAATCTCTATGGATGAAACTTTGCTGTGCTAAGCTATGAAGATACTCCACGCCCCTCGCCACATCTAATGCTATCGTTACCCTTTGCTTCCAAGTCAGAGGCTCGGAGCCATGCTCTTGCCATTCAAACAAGTGCTGGCCTAGGGTACCCTGTGGCATATACTCGTACACTAAAAGCCTCTCGTTGCCATTAATACAATAGCCAAGAAGGGCGACCAGATGCCTATGTCTAACTTTGGTAAGGACTGCGATTTCAGCTTGAAACTCACTCATTCCTTTGGTACCCATCACCCCGGATTCCATCCTCTTCACAGCAATCTTAGTCCCATCATGTAATTCGCCCTTGTAAACAACTCCGAACCCTCCTCTCCCCAACACATTCTCTTCGCTAAAATAGTTTGTAACTTGTCGAAGAACCTGGACCGAAATGGCAACATTTCCGCCTTCAAAAACGGGGATCTCAGTATGATCACCACTGCTCTGGCTCTGCAATTCACTCGCGACACCCGAATATCCATTTGCAGAACCAACTACACTAGCCTTCATCATCTGCTCACTCTTCTCGGGGCTCTCAACCCTTCCAAATCTCTTATGCTGCCGCTTCATGTAACACTTGTAAGACACAAACAACACAACTACAACAAAAACAACAGCAGCTATAACCACACCAACAATCATTCCAGCTGAAACGGATGACCCGTTTGAATTGTGAGACGATGGATTGTCACCGGGAACATCTGAATTCTGGCCAGAACCCGGTGATCCACCACCGGTACTCACATTCTTCCCAAGAAATAAGTTGCCGCTATGAGAAAAGGTTACAGAAGATGGAAAAACAGGTATAGGCCCAGACAAATTGTTATTGGACACTTCTAGGACTTGAAGATGAGGCAAAGTAGTCAAGCTCTCCGGAATAGGGCCAATAAGATTATTATCATTCAAATACAGGTTCCTCAATGAAGTCAAATTGGCAAGAGCGGGCGAAATAGTACCTGAAAACCCTTGCTTTCTAAGAGTCACGGTAATCACATTCCCCTGTCCATCACAAGAGACAGATGCCCAATTGTTGTTGCACGGATTATTCCCTTGCCAAGATTGGGCGAGCGTGATTGGATAGCCAAGACCCCCAGCAACAGCAAGAAGTGCAGTGACCTGTGGATCACAAGGTCCAGGTGTATCCTTACAGAAAGTATTACCAACATTATTCTTGACGTTTTTTCCAAACTCAGGCATCGGACCCTGCAAATTGTTGTTCTGAAGAGTAATGTTCACCAATTTGGGAAGAGCCGTTATGGAAACTGGTACAACCCCGGTCAATTGGTTGTCTCTGAGCTGCAAATCGAAGAGATTTACGCATTTGGAAAGGTCAGGGATGGGACCCGTGAAGGCATTGGCATGAAGCCATACTTGGGAGAGTTGGGCCATTGAGGAAAGCACATCAATAGTCCCGGAGAGCCCCTTTTGTTGGTTATTCAGCCACAAATTCTGTATCTCCGAGCTCCCAAACGACCCAGGCAGAGACCCAGTGAGGTTATTGTAGGATAATCTCAGGTTCTGGAGATTCGGGAAAGAATCGAAGAAATTAGGAATGACTCCGGTGATACTGGCGTTACTCGCGTAGAAAGATCCCAAGTTTGTGCTTTCGACCAAATAACTAGGAATTTGCCATGGGCTGAGCTCGCCATTGTCAGAAATGCTGAAAATCCGCAAATTGGGAAGACCCAAGAGGAAATCTTGGGGGATTGAGTTGAACTGATTGCTGTCTAAGTAGAGCTCTTCGAGGCTGGACATATTAGCGAAAGACGGCAAGGGCCCGGAGAGGGAGTTTTTCTGGACGGAAAGTGATCGGAGAGACGAGAGCTGTGTGAGATCAGAAGGGAGGTTACCGGAGATAGACTGGGAATCGAGATTGATGGTGACTACATTGCCGGTGGACTTGTCGCAGTTGACATTAGTCCAAGTACACGGATCTTTGGAATCGGACCAGCCAGAAGGCGCCGGAGAGAGGGCGCCTAAGAGCTTGGACATGACGGCGGCGTCATCGCAAAATGAAAGAGAGAGGAGGCCGAGTAAGAGGAGTAAGCGGAGAAAGGATGGAGCTTTCTGGGAGGACATTGCAGGTGGGGTTTAGTTACGCGGCGGAGGAAGCATATAAGGTTGGGTGTTGCACGGCGGCGGTGATGGTGATGGTGGCGGCGGTGGCGCGGTGTGAATTTGGAATTTGAAAAGACTTTAATAAAGTTAGAGAAGAAAAGAAAAGCGTATGTTGTGGTTGTTTATCATGTTCTTGAAGGATTTATGCTTATCAGCTTATGGTGACAGCTGCAACTTAACTGTATCTACGCAAATTCCTTATTCTTTATTTTTATTTTTATTTTATTTTTCTCCCTACTTTTTATTTTCATGTTTCTTTTTGAATTTCCTGTTTGGTTGGAGAATAGAGATAAGGAATTAGGTAGAAAAATAATTGTAATTTCATTAAAATGTATGATGTGGGAATAACGTGATAACTTAAATTGAAGTGTTTGATTGACAGGAATAGAATTATTGAGAATTTCAATACTAATGTTTGATATAAATGTGAATTAAATGGGAATAAGTAATAATGTAATATAAAGTCTAAAATACTCATACTTATTATTATTATTAGGGAAAATGACAATTTTTTCCTTATGTTATGTGCATATAACACTTTTTCCCCATGTGTTATTAAAGTGGTTGTTTTTCCCCCTGAAATGTTAAATTGACATTTTTACCCTTAAAAATAATTGTTTCATTTATTTTTCTTCTCCAAAAAATTATTACTTATTTTATTTTATTTTTTCGGTTCTGAATCGTAATCGTAACTATCGTTCCATACTATTTAAGTTCAATTGCTACAGTGTTCGATTAAGTTCGTATCGAACCGTAATCTTCCATACATATTAGTAATAATTGGTTGAAGAATAAAAATAAATGAAATAATTATTTTTCAGGGCAA
>CM008331.1:29396304-29406835 GCA_002525835.2 Ipomoea batatas
TGTTATTAAAAAATTATTAATGTATTGGATGATGAATACATCTTGAACTTATGTATAAAAATATTCAAGACTACTGAAACTTAATTCGATATATATATATATATCTTTAAAAAAAAAGAATTTATTTCAATCTTAAATCACATATATAATTATGTTATGTATTAAATTTTATTTGATTGAAATAACTTAATCGAAATTACAAATATATCACCAAATATATCACATATTCATTCTATTTATACTATTACATATATTACATATATTACAAATATATCACCAAATATATCACACCAATTATATCACACCAATTACATCATCAATTATTTAATCACCAATTAATATTACCATATTATATTACATTTTTAATATTTTAATTAATTAATAAATCCATTTATTCAATCACCAACATTTAACCATAATAAATTAATAATTAATAGATTAAGAAATAAATTAATAAATAAATTCATAAATAAATAAAATAATAGATTTTACCAAAATGCCACTAACTTTGGGCGGGAAACTTTAGAAGGAGGATAATGTTATTATATATAGATAGATTATTATTATTATTATTATTATTATTATTATTATTATTATTATTACTACATAAGGGTATTTATGTCTTTTAAAACATATTTTATTTCTATTCCTTAAACCAACCAAACACTGTAATATAATTCCTAATGTCTATTCCTTCCGCGAACCAAACAACAGAAATGAATTTCTATTCTATTCCTTGCCTATTCCATTCTTTATGGAATAGCATTCCTATTACCTCAAAATTCATTCCATGAACCAAACGTGTTGTAAGTTCTTTGAATTATGATTTTAGTTCGTTATGTCCATATTTGGTTAAGTATGAATAATGAATTTTTTTTAGTGTAAATTCGTACTTTATAGTTGGTTCATACTCTTTAGATTGTTTCATGAATTTGATCACATTAAGTGCATAATATTAGGATTAATTATGCAATTAGGGTTTGTGAGATTTTGATTTACAAATGACAATATATATATTTTTTGGTTAGATATTGTTGGAATTTGTAAATTCGGTCTATTTCTCATAAATTTGATCTATATTTATTAAAAAAACTTTTTTTAATGGGTTTAAAGTTTGAAATTTCAAAGTATATATTTATTACTTTACTACTCAAAAAAAAAAAATGGGTCTCTTTGGTTTGGACTCATTAGAGTTTGAATATTAAGTTTATGCTTTGAAAGCTCATATTAAAAATTGTCTTAAGTTATGCGATTTGTTTAGAATATATGGGTTAAATGCCTAATTTTATGCATATTAATTTGTCCAACGCATAATATTTTGTTAAGCAAAATATTTTTTTATTCCTTTAGCAATGCATAAATTTAGATTGAAATTATATTAGTTCCTAATTAAGTTGGACTTATTCATAAACTTTAGTTACGGTAGTGCCTAAACTTAGTACATTTGGACCGTTGATTTAGTTCACCCATTTAAGTTTTAATCATAGGTGAACCATGCAAATTTGGTGTATACCCTACATTTTTTTTAGGTTTATACCCCAAACAATTATACATTGAGTGCATATGAATTGATGAGGCATACTAGTTTTATGGCCATGACTTAAGAACATCTAGTGCCTCTAGTCCCCTTAAATATCATATATTTGTGTTTTTCCATCACGATCTGGTATAATCTGTTTGTTAAAATATTTTTATTATTCCTTGCCAATGTGATTTGATTTCAGTTCATTAAAGAATAGCCATAACATCTTTAATTTACTGATTTCTCTTAAGTTTGAATCACATAAAGGTTAGGAAATGGATTGATAATTGTCTAGTGATCTTATAATTTTTAATTTGGTTGGGGAGTAGCCGCA
Organism: Ipomoea batatas; assembly: GCA_002525835.2. NCBI lineage: Eukaryota > Viridiplantae > Streptophyta > Magnoliopsida > Solanales > Convolvulaceae > Ipomoea > Ipomoea batatas. The sequence continues at coordinate 29,398,161 of CM008331.1, forward strand.
GTATCCTTTAATCAATTAAAATTATATATTAAGCGGTTTATTTTGATCACATAAAATTTTAGACAAATCATTTGTGATTAATTGTATTTATTTATTTAATATGATGGAATTTAGCCCACAGGCAATTTCGTTATATTTGTATGATTAATTAGGATTAAATACTGGACTATGATCATAATTTTGCCCTCAGGCAATTATGTATCGGAATGTAGTTTAGTAGTTTTATCAGTAATGATAGAAATAAATAAATTTATTTATTTTATGGTTATTTGTAAATAATTTCCATCTCTATCATAAAGTTTAATTTTATGATGCAACCTTTAGATCATATTTCTTAACTTACCCACAGGGATTAAGAAAAGGAACATGATTTCTTTAAGTTTTATCATAATAGTTATAATGAATCTCGTTGATTAAAACTTTAGCCTACAGGCAAGTCTTATATCACTTGATTCTTTAACTCATTTGATAGTTGTTTCATCATAAAATTTCAGTTGGATCTAATTGAGTAAAACTTTAGCCCACAGACAAGTTTTATGTCTCTAAATTCTTCTGTCAATTTAATAATTGAGATAAAATATTATCATAATAAGGGTTTTAATTGGATTTAATAGAATTAAAACTTTAGCCTACAGGCAAGTTTTATGTCAATAAATCCCTCATCCATTAGATAATAATTTTATCACAATTTCTTAGAATTTATAAATTTAGTACAATTATAATTCTAAATTTTTCATGGTTTGCATTGGCAAAACATGTATTTAGTTACTTCCCAAAATTTAACCACTTTTATTATTTTAGTATGTCCGACTATGGTGGGGAGTTATGTCCCCATCAGTTATTAGTTTAGTTTGATTGGAACCAAATATTGATTATTTAGTATGCCCAACTAATGGTGGGAATTATATCTTTATTATTTAGTTGGTCAAATCAATTGTGAGTATGTATATTATTAATTCTGCTGAAGAATATATTTTAATCAGTGGGAGTGATCATTTAGAAAAAGATCATTAAGATGCTCCACTAAAGATTCCACAAGTATCAATCTTGTATTTGTTCATATAAATTCATAAGTTCAAATTATTGAACATTTGACTGTGCAACATATTTATGAAAATGTTGTAATAATATTAAAGAGTTTATTAGAACAAAACATTTAACTTGTTATACACTGTTATTTAAATAAATTCTTTAGCATAATTAATAATATACGTACTCACAATTGATTTGACCAACTAAATAAGCGGATATTAAGTATATGATTTGCTATTTTAATTTTAATTTAATATTAAGATTATATTAAATTTCCTTAAGAATTTTAATTTATTTAAGAATATATGCGTTAATAATATATTAATTTGTAAATCCAAGTATGCAATGTATATTTATAATTATTTTGTTACTATAATTATTATGCATTCATACAAGCATGCATTAGGATCGGATTTAACATATTATTAACTTATAATAGTATCATTCAATTTTGGATCCTTAGGTCAATTTAGGGCATTATGACCTATTAAGGCAGCTTGTTTGGTTTCTCATTTAATTTGGGCATATTTTAGTTCAATTTCTCACTTGAATTTTAAAACCTATTTTGAACAAGCTATTAGGAACCTATTTTGGGTCATTAAAGTAGGGATTCACCTTTATTGTGTGATATATATTTTAAATGGTAATTATAGCTAATTTATTTGACTTATAACATGTTTATTATGATAATAATATTGATTATTATGCATAACATGTTTATTAAGTCTTAATTATTACTGACTACCATATTTTGTTAATGGTATTCATTGTTGGTTATAATCTTAAGTTTGGATGTATTTTAGTACTAAACCTTTTTTTTTTTCATCCACATGATTATAGCTTATTTGAGTCATTAAGAATCATAGGCCTAATTTGAGCAATTAAGTGCTATAATTATTTGTATTGGGTTTATTTATGAGCCATTAAGGATTTAAGAATTATAATTATTATTTTTTGGCCATTAAGAATTATGACTATTGTTTAAGTTGATATATTAATAGTTTTCAAAGCCATAATAATAATATTAATTCTTTTAATAATAGTAAGCAATATAGTTGGTATATTGCCTTTACAATGGTAATTTAATTATTGAGTTAATTCCAGCAATGGTCCCCCGACTATGTTGATTTTCCAAAATTGGTCCTTGTCTTTTAATTTGGACGAAAAAGACACTGGACTATTGAATTTGTTCCACCATTAGTCCTTCCGTTTATAATCCGTTAGTGTGGCGTTATGTGTGAGGGTAAATAGGTCTTTTCATTTTATTTCCTTCTTCTTCCTCGGCTTGAGAACAACGCATCCCCTCATCACCGCCAACTGCTTTCTCTTCCGACGCCTCCTGTTTGAGATCATCACCGTTCCCAGATTGTACGTATTACTACTAATAACTAACGTACATGTGCTCGTTTCGATCTGCCAAACGGTGTTGGTGAAAGTACACAGCAGGGACAATGGGAGGGTCTGACCATGAGAAAAAGGATGGTCGCGAGGTTTCTACCGACGGTGACGATGACTCGGATCGTGGTGCCAAGCACACGAGTGATCGTGAAGCTTCATCTTATGCGACTGAGGAGGATGAAGAGTTCATTCAGATAGGTCGTAAGTGCAGTATCAGGGAACATCTTGAGATGGATAAGGATGATGAAAGCTTAAGGAGGTGGAAAGAACAGCTTCTTGGGAGCGTGGAAATCAATCCAGGTACAATATAATAATAATCTGGATCTTCTTCTTTATTATACAAACAATCTCGCCTCCCTGGCCTCCAGCATGCACACACGTACAGTAGCTACGTAGTCCAAGCTAATTAAGGCTATATATTAATTAATTATATTGTTGTTGGTTGTATGCTTAGGTTGCAACAGTTTTAGCAATGGTGGAAGTTGTGTATATAAGAATTTTTCTTAAAGACACAACAACAATGTTCAAAACTGAAGCAACCCAAAATGTTCCCTTGTTGGATTCTTACCGTCAAGATAAGACTGAGGAGGTTTTCAGGAATATTGCTCCATCCCCAAAGGACATTATTTGTTTTCTGAAGAACACTAGGTATATATGATCGCTCCAAAAATCTTAATACGTATAATTCAATGTACTTACGTATATTTCAAAAAATATAACAATGGATATGATATTCTTAATTTGTTGTTACATACATGCAGTTTAACATTTTCACTGGTGGCATTCATTGCATTCTTTAATTTTAAGGTTGTGTTGGTTAGAGTTGTTGTCTGGTTTGTATTGTTTCCTGCAGAAGCACAAGAACCTGATGTGAAGGTTTTGAGCCTCACAATTATCTCTGCAGGAATGCCTGATATAGTTGTTCAAATTCCTGAGAATGGAAATCCAGAAGGCCTGTGGTGTACCTTAAAAGAAGGCAGCAAATATCGGCTGAGATTCGCCATCAAGGTCAGCAACGAGATTGTTTGTGGCCTCAAGTACATTAACTATGTCTGGAAAATTAAACCGGAATCAAAGTTGACAGCTCTAAAGAGATGTTGGGAACGTTTAGCCCTCAAGTAGAGCCATATATTCCCTTTGGCATGTTTGCTAGAGGAACATATTCTGCAAGAACTAAGTTCATAGACGATGACAAGAAGGTCTATTTGGACATCACCCACACCTTTGACATTTAGGAGTGTGCAGCAACATCATAGGAGAAGAAACAGATCAGATGGTCATTTTGATCACTGGGATTACTTTGCAACCACGTACTGTTATCAAGTTAGGAACATGGAGTTATATATAGGGCAGCAGCGCAACCAATTCTATCTCGATGCTCCTTTTTACTGCAGTAGTAAGAGGGAGGAAGAGTGAGGGGAGAGCGGAGCGCGGCGTCCTCGTCGGAGAATCTGTGCTTGGGAGTTCCCGGAGGTAGCTGATAGCGGAGCGCGGCAGCCAATTCAGAGAAGGAGAGATCAGAAGAGGTGGCTGAGGCCTGAGAGAGAGAGAGTGATAGAGAATATTGGAGAGGCAACTAGCAAGCTGGACATGTATATATGACAATCTTAAATGGCGTTGTTTTCAGGCCCTGAACAAGAGGAAGAAGAAAGGCAATAAAATGAAAAGACCAATTTACCCCACACATAACACCTCACTAACAGATTATAAACGGAAGGACTAATGCCGGAACAAATTCAATAGTCAAGTGTCTTTTTCGTCTAAATTAAAAGACAAGGACCAATTTTGGAAAATCAACATAGTTGGGGGACCATTGCTGGAATTAACTCTTTAATTATTACTCTAATTTTAGTCTCCCTAAAAGACATTATTGTCTTGGTTAATTATTATATATGTGGTGATATGAGATTGGAATTAGGCATCCCTTTAATTGGCAATTTTGGTTACTATTATTAAGTTTAAGGGATAATCTCATTTATTACCATTCATAATAATTATTATATCTTGGTAATCTATTATGTTTGGAAAGATTACCTATTTGATGATTATTAATAATGGTAATTAAGTCATACCATTAAATCATTAAGTATAATTGGACGCTGCATCGAGGTTACTAGCGGTGAAGATGGAAAGAATTTTAGCACTATGGAGATGCGATTTGCATTATTAAGGTAAGTCATTAAGTTTCTTTATTGTTATTTTTTTGGTGCTACGGTTATAGTTAACTGCTATAAAATGTAATTGACACATTTTATTTCTTTAAGAAAAATGGAAACATTAAAGAATGTGTATTACCATACTATGGTTGTTATTACTAAATGTTAATGGTAATTATATGGTTACCTATTACCGTTAATACTTTAATGATAACATTATTATGGTTTTATTTATGAATCCTAAATTGTTTCCAATTATGTTTGTGGCAATGCTTAAGATATGAAAAAAAAAAAAATTTAGGCAACTGACCATTGCAATTATTGTACCTTTATTCCATAATTCATTTAGTCTTTGAATTATGATTAATGTTATTGCTCATATTTGGTTATGTATGATTCATACTCTTTGGATTGTTTCATGCATTTGATCACATTAAATGCATAATATTAGGTTTAATTATGCAATTAGGGTTAGTGAGATTTTGATTTACAAATTACAACATATTCTTTTGGTTTGATATTGCTAAAAATTTGTAAATTCAATTTATTTCTCATAAATTTGATCTTTATGCATTAAAACATTCTCCCATGGGAAGTTTGAAATTTCAAAGTATATATCCATTATGTCATTATTAAAATTGTTGGGTCTCTTTGGTTTGGACTCATATTAGTGTTTGGATATTAATTCTATACTTTGAAAGCTCATATTAAAAATTGTTATGCAATTTGTTTGGAATTGATGGATTTAATTAACCCGGGTAGCCCGAATCAATAAACCCGATAACAAATATAGGGGGTATGACAAGTGTGGATCAAAGTGCACCTCGGAGGTACTTGTATATATTGAATGGATAATAAAGCTATTACAGGAATAGTAAATATAGGACAAAGGTGTTGTTAAGACAAAGAAGTAGTAGATGTCTTGTCAGGACAATAATACATGTTTATATACTAATTGTAAGCCTAACAAACTGGAGAAAAACCCTCGAGCGCGCCTGGACCGCGTCCCACGCCGGTAATACCGCGTCAGCCCACGACTCGGTCACTGGGCCGAGCTCGGAGCNTATATATATATATAATGTTCTTCAATTTATAAGCCATGAAATACGGAGTAATTAAAAGACCATTGATCACATGAATTTTATAAAAGAGATCAGAATAAAAACTATTCATGCTCTTGTCTAGATGACAGTATAATTACGTTTTAGTACGTTAAAGATAAATATTACATATAAAGTTTAAGTTTGATGTGGTACGTACTAGGGGCAATCACACCATAGTTACACTACATTCCAAAAGCAAAATGAAATGGTATTTTCAAACCAACCAATTTGCCAAACCAAACCCAATTATTTGTAATATATTACATACTATTATATACACTCATTCTCGTTTTCTTCACGAACTTTATACGTCTCTCACTTTACCAACCCTTCACGCGATTTACCTTTTTTCTCTATCATTTATACTTGAAATTTTATGTTCACAACATGACATCCAACTCCCTTCTAAGAAATAAAAGTTTAAAGTAACATAAAATTCAGCAAAAGCTAACCCAAGAATGCATAACTTGTTTCTGCCACTGAAATAAACATTGGGTGTAACTAATAAGGGGAAGCAATGGAACGTAACCAAGTTATATCAATGCTTATACTATGATTCACATAATAACATGGAACTTTAATACATATTTATTTTTAATATATTGAAAGTTCATTTTTAGTGTGACAGAATAAATTGAGTTCATGTATCTCGTGCGTATGAAATTAATATATATTAGGAGAAGATGTATGAGAAGAGGAAATGATTCAGTGTATTTGGTGTGTATAGAAAAATGTATGAGGATTGGAAAAAATTCCCTTTGGTTAGCCATTGAATGAATAATAAGAGGAGAATTGATGAAAGTAGAGAAGAGGAATTCCTTTCTCTTCTTCTCATCCTATATATTTTCCAGTTTATTTCATACAAAAATGATGGGTTCATCCATAATTCAATCCAAACTCAGTTCATAGCTCTCATCTTCTCGATATTATTTATGATTGTTCTTTCATGCCTCTGAAATTCAAGATATATATATGAAGAACAATTTGTTTTTTGTTTTTTTTGAAAGTATGTATATGAAGAACAATTTGTTCTATCATAGTGTAGCCTATCATAAGAAGTAAAATTAACAAAGTTACAAAAAAAAAAAAATTACAATAGACCAAAATTGCGGTCTCCGGAACCATAATCATCAGTTCGAGGAAGAATTGGTCACGAGTACTGTGTTTTGCACTTCTGTTGATCATATACAAATTAAACAGGATGCTTTCGTAGTCCATAAGTAGAGCCATCAAAATAGACCAAGTCAACTTGTCCCGCCCTTTATATAGGTAATGGGTGGGTTTCAATTTTGGCGGCCTGCGAAAGGGCATCCCTCTAAGGCCCACATGCTAGTCGGACCTATGTATGTGTGTGTATATATATTCTTTAGTTTTCAATTTTCAATAAACATAATTTATAATTAATTTCCTATTGAAGGATAATAGCAATAAAATTAGAATATTATTCCAGTATATTATTAAAAATTTAGAATAATACTACAGATTAAAGAATAGCGATTTAGAATGTATTTAAAGAAAATTGGTATAGCCCCTAACCAGCAAGCCTGGGAGTGGCGGCACTGGCGGGGCTAACCATTATCCTGCCAGTTTCACTGGGCTGCGGGCTTTAACTTGTCATGCCAATTCGCATTGACAACTCTACATATATATAGGAAATAAAAACAAGTAAAATTAGAATTTGGCCTCCTTGTAAATCGACATGTTGATTATTGGTCATAAATCAACCTATGGGTATTGAGCATTTGGGCTCTAAAGGCACTCCCACCTAAATTCTATAGACCCTAATTCAATACGGCAAATTATTGCATGGACCATGGTCCACACAGTTGTGTGGACCAAAAATAAAAAGTACATTATTTTTGTATTGAAGGTACATTATTATGTAATGTAGGTACATTATTTGATAGTATATATCAAATAATGTACCTTCAGTACAAAAATAATGTACATACAGTACAAAAATAATGCATTTTTTATTTTTGTTCCACACAGTTGTGTGGACCATGGTCCATGCAATAATGATTGATTCAATACACAAAATTTACTTTATAACTCAATTAGGCCATCAAACTTTTTACAGTTGCAACTATGTACCTAAATATGTCAATTTAGTCAACAAGGCACAGTTACCCGTTAGTGACCTTTAATACCAGGTAATATAAATGTCAATTTTCTTTTGCGTAAAATGTATCAAACATGTCATCAAACTATATCTGTAAAGTCACTTAGGCTCTCAAACTTTTTAAAATTGCAATTAGATACATAAACATGTCAATTTAGTCATCAAGGCATAATTACCTGTTAATGACCTGTAATACCAGGTAAATATAAATGTCATTTTTTTTTTTGCATAAAATGTATCAAATAGGCCATCAAATTTATCTGTAAAGCAAATTAGACCGTCAAACTTTTTAAAGTTGCAATTAGATACAAAAACATGTCAATTCAGTCAACAAGGCATAATTACCCGTTATTGACCTGTAATACAAGGTACATATTAATGTCACTTTTTTTTTGCATAAAATGTATCAAATAGGCCATCAAACTTTATCTGTAAAGCCAATTAGGCCTTCAAACTTTACAAAGTTGCAATTATGTATATAAACATGTCAATTTACTTCATCAAGACATATTACCAGTTAGTGACCTATAATAACAGGTAAATATAAATGTCACTTTTTTTTTTTTGCATAAAATGTATCAAATAGGCCATCAAACTTTATCTATAAAGTCAATTAGACCCTCAAACTTTTTAAAGTTGCAATTATGAACATAAACATGGCAATTTAGTCATTAAGGCATAACTACCTGTTACTGACCTGTAATACAAGGTAAATATAAATTTCACTTTTTTTGCATAAAATGTATCAATTAGGCCATCAAACATTACCTGTAAATTCAATTAGGCCCGCAAACTTATTATAGTTGCAATAATGTCCATAAACAAAACAATTTAGTAATAAAGGCATAATTGGCTATACAGATA
>CM008331.1:29453444-29471057 GCA_002525835.2 Ipomoea batatas
GGGAATGATGAATAATTGGACGCCGTGGTGTGCCAGAATATTCTCGATCTACGAGATGGAAATTGATGGAAAGTTCCTTGAGAAAAATGGTTGTGAACTAGTTTGGATAACTACAGTTTTGACTAGAAGAAAACGTTATTTCCTATTTTTATTAAGGGAGGTCTAAATCGACTAAATATTATGTTTTCTTCTACGTACTTATACGTTTCACTGTGTTATCATACTTTACCCAAAATTATATATGTTTTCGAAAACCTTTATTTAAGTTTGAGTGATCCGCGGATCTCCTTGCTTAGCCGTCGCGCTAACTACACTTCAATGTGTCACTTTCAGATGGAGTCCAGCGTTAGTTCTTGTAGTCCGACGAACTCCCCTAGTTCGTCGGAAGAGGAAAGTCGTAGCATGGACTACGATGTTTTTGTGCTGCAGATGAGTGGTACCGACCCTTACGCACCTGGCTATGCTCCTGCAGCTCCCAACAGCTCATTAGTTGTAGACAGTTTACCTGGGAAGTCTGTGGGGGTTATTCCTTTTGTGTAAATGTTTTGTAACCAGGAGAGTGACTTGAATTTATGTTTTGGGCCGTTAGGCAAAACTTTCTGTATATATTTATATATTTATATATATATATATATCTTGGGTATTATCTTAAATGAGTGGTTGTGGGTGTTGAGTAAGTTCCTTTTAGCCTGTGCACTTAGAGAGGAAGTTTTATCAAGGAGGTGATAGACTTCATTCTAAGTGTGGCGATAGCACCCGGTTTTCTATTAAAGAGTAAGCTTCCGCCGCGTTATATTACGCATATTGTAATGGTTGTCAGAACAGGAAATCGGGGTGTTACAAAGTGGTATCAGAGCCTAGGTTGAGTGAGAGCCTAGGTTGAGTGAGAGCCTAAGTTGAGTGAGAGCCTAGGTTGAGTGAGAGCCTAGGAAGTGTCATAACCCAGGTTACGTCAGAACCTTAATTTGAGTCAGCTTAAGTTGTTAAGACTACCCTAAGTCACTATTTCAGCTAAGATTAAGTATGAGCTTCTGGAGCAGAGCAGGGAACCAGGCAGCATAAAAAGGGGGTACCTCATCTGTACTTTACAGAATCTCTTGATTCTGGTTGATTGAATTGTTTGATATGTAATTGTGATTGCTTGCATGTGTTAATCATTGCTTATGATTATTGCAAGTAGAGTTGATAGCATATTGCATGACTAACTGCTANCCCGAAGTTTGTAAATAACAGCCAGTTTACTGCTGTAAGATGTAAGCTTCCACAGCGTTATATTAGGCATATTGTAATAGTTGTCGGAGCAGAAATTGGGGTGTTACAAAGTGGTATCAGAGCATGATTTTGAGGTCCTTATTTTGGGAAATAGAATGAGTTGGGCTCTGTCGCAAGTTAGTATAAGAGCCTATGATTCGAGTCAGCTTAGGGTTCGAGTCAGTTTAAGGTCGTAAGTCGTTCTAACGCAAGTGTTGACCTTGTTGGAGTTGGAGCTGGAGCTGGAGGCCGGACAGAGAACGGGGTACCTTGTCATTCCGTGTATAATCTGTGATTTAATTGTTGCGTAGTATAATTACTACTTGTCATTGCATATATATGCTGATTGTTGGTCATATTGGTTTAAGTCGGCTGTTGACATGATGCCTTGCTACTGTTATGCCATGGTTGGGATACCTACCTGATGAATATGATTAACGGTTACACCCTCGAATTCTAACTTCTAACTTTAAGAAAGCTAACTCAGAATCGCTTGTTCAGCGAGATGCCTCCTAGACGAAACGTACCTGCTAGGGATAACAATGATGTCTCGGCAATGGAACAGATGGCTGAGTTCATGATGGCTCAGCAAGTTCACAATCAAGCCCAAGTGCAACCACTGGTGGATATTACTAAAGCTATAGCAAATAGACGACCGCCGTATTATGCGAGGGAAGAAGACCCAGTGATCCTAGAAGAATGGATCAGAACATTTGATAAACTGCTAAACGCTGTGAATTGTCCTGAAGAGCAGCGAGTGTCTTCTGCAGTATACTACCTGACCAAAGCTGCGGATTACTGGTGGACNCCAATACCTTCAATTCTAGTTTTCATCTTATTTCCCATAAAAAGAAACTTCTCATTTTTTCTTTGAGGTTGAAACCTTGCATAATGTTAGAAACATGAGTTGTAGTAATAGTGTCTAACTACCAAGTATTAGAAGGTACCTCTATAAGATTGGATTCAAAGCATACTGAAACTGAATATATACTTTTCTTTTCCATCCAAGCTTTCTTCTTCAGGGATTCAGCTTTCTTGTGCCCAGGTTTGGTACAGAAATAGCATTTTTGCACTTTCTGAACAACACCTTGCACCTTCATGGGATACTTGCCTTTCTTTTTTACTTTTAGATTGTTGCCATTACCACCGACATCAGAACCTCCATGAAAAGTCAAGTGAGCAAGGCCCTGCTGCATCAACACACAACCCAACCCCTTCTTCGACGCGTCACTGAACACCTCGAACCCCTCAGTCCCGGATGGTAAAGTCAAAACAGGAGCAGATGTCAATCTTTCTTTCAGCTCTTGAAATGCTGCAGCACACTCACCGTCCCACTTAAAAGGTGTAGTCTTCTTCATGAGCTGCGTGATCGGTCGGGCTATCTTGGAGAAATCTGGAACAAACCTCCTGTAATACCCTGCCAAACCCAAAAAGCTTCGAACCTCAGACGGAGTCGTTGGTGCCGGCCACTCCATCACTGCTCGTATCTTAGCAGGATCCACCGAGACTCCATCCTTAGCTATTACGTGGCCTAAGAAAGCCACACTGGTCTTCCAGAATTCACACTTAGACAGCTTGGCATATAGTTGTTTCTCCCTCAGAATGTGCAATACGGTCCTGAGATGCTTTTCATGCTCGGTCGGATCAGGAGAGTAAACCAGAATATCATCGATGAATACCACCACAAATTCATCCAGGTACGGCTGAAACACCCTGTTCATCAAATCCATGAAAGCAGCTGGAGCATTCGTTAACCCGAACGGCATTACTGTGAACTCATAGTGGCCATAACGGGTCCGGAACGCCGTCTTAGGGACATCCGCCTCTGCCACTCTAAGCTGATGGTACCCGGATCGCAAATCAATCTTCGAGAAGATGCCGGCCCCCTTAAGTTGATCAAACAGGTCATCGATTCGCGGCAGGGGATACTTGTTCTTAACTGTCACTCGGTTCAGCTCTCGGTAATCGATGCAGAGTCGCATGCTACCATCTTTCTTCCTGAAAAAAAGCACTGGAGCTCCCCACGGTGAAACACTAGGTCGGATGTATCCTTTGTTCAACAAATCGTGCAGCTGCTCTTTCAACTCTTGCATCTCCTTCGGTGCCATTCGGTACGGGGCTTTCGATATTGGGGCAGTCCCCGGCATCAAGTCAATAGTGAATTCTACCTCTCGGGGAGGCGGTAATCCAGGGATCTCTTCCGGAAAGACATCGGGGAACTCACGTACTACGGGTATTTGCTGCACTTCCTCCTTTGGAGCGCTAAGGTCCTCAACTGCACATAAGAAGGCCTCATGTCCCCTGGCGACGTATTTCTTGATCTTGATCATAGAGACCAACTTGACCTCGGGCTCCTTAGTCACCCCTCGATACGATACCCGCCTGCCCCCAGGGCCCTTCAGGACCACCTTCTGCTTGCTGCACAAAATCTGAGCCTTGTATTGTCCCAGCCAATCCATACCCAGCACCACTCCGAAGTCGTCCAAATCAAACTGGATGAGGTCGCTCGAAAAGGTCACTTCCTTAATCTTGATAGGCACGCCCTCGAAGATGCGCTCACACGCCTTGACTTCGCCTGACGCCACCTTGACTGCGATCCTCGTCGCTGCGCTAGGCACAATGCCCAGCTCACGGATATAAAGGAATTAGAAGCTCCGGAGTCGAACAAGACTAAGGTGGGGACGGAGAGTACCGGGAAGATACCGGTAACCACATCGCAGCTCTCGGCCTGGGACTTGTTCATGATGAGAAGCTCTCCCGTCGGAGATGGGACTCCTTCGTTTCCACTCACTCTCTCGAAGCCAGGGAGAGTCACTCCCTTACTACCCGAGCTGTTGCCTCCTGAAGTCCTTGCCGTCCCAGCGTCGGCCGCCTTCAGCTTCTTGAGACGATCCAGCATCCCTCCTCCCGTGCCTGGGGCTTCTTCCCGCTTCCTTGACGGCAGCATGATCGCTAAAGAGGGAGATAACTAACAGAAAGCGAGAAACACTGCGATCGGCCTTTCCCAAACACGCAAGAAAGAAAGTGAGAACAAGCTCACAACAGGCAAACAACAAGCAACAGACAAAGCATAAAACAAAAGCAAGTAAACGAGTCCTCACTGCGCGGCCTAGAATTCACACATCCTAGGATTCTCAAACATCTTAATTGCTACTGATCAAGTCCTAGAGTTTCATATTACAACCCTAGGATCTCTACTCAGACCTCAACACAGGCTCTGATACCAACTGTGACACCCCAACCTTTTCACAAGCTGAGATAGATAAATCTCAACTCAACAGCTGCCTATCTCAACCAACAACACAATATAGCAGAAGCGAATTTAAAACTTAAGGGGCATCATGCCACATTTAGGAAAGATAACACAACCTAGATGCACAGGCTAACCGAAAAATAGATCAACTGAACTGCATAACGATAAAAATCCTCAAGTCATGTTCAACAATATCCCATCAACTAGTCAAGAGTATATAATATCTCAATTGGCACACAGGCCCAAAAACCAAAGTCTAAACAGCAAAAACTAAGTCTAAGCATCGCTACAAGATAGGCTCTAACGCGCTCGCGCTCAGACTTACTCCATACTTGGAAAACACGTAAAGAACCATTAGCAAAAGACTGCTAAGCAACCACCATTCACACCACAAGGAGATATAGATATACATAAGCTTGTAAATAGGTTTACACATCCATATAGAATATAAACACCAACAAACTGTTCAATAGTTCAAAACAGATACTCAACAACAATAAACTGAACGAATCATAAACCGAGACTCATCCAAACGAAGCCAATAATCAACAGCGAAAGTATAAGACAACGAATCCATAACCAATATCCCAACTGAACCATAACCATAAAGAAACCAACCAACCATAACGAGAACAACAAGATATCAACCGAATATACACAAGGAACTCACGAATACATAACCAAGAAAGAACTCCCAACACCAACCTCCAAACCCTCATACCAACCATCATACCAAACCCAACCCCAGTCAGAAGTTAGGTACGCAGGGGTAAAACCCAATCACAGGGACCGAAGTCCAATCACAGGCACCTAAGTCCAATCACAGGGGTAATGAACCCAATCACAGGGACCGAAGTCCAATCACCGGGACCTAAGTCCAATCACAGGGGTAATCAACCCAATCACAGGGACCGGAGTCCAATCACAGGGGTAATGAACCCAAATATAGTCAATAGTAGCACATTTAGTTCACCCAACAACCTCCAAAAGATACCAAGAAATCCACCACCACATACTCATACTCCAACCTCAACCCAAAACAACCAAACAAAGTGTTCATCTCAACTATGAACACAAACCAACTCCCAGGTAATGAATTCAAGGAATTAATAAACCAAGAGTACAAAAAGGGAAACCAAAGACATGAATCAATACTCCAAGATATGGTATAAATACCCAACAAACGGCATGAATAAATACTCCAAAGACATGGTAAAATACCCAACAAAACATTCCAACAATAATTAGAACAAAGGAGAAACAACAGACAACAATCAACTCAGAACAGCCTCTGGAAACAAATTCCCAGAAGCCTTGCGGAACAACACAACGGAGCTCACTCCTCCGCCGACCTCCTCCGCAAGGAGGAGACGGTCCCCCTCAACGGGCCAACCACCTCCGCCCGCGTCTATCGCTCCGGCCTTGCGGATCTCCTCGGCGGATTACATTATGCCGCCTTGGACCTCCGCAAGGTCATCCCAAATCCCAGAAACAGTTCTGCCCAGACACCAAAAAAAATATACCCCTTCCAGAATGCATAATCAGATCCAAATACACCAACATTTCATCCATTTAGAGGCAAAAAATATGGAAATCCAAATCATCAATGATCATAACAACACTAAGCAAAAGATCAAGATGAAATCCAACAAATACAACCAAGAATAGGGCTAAACACCAAGAAATTTCAGGATTTCCAACACCAAGAATATCATATAGAATAGGAGTGTAGAAATAGATTTTGATGGACAAAGTGGTTACCTCAAAGAGCTTTCTTCCACCCAGCCAAGCCTCAACAAGCTCACAAAGCCCCACCACGTTCTTGATCTTCTTTTTACCCAAAGAACCCCAAAAGAAACACATAAGAATATGCAAAAAGACTAGCAAAACCATAAAATGCAAGGTAGATTCTTAGCTAGATGCACTTACCCAATCCTAAACAAGCTTAAAAGAGCAATCTTGACTTGAAAACTTGTAGGAGAAATGAAGATCAAATTTGGAAGGAAATGAAGATGGGAATGGCGTGAATAGTGTGTAGGGAGGAGAGAGGGAGTGAAAACATTTAGGGATTTTTAATCTTCAATATATATACTAGAATACATATAATGTATTAGGGTGAAAGACTTTAATATGGGATGGGCTCAAATCATATATTATATTACTTACAAGAATATATATATTATGTACAAGATTAATAAGTTGGGCTAATGAATTCATCCCTTACAATTAAATAGATATATTAGAATAAAGAAGCCCACAAGTTGTCTTAAAGACATTATACTTATATATATTAAGAAATTGGGCTATGTAGGAATAATTTAATTATAAGAATTGTAAGGATCCAAATTGAATATAATCCCTTACAAGAATAAATTCAAGAATTGGGCTCTTGATTAGAATAATTAAATTAGGTTCAAGGAATATATATATATATATATATATATATATATATATATATATATATATGTATATATTAAATTGAAAGAACTAGCCCAATTAAAATAATTAAATTGCCCAAGGAATTAATTATCGATCGAAAGGCTTGAACGAATTTACGGGGTGTTACACTGGGTCCATATCTAAAATCACAAAGTCCACTGGAAAAATGAATTTATCGACTCGGACCAAGACATCTTCCACTATACCCCTGGGGTATTTGGTGGATCGGTCAGCTAACTAAATACACATGCGAGTAGGCTTAAGAGTCCCTAAATTCAATTTCTTATATAACGCAAAAGGCATCAGATTTATGCTAGCCCCTAAGTCAGCTAAAGCCCTATTGAAAGTGGTTCCCCCTATATTACATGGCATAGTGAAACTGCCTGGATCTTTCAACTTTCGGCGCACGTTCTTTTGTAATATAGCAGAACACTCTTCTCCTAGCACGACAGTAGCAGTTTCAGCTAACCTCTTTTTGTTAGACAAAAGGTACTTAAGGAATTTGGCATACCTCGGCATTTCTCCCAAGGCATCGATGAATGGCATATCGATGTGCAGTTGGCGCAGCATTTGTAAGAATTTATCATATTTGACGTTATCGATGTCAGTGCGAAATCTTTGAGGAAATGGAAGTTTTGCTTTCGGCACAAGTGGTGGCTCTTGCATGATTTCTTTTCCTTTTCGAGAAGGTTGTGGTTGCGGCTCTTCACTTCTGAATTCTTTTTCTAGTGCTCGTTCAGGTTGTCTTGCGTTGAGAGTTTCATCGTCGTCCATCCTTGGTTCTTCTACGGGAACAGATTGCGGTGGTGGTGGAACGACTTCTGGAAGTGCTCTTCCACTCCGTAGGGTGACAACGTTCACGTCTGTCTCTCCTTGATCTTGTATCATTTCCATGATTTTTGCTAGAGTGCTTTCAACAGTCTTTAGTGGTGAGAGGGTCTCGTGACGAAGTTCTTGAATTTCTCCCAGCATTTCTTTGGTGATGGTTTCTTTGAGTTTAGCATTCTCCTCCCTCGTTTCTCGTATGAAGTCATTCAAACATTGTTCAAGAGTGGGTTGGTCATTTTTAGGTGAGAGAGGTTGGTCTGGGGAGGTAGAAGAATAAGCGCACATTTCTGCTTTGTCCACGTCTTCACCACGCGTGTGACTCGGCGTGGAATCATTCTAGAGAGCTCCCACGCCAGCACACACGCGTGTTGATCTCGTGGTTGTATCACTGCTCGCAAAATTTTTAGAATTTGGATAGTTTGGCTCATCAAAATGCGTTGAAGGGTAATATGGAGGTATCTCGTGAGTAGGATATCTCTGGGGTTGAAAATGTTGTGTTACGTAAGCTTGTTCATGATAATAAATAGGTGGTGGAGGTATAGGATATGGAAAAGTAGGTGGGTATGGGTAAGGGTAGTTATGATAGTATTGAGGTGGTGGATATGGTGATTGGGGTAGTGAAGGCTAGTAGGGATTCCTTCCATATGGCATAGAACTAGGATAGGCTCGATCATTAGGTGGAGGTGGATCCATAATTGCGTCAAAGAAGTCCTGCAAACAAGTTTCAAACAAAGAATCGGAGTACAAGAGGTAACTCCTTTCACAGATTAGCTCAAATAGTGTATGGTTGTAACCCCTCGTCTTTCCGATAAGTCTAAGGGTCGGAAAATATATCTTTAGGCTATGACATTCATAAGATGATCTCCCGATATGTCAAGGGAATTTTTATACGGAGGTATAGTTGTCATTAAGTTGCGATCGTTCGTGAAGGTCACGAACCGTAAAATTTTCGAGGACGAATTTTCAGCTCGGATTTCCTTAGAAATTGATGATTAGGCATGTTATGACTAAGTATGAACTTGCTGCTTAGTTAAGTTGAAATTGGATGAGCTATAAGAGTCGAAATTTATTTCTGATCGTACACCGCGAAATTTCCGCAGTGTACCGAACCTAGCCCATTTTGGAGCTTTTGACTGGAATAAATTTGTGGTTTCAGAAATTATTCTTTCTGGATTATTTTCCACCGAAACTTTATCTGTTTGGACCACAACTGATATGTTGTGGAGATATTTTATTATTTTATTATTTTTTTTCCTAAAGCTTATCCCATAAGTTGGGATTAAATATAAAAGGAATTTTTTTTCCCTTTTCTTCCCCAAATGCCGAAAAGAGAGAGAGAGAGGTGTGATCATCTTCCACCATTTTTTCTTCCAAAGTTCCATAGCCAAATCCTTCTAAACATCCAATTTATTCGGTAAGTTTTCGATATTATTCGGTAGAAAGCTTTGTAATCCTTCCTAGGTTATGAATCTATGTTTAATTTCTTGATACATGATGTTATGGTGTTGATTTTGAACCTAGGTTTTAAGGTGAAAATTGGGGAAAGGATCCAAAATTGCTTCCTAAGGTGTTAGAAATCCTTTACAAGGTAAGGAATTCCCTTAAGTTGGTTTAGTCACTTGAAATTAGATAATTGATTATTTGGTTGAAACATGGTGTTTTGGAGCTTTGGGAATATTTTTGTATACATGTTCATAGCTTGGATATGCTTGTATATGTTGTATTTATGCCCATATAGGCTTATACTTGTGAAAATATTGACAAGAAATTAAGCTAGTCTCTGGCAGTGACTTCCGAGAATTTCTGGGAAAAATCGGTAAAGTATTTTGATCCAATTTTTTTTGTACATGTAGTTCTATAAGTGTAGAACCTACATATAAAATTTCATAATGATCGGAGTAGTATAAGTATGGTTTTCGATTTTTTTTCCAAAACTGGTCCAGAGAGGAAAAATGCTAGACAGCACACTGCCAAGGGCAAAAATGGAATTTTCTGTGTTAATTCGTGAACCTAGATGACCAAAACTTTTTATAGACATCAAGTACTATAAGTTGGGGTTCTACCATAAAAATTTCAAGTGAAAAAGAGTTCGGGAACTATCTTTACCGGCTCAATCTTTCGGACTGCGCCAAGCTAAAATTTTCTGAATTATGCTTAGTATGATTATTGATGTGTTAATGATAATTGTGAGTGTGTGTAATATATATATGATGTGTGCGTGTGGTATATATATACTGTATATGTACGTGTGTGATATATTTATATATATGAAAATAGTATTACATATTTATATATATATTGGATGTGTAGCATAACCTACATATGTGTATATAAGTAATATATACATATTATATATGGTATGAGTATTAAGTATATATATATGTGGTATGTATATATATACGTGTAATGTGTGTATTATAATATATGTGCATATATGAGTATGTATGTATATTTAAATGAAGTGTTGTAATATGTATATATTTGGTATGTGTACCTTAAGTGAATATGCATAAATATGTGGAAGGTGTTAGGCTTATGTGGTATGCATATATACAAATGTGTAGTGTGATGATGGAAAATGTTTTGAGAGACGAGACTTGTGAACCAAGTTGAGAATGGTAATTGTTTTCAAAATGGGGACTTGATTTTGTGGAAAATGTCCAAAAGAAGATGAGAAAGGAGGGGAAATGTTTTTAAAACCTTAGTTTCAAGAAGTTAAAGAGGACCTTGTCGTTTATATTACCTCGGGCTATAGTACCGATGGTCTTCTTCAATATATGTACGGCAGTATACGCCAAGCCTCTACGTCACTTCGTCAGGCGTAGGGAGTTTCTGCGTCACTCAGTCAGGCGCAGGTTTTATTCATACGTAAAGCGAAGTCTATTCGCCAAGTCTCTACGTCACTTCGTCAGGCGTAGGGAGTCTCTACGTCACTTCGTCAGGCGTAGGGAGGCTCTGCGTCACTCAGTCAGGCGCAGGGGAGTTTTCTATATCACTCAGTCAGGCGTAGGCCGTGGGGGTGTGCACACTTAAGTATAGATACTCATGTCATTTTCGGGTTGGTATCAGCTTTATGGACCTAGGTGGGGCCAAACTAGGGACCATAATGATGAACCTTCGTCCAAGGGATCACGAACGAGACTTGGGGCAGGACCGTAATCCCCATGTCCAGATCCGATTTCGGTCTAGTCAAAGAAACTTGTATCCTCAATAAGGTCTCTTGCTTCTAGTCAGAAACTAAGTAGCGTTTTCGTAATTAAAGGCAACTAGAGGTCATAATTGTGGCATTGACATATGTGATAGACAGGGATAGTTCTGAAAACATATCCTGTATAAAAAGAAGTCAAAGGCAACCTAGTTTGATGAACTAGGAAGTTTGATAAGGAAATGTGTTGTGACTTATATACTCATTATATGCTTGTGATTATATGGCATTAATTGTTGATTGCAGTAATGAAAGGCATGGACACCATATTTGGTAATGTGTATTTACCTTTATGAATTATTTGTCAAAACTTTTATCTGATGGAAGTGACAAATGGATTACCTTACTTAGCCGTTGTGCTAACTACACTTCACCGTGTACGTCATTTCAGATGTCATCCAGTGAAGGATCCTGTAGCCCGGCAAACACTCCTGATCATGTTTGCCCGGGACCTACTTTTGTTGGTCAGACTTTGCATGACACGCCGGACAGAGACCCCTATTCTCCACCCGATTCTCAAAGCTCTCCAGACTATACTCCAGCGTCCCCTGACTATACTCCAGCAACCCCAGTCAGCCCAGTCAATCCTTATTCCTTTTTGGACTTAGTAGATGAGTCAAATGCTCAGTATGGGTACTACCCCATAGAGCTTATTCCCGGTTCTGACCCTATCGAGTTCATTGTCCGCTACCCGTGTCCGTGGGACTCCGACCCACGAGATTTTCATGGCGAGTGGTCAATGATGTTAGTCGAGTGTCGCTTCCTCGATCACATCATGTGGTTCGAGGGAGAGTGGCACCTCGTTTGGGGCACGTACACCACACCGGTGTACCGAAGTTTGGATTAGAGGGCCAGAGTTGGGAAGTTTTTGGATGGTTTTCTCTTTTTGTGTATATATATCTTTTGGTAGCCGTAGTTTTGGCTGGCTCTAGTCTGTTGGAGGACCCGAAGTTTGTAAATAACAACCGTCGGGCAAATTCTTGTAAATACCTTTTGATATTAATAGATATGCCTAGAATATTATATTTTGATGTTTGGGGTGTTGATGTTGAGTGTGTTTCTTTTAGCCTGTGCACTTAGAGTGGAAGTTTTATCAAAGAGGAGATAGGCGTCACTCTAAGTGTGGCGGTAGCACCCAGTTTACTGCTGTAAGATGTAAGCTTCCGCAGCGTTATATTACGCATATTGTAATAGTTGTCGGAGCAGAAATTGGGGTGTTACAATGGTTCGGTGCGAAAATGGAGATAGAAACAAAACAAAACAAAAGAGAACAAAATAAACAAGTTATCCAAATGATTGAAGATAGTAAAACTTTAAATTCACCGTTTGCGATCCCGGCAACGGCGCCATTTTGACAAGATGCTGGTATGGGGTTAGTGGGATGTATAGGTGGTGTGGAAGTGGTAAAACGAATAGTCATAAACTCCCCGAGTGTCGTGTCTCTCGCGGATGGCAAATTGGATAATATACGGATTTCCTATCTTGAGTTGTTTGGATAATACTAAGGTCACGCATGTAGAGGTTGTTGGATTGAAGTAGTAAAGGTGCAAAGGTTGATAAGATTGAAGGTAAGTAAAGGTAAATAAAAGCGGATGGGGCTAGGGGGAATTTTATCAAACACTTTGTCTACAAGTTCCCTCCGGATATCATCTTCTCAGATTGAGAGCGGGGGATATGGGTAGTGGGCTACATCTCTTTGCGATACCTCGCCAAAAAGATGATCCTAGGCTCTTGAAGAGATCGGGGCCCTCGATCTAACAAGATCAGACCAAACATACACACAATTTCAACATTCCCCAAAGAAATCAAACTCATTCGTCAAATTAGATCATAAATACCAAATCTCCATTAAATCTAGCCCCTATCCTAGGAATTAGCCTCTCATAGGCTTTAACAACATCAAATCATTAAAATAGAAAAGCATATCTACAAGATCCAAAATAAAAAGCAAAAAACTTTAAGGAAAAAGGAAAAGCAAGAGAAATCCAAAGAGAAAACAAGTCTTGATCAAAGAGATTACCCAAGAGATCTCAAAGCTATGGAGATCTAAGTTCTCTTCTCCAAGGAGCTCCTCTTTCTTCTCCTAGCTGAAATGTCCCTTAAATACTAAAACATCGTGCAGGATTCTGGTGCCGTCCCACGCGTGTGGCTGGAGTGGATGGTTACTGGAATATTTCCACGCCAGCTCACACGCGTGGTGAGGCTCGTGGGCGTGGTTCCTTTGTTTTCAATTCCTTTTGTTGTTTCCGGTTTGGTCTTCGCGTGCTCCCATGTGGGTCGATTCTTTCTTCTCAATGGTTTATGCACTCTTTCGTTTGATTTCAGCCTTCATTCCTGTGGGAATTCTTCAAAAGACTCCACACAGAACTCATTTGCAATTTGTTAGTAAAATAACATGTAAACACGTAATTGCATTCTCTAAGACTCTATTTTGGCAAGAAATCAACTTAATAAGTCCTAGATAATTAGGTACTTTTGGCGTCTATCATTCTCCTTGTTAGCTTATGGTGGAGTTAGGTTTCTTACGCTTTTATGCTCTAGAAGTCAACCTTGTAAGGGGAGCATGATCAAAATCATCTTCACTATCATTAGGTTGGATCGGGTCCATCCTCGGAATGTCATAAGTTGGTTGGGCAACTGGAACTACAACGGTTGGAATTTCATCAATAGTCTTCTCAGTTGGATCATCAGCACGAATGGTGGCTAGAACATCAGCTGGTTCTACAGTTGGTACTTGAACAACTAGGGGTCACTACAAAAAAAACGCGAAAATAATGACAGATTTAGTGATGGACTTGTTCCGTTGCTAAACTGGCGACTGACTAGCGACAAACTTCAGTTTTTTTGTTAATTGGATATTTAGCGACAGATTAGCGTCGGAAAGATAGTTCTGATGATTCATCTGATTCCTCTAGCTCGAGTGACTCTGATGGTAACAATGATGCTGATCAAGGTGCGACCTCGAGTCATCCTCAAGCTGAGGACGAGGAAAGACAAATTGATGACAAGAAAATGAACAACCCTGACCATGATGATGTTGCTGATCATGGTACATCGAATCCTACACCAGATGAGGATGAGACAAGAAGAGTTGAAAGGCAAAGAGACGATGATGTTATGCTTAGCATACCCTCAGAAGAGAATGTAGTTACTAAGGGAAGTCAGAGTTCAGCCCGAGACGGAGACTTGGAAGCATCTTGTGGTGCGAATCACGACGACTTAACCCCGAGGCTTGATGAAAATATGATAATTTCTTCTGAGAATCTTGTTGATGTTGATCTCCGGATGAGTTCGGGCTCTACTTGAGATGAAAACCTAGAAGCATCTCATAGTGCAAGCCATGAGGACTCGTACCCGAGGATTGTACTGAGCGACACTAACTTGGTTGACGTTGATGTTCAAGATGATCAAATCTTAGCCCGAGGGGAAACCATGGAAGCACCTCGTGGTGATAGCAATAACGGTCATGTTCCTGACTCTCAATCAACCGAGGTATTAAGTGGCTCTATCCCTGCTTTCTCATCCCTTATGTCTGCTATACAGGAATTGGTGAAGACTCAATCCAGTCAATTCCAATCTCTCAACGAGTCTATTGCCAAGGTTAAGAAAGATTTAAAGAAGTAGAAGAAGTGTAGCTAAAAATCCCTTGTGATAGCATCCACCGGACTAGAAGAGAAGATCGATAAGACTGAAGTTGAGAACTCGACATCTTTTGCATCCCTGTGAGACAGCTTATCTGAAGTTAAGCGAGTCCAACAAGACCTGATACTCAAACACGCTTCATAAAAGAGAGACTTGATATGTCTTGTGTCAAGTTGGACTTGATCACTAAAATACCAACCGAACAGGTACTTATGTTCTTGAAAATCAGTGGTCCATAAAAGAGCTTCAAGTGGTTATTAATCGTCTGAGTAACAAGATCGACGAGTTGGCGAACACTAATGATGCCAACAAGGGGGAAAAGAGAGCTTGAAAAGAGACAGAGACAGAAGAGACCGAGATAATCATGATGGTCGAAGAAGTGATGGAAGGAACAGAACTGATAGAAACATTCCAAGAGAGAAATTTTTAGCTCTACAAGATGAGAAAAAACAAGAACAGTTGAAGGAGATATAGTTGACTACACTCCGTATGAAGAAGGAAGTGGTAAAAGGGTTGAAGGCTACAACATACCTCCATTCTGGAAAAACAACTTTTTCAAAAATAGGGCTCAATATCAAAGATCTCAAAATGAACTTATTTTTGAGAAAATGAAAGAAGATGAAAGAATTCTCAAAATTCAAAAAGATGGCCAAGAGTAGTTTGAGGAGATGAAGAAGAGAATTGAAGATGTAGAAAGAGTTGGAAAGCATGAACATGACACTCTAAAGATTCGAGCCATAAATCAAATAATGGGTGCAACAGGCCAAAGCTTCTATGATGGAATAACAACACCCAAACTGTTATGTTGGTGGAATAGACGGATTATTGAAGGCAAGAATCTTAGCCAAGCCACTCAGAACTATCTCTTGCTTCGTTTAAGGAGCAAATATGCTGACATGATCGAGAACATGAATGTGTTCGAAGCCAGAAAGACCATAAACGACATGCTTGATAAAAATGATGTTGATGAGAGTGAAGGACTTGAAGGAAGAAAAAAATGATGCACGAAGACTAAAAAAGCCGAATAGAAGAAATGATCTTCAAAGTTTTATCCTGCTTTATATCTTATGTAATGGAATAACTTTTGATTAATAAAAGACAAATTTTTGGGGTTTATGCGTGTGTTAGTTATTTTCTAGTAATTTTACTCCTCGAAATGCTTATTGTTAAATTCTACTATTTGGCTATGATAATAAAAATCCAATTTGGATATAAGTAGTCTGATGGTATGAGTATAGGTGTTGGCATCATCAAAAATGGGAAAATTGTTAGGAACCCCGAGCTCTTGATTTTGATGATACCAAATACCAGAGGAGACCCCCCCAAACTTTTTTTATTGTCTTATACTTAATAGGCCGAATACTTGTTAGGACTCGTCACAACGAGTTCATGACAAGAACCAGAGGTAACTTTCAGCCGAAGACTTAGAAGAGCTCAAGGACGAAGACTTGAAGGCTGAAGACTTACCAAGCTAAAAGAAGTCAAGTAGACTAAGACCGAATACTAGAATGGCCGGTCTCTTGAGGCTTAGAGAAGACCGAATAATCGAGATGACTTATTCGAGGAGATGATGGGAGAATGATAAGGTCAATCATTCTCACAAGCACCCAAGGCATAAAGGCTCTAAGGACATTCTCTGGAATACTGTCTTTTCTTTTTGTGTAAGACAAAAGACAAATTGTCTTCACACTGAAGTAGACAAATGGCTAGAAATTACTGACATTCATATGGGTCAACTATTAACCAGCGGATATTGCACACTGGACATAGGCTTTGAATTTTGATTTCCCTCCAACGGATTTAAGTATATTTACTATGTTTAAGTGTAAACCGATGCATTACCTTCCACCAATATTTTTCCACAAATAGAGAGGAATATGGGCTGCAAAACAGGAGAGACCATTAAGAAGCAACTTAAATAAATTTCATGAGAAACTTGAAAGCACTCCAATGTCATCATATATTCTTATCGAGTATGTATAAAAAAACAGGATTGTTTCAGGCTAGTTTTTGTGCAAAAGTCAGCAGTGTACAGTAACAATGCAGTTGCATACACCACGCCATTTGCCAACCTAAATAAGGGTCAAACTCTACAGACGTGAAACTAGTTAGGATTAACCTAGGATTCACCAACCAAGCAGCATAAAAGTTGGCCCCTAAATGCATATATATGTTTGATAAATCACGTACAATCTTTAAGTAAAAAATTCATGAGAAATTTATAGTGGAAATATATATACTATGCTTTTATATGTACACAATTAAGGGCTTAGTACACTAATATTAAGTAGTACATTTATATATGATATTATCTTCTGGCAAAAACATGTTATACCTATACCACTTGACTAAAACATTAACCCACATAAAAACTCAAAATCACAGTGGAACAAAACACAAGACTTAAAGAAATTATTGAGAAGCAGTTGGAAGAAGCCCAGAAAAAGACAGGCTATTCAGCTCAAACCATGCATAGTGCTAATCTAAGGGAGATTAGTATGATATGATTATCTATAATGATGGCCAAACTAAACAACAATATTAAATGTGTCAAGATGACCCACCCTTGCACGCAACTGCACCTAAAATGGAGGAGAAATTATATTTTCCTAATGAAGACAACATTTCATTCAAAACAAGCATATTAAGCAGCATAATGTTCATTCAAAATAGTCAGATTAAGAAATTTCCTTTTCCTAATGGTATATTCAAACTTGTTCATTCTTACTAGTATAATGTTCAAGTCATATTGCAAGCAGATTAAGCATCATAAATTACATGTCAACTATCTGGCAGGCAGGAAACGTATGTATTATTATCAGGAATTTTTATTTTTTTGGCACACAAATTATCTCTGGATTTTAATACTGGTAGAAGCAATATATCTGGATTTTAATATTGCAAGCAGATTAAGCATCATAAGCGTATGTAAATTCCAGTACAACTTACTCAAATGAAAACTGGAATTTAAACTGGAATTTCAATTCCAGTTTAA
>CM008331.1:29554215-29568275 GCA_002525835.2 Ipomoea batatas
TTATACCATTCATATTAGGTATATTAGGTATAAATTAATAAAAACTTAAAAAAAGTACATAGAACATAATTTAAACAAAAATAAAATAACTACGTGTAAAACTAAATTAAATAAAAATATTATTAATTAAACACAAATAATAAATTATATTAAACAAGTAGAATTTGAAATAATAAACTTTTATTTTTAAAAAATCAAATTATTTAAGTGTAAAACAACAATTTGTATAATGGCTAGGTTGAAAATAAATACAATTTGATATAAAAAATTTTCTATTAATGTAATGTAGTAAAATAATTTTTTTTGTGTTTTGGTGTAAATTGAATAGAAGATAATCCATCAGCTTAACCCACCACCTCCCGTATAAAGGGAAGGGTTTGATACCACTAGACCACAAGGTCCTTGGCAGAAACAATTTTTATTTAAAAGTAACTATAATTAATTTCGGTAGAACAACTCAATGGATAAAAATATTAACTCAAAAATTTATTTGCAAATGTAAAAAACAATACGAAGTAATAATTGATGCAAAATAATAGAGAAGCCTCAGAAAGTCGATCTGAGGTGAATTTGTTATAATATTTTAAGAATATTATTATATAAATTATAACATCGAATATTATATAGTGCAATTGATGAACTTAATTGGATTGATTATGTTTTCTAATGTTTTCTTTGCTTGAATGAGAGCAAATTTGATTCACGGATAAATTTTTGTATTATTTATTTAGATAATAAAATTAAAGATAAAATTATTTTTTTGAAAATGTAATATTGAATATGTACATTTATTTGATTATAAGATTAGTGCAAAAGTATCAATCAATTAATTGAATAATATATGGCTTGTTTGTTTACAATTATCTTAAAAAGATCTATATTTAATATAACTTAAGTAATTATATTATTACAAAAATAAATATGGAAAAATGAGAAATAATTTAAGTTTAATTATTACGGAGTATAAAAATAAATTCAACGACCAATATTTAACTTAATTACCATAATAATTATTAAGCAATTATTATTAGTCAATTACACTAAATTAATTATTTTTCGTTAATTGGAATATCAATTCGTATATACAGAAATTATTATTATTATTATATATTAAATATGTTCGACCTTCTGCAGTGTTTATGTCACACGTGTACAAATTAATTTGATCAACGACATATAAAGTTGGTGAGGAGATTGCTCAACTTTCTAGTTAATAAATATTAATTATTATGAGGTACTATTTATTAATATAATTAATAATTAATATAATTAATTAATTAATATTTAATTTATATAATTATAATAATACAATTGCATATTATATTTCCAATAAAATATTAATATACTCGTTTTATTTTTCCTAATATTTTAATTTCCTTTTTTGAATATATTCATTTCCTTTTTCCTTTATAAAAAGAATTATTGATTGTCATTCATTTTTCCGCCCAAAACAGACCTATAATATTTTCGTGTGCGTAATATTGTAAAATATGGTAATACAATTCCTATCCCTAATACAATTGTAAATTAAAAAGAATTCCTAATAAAATATATTCTTCCCTACGTTCCTATTCGTAATACAATTCTAGACTAGAATTACAAATGGTAATAATTCAGTATATATATTTCTCTGCAATGCAATCTATACTATTAATAAAAACAATATCCTCAGTTTTAACTAAAAACAATATCCTCAGTTTTAACTTCCCGCCCAAAACAGACCTATAATATTATATACTATTAATAAAAACAATATCCTCAGCTTTAACTAATAACAATATCCTCAGTTTTAACTTCCCGCCCAAAACAGACCTATAATATTTTGGTGTGTGTAATATTGTAAAATATGGATTACGATAGAATTGTAGTATGATAGGAATTGTAATGTAGAATTGTACAACGAATAGGAAAATAGGAAATAATCGCATCCTAAATATTGTAGAACTGTTTTGGGCGGGAAGCTTAAAGTGAGGATTTTGTTTTTATATATAGTAGTCTTATAGTCTTATTTTGTTTTTATATAGTAGTCTTATAGTCTTATTACGATAGAATTGTAGTATGATAGGAATTGTAATGTAGAATTGTGATAAAATAGGAATTGTAATGTAGAATTGTACAACGAATAGGAAAATAGGAAACAATCGCATCCTAAATATTGTAGGACTATTTTGGGCGGGAAGCTTAAAGTGAGGATTTTGTTTGTATATATAGTAGTCTTATAGTCTTATTACGATAGAATTGTAGTATGATAGGAATTGTAATGTAGAATTGTGATACAATAGGAATTGTAATGTAGAATTGTACAACGAATAGGAAAATAGGAAATAATCGCATCCTAAATATTGTATGACTGTTTTGGGCGGGAAGCTTAAAGTGAGGATTTTGTTTTTATATATAGTAGTCTTATAGTCTTATTACGATATAATTGTAGTATGATAGGAATTGTAATGTATAATTGTGATACAATAGGAATTGTAATGTAGAATTGTACAACGAATAGAAAAATAGGAAATAATCGCATCCTAAATATTGTATGACTGTTTTGGGCGGGAAGCTTAAGGTGAGAATTTTGTTTTTATATATAGTATAGATATAGATATAGATAGTATAGATTTACACCAATAATAATAATTCAAATACTTATTTATACTTCTATATCTATACTACTATAAATAAATACTAGTATTATACCCGTGTGGTGCACGGATGAGATTAAAGCGAATATTTAAGCAAAGTTAAGTACTTACTTTATTTAAAACAATAGTATATTTAAGATTACAAATTATTAAAAACTTCATGGTACACAACATTTGTAGTATAATTAATAGTCTTACTACCTTCGTTTGCTATCAACAAACGTAGACCTTTAGGGTTGCTAATCCTTGAAGCCGCCACGTATAGTTGACCATGAACAAAGACCGGTTTCCTTAATAGTAAGCCAACGTGTGACAAAGTTTGCCCTTGACTTTTGTTGATAGTCATTGCGTATGATAGCATCAACGGGAATTGTCTTCGTTGAAATTTAAAAGGTAATCTTGTATCAGTTGGGGTCATTGACATTCTTGGTATCAAGACAATTTGACCTACATTATTCCCTGAAACAATCTTTGCCTCCACAACATGATCAGATAATCTGGTGATGATAAGTCTTGTACCATTACATAGACCCATTGAGTGATCTATGTTTCTCAACAACATAACCGGAGATCCAACCTTTAAAGTTAAAGAATGGTTAGGTATGCCGGACGCTTTCAATCCATTGAGGAACTCATGAGTGTGCATATCAGCGAGGATACCATTGCCAACATCAGATTTACACACAGTATCGCAGCTTAGATATGTCTTGCTTTCCGCCACATGCAAATCAGTCATATACTCATTGATTGCATTGACAACGTCTAGTGTGGGTGCCAAAATTGCCCTATTTGATATGTATTGTAGCTGGCAACCTCCTTCCTTGAACCCCGGAAATGTACTCTCAACAATTGTGGCTATGTCATTACCATTAGCTGGCAACAACATTTCATCAGGGATGAGAACGTTCGAATAACCATCATTAGGTCCTCCCATTGTGCCATCTCCTATAGCAGCTAGCCAAGATGCAAATTCTTGAACTGTTTTCAGATCAACTGTTGATTCTTTGTTTGAAAGTATAAGATTCTTTGTTAACCTTAGCACTTGACATGAATCCTAAAGGTACGAAGAGTTGATTGAAGCTGAAACAATGTCTTGCCTTGTACCTTTAGGGATCACTGGCAGAATTTGTCTAAAGTCACCACCAAGTACTACTGTTTTGCCTCCAAACGTCCGGTTTCCAGCATTACTATCAGTGAACCGCAGTAGATCACACAATGTCCTATCTAGTGCCTCGAAGCAATGCTTGTGCATCATTGGTGCTTCATCCCATATTATTAGTTTGCACTGTATAATGAGTTCTGCCAAGTTACTACCTTGGGTGATGTTGCATGTCGAATCCTCCGTGACCGCAATTGGTATTGCAAACCTCGAGTGTGCTGTTCGACTGCCAGGAAGCAGTAAAGATGCAATTCCACTGGAAGCTACGTTGATGACAATGTCCCCTCTCGACCGAATTTTTGCAGATAACGCTCTCCATACAAATGTTTTCCCAGTTCCACCGTAGCCGTAGACAAAGTACAACCCCCCCTTTTGGTGGTCTACGTCGTTTACTACAGTTTCGTACACAACTCTTTGCTCTTCCGTCAACAGCGTCTCCATTGTTTGACTCTCCCGTAATAATACCTCACGGTCGTAATCAAGCTCATCCCACAACAAACGATTATCACACCGCACAGCATCATCGTAGTTTGGAAGTGGCATATGAGGGTAATCTTTCAATGACTTGTTGTACGACTGTAACAAACGCTCTATTTCAATCAATGCCAAATTCTTCTTTTCGTCATCGGACAAACACAAATCTAAAAATTGTAGAGGACAATGTTAATTAAACATATTATGATTAAATAATATAAGTGTGGAATATTATACAAAACAAATTGTAATTTACCTTCTTGTTGCAACACTTTGCGCTTGTTAAATTGTACATCTTCTGCAAGATGTTGCCACACTACATCCCACACATTTTCTGGCCGATTCACCAAGTTCGAAGTAAGTAATATGCCAAACAATTTCCTCATAGACTGCACAGTAGACCACTGGCTTGCTTCCGTCTAACAAACCTCTAGCGTAACATGCATCTCGAAAAGTGGGGTATATGACACCCTTATATGACTTGATGTCCTCCCAATTAGTCGGCCCTCGAACTACATTTAGAAGACATCTCAAGTAGTATATTTCACCACTTCCTGGAGGTACATAAAAAATTCTTCCAATTGAGAACCCCCTCTGCCTGGGATGCCACTCTCTGATATCCTTCTTCCAAACAAATTTTGTTGGCATGTCAATGTATGGCAACTGCTTCGCTGATTCAAATTTCTTGTTAGCCTCGAACCATGCCGTGAACATACTTTGATTGACCGTTGGTCGATTCAAGACATTATCTATACGATCATCATCCTCAAAAACAACAGATTGGCATTCAGGTAGATGGAAGCTTAGTCTTTCAACTGGGGGGTACCTAAATTGGACATCGTAGCTTAAAAGACGCCAAGTTCCCTCGCACGCAGAGACGTACCTGCAATCGTAATACATTGCTATTTCATCAACAGTGTCATTTTGTTGCTCATCACTTGTGCTTTTGTAGAATTCTGCAGTGACCCTGTCGTTGCCTTTGTTCACGTACTTAAATAGATATTTGATCGCCCTAGATTGATTGCACCACTCCACATTGATGTGTGCCTTATACTTGAGAAGCAAATATCTATTATGCGGTACCACATATCTACTATCCAGCTGCAGACCATTCTTCTCCACAATTCTAGAACTTTCGCTTCGCTTGTATATCGGATACCCATCATCATTCCAACTTGATACATTAACAAATTTCTTTGGGAAGTGCTTTGAACACTTATTATTTACCATGCATGGAGATTTTGGTCTATGTAATCCACACAGTCCATGAATCATAAACTCTTCAATAGCTTTGTAGTATTCCATGTCTACCTCTTTGTCAGGAATTTCAGCTGAAATGAATTTGTCCATTGATTCTGCCGTGAATGGTGTTGACAATCTTTCCAGAAAGACTATAATGTGAGCATGTGGTAAACCGCGTTTCTGGAATTCAATGGTATACACGACTGTAAGGGGAAAGTGTTTTAAATATTAGGTTGCACAGTTCTCAATGTAACAATAATAAGTTAGTCAGCTTGATTCCCAATATTTCTAAAATTAAAAAACACATACCTGCAGTAACTGTACCGAATAGTGTACCCGACCGTATTTCTTTGACTAAGCAGTCCAGCTTCATCTTAAACACCCTACATACAATGTCTGGCCTATCTTCAGCGTTGAGGTTGCATTTTTTCATGTATCTTTGAATCTCTGGCCACTTCGGGTTGCATGTAAATGTGATAAATAAATTTGGATAACCCTTATGTCGACAAATGGCCATAGCATCATGATAGTTTTGGATCATATATCTAGCACCACAAGTGAAGCTGGATAGCAATATTATTCTTTTACCTTGTTTGCTAGTATCAACTTCTCCTCTGGTCAACGCATCTGAAAGGCCTTTGTATGCTTCACATCTCAAGGACTTTTGATTATTTCTAATATACACAAGCCTGCTGGACTCAACCATTGTGTACGCATCAACCAGGAATTGCTGAAAAAGTCTCCGTGCATATAAGATTGTGGACAAATCGTTAAACCTCTCATGTATCCGGTAAGCGAAGAACTCACGTTGCAACACCCGACATCGACCACCACTTTTCTGCATCCGAACTTCATGGAATTGGATATCTTCTTTGTAGCCGTCTTCCCCATACGGGAAAAGAATGGGATATTGCAATGGAAGGTAAGCAAGGTTAAGCTCGTTTATCCTCTTTAGACCACCTGAGTTAGTCTCAACCAAAATATCTCTGGAACCCATATTTGGATCAATGTCACCGGTAATAAGAGCCGCAACCTCTGACACCGTTAGTAGGTTGTATGTCCTTGCATCAGAATTTCTCTTACCAATTAACCTCATCTTGAAATCTACTCCTGGATTTGAGTCAATATTACCCTTGGCACATCGAAATGATTTCACCAACACATTGTGGTCATCCAGTTCATGCTTTATATCTTTCACAATTTCCTTATGCAGTTTTGCATTCTTTTCACCCATGCTAAAAGAGAATATGAAACAAGATTTTCTGTTAGTTTGGATTTGTTATGGACTTTAATTAAATACACTGATTAAGTAAAAAGCAACATGAAAAAAATGGCGAGAAGTTACTTGAATGAACTTATCCGATTGTCTACCTCATTATCCGTGTCGTGAATGTATAATTGAGCAAATTTGGGCCTATTACCTTGTTGAGGAATTAATCCTCCCATTAGGTGAAAATTCTGTCCATGAATCCTAAAAATAGGAGGGGCATTACCAATGTTTATGGATTTGTCAACCTTTGCTCCTAATGAGGTAAACGCAAACATGTTATTGTACCTCCTAATGTATCTTAAAAATTCTTTTTGTTTCTCTCCGTGACTAAAAAAAAAGTCAAACAGCCTCTTAGGCGGTCGCATCATCTTAGGGAGCACAATTTTCCCATGGCCACAACAACCAGAATACTTTGGTGTCCCGTAATGTGCACCTTTATTCATTCTC
Source organism: Ipomoea batatas (assembly GCA_002525835.2). Lineage (NCBI taxonomy): Eukaryota > Viridiplantae > Streptophyta > Magnoliopsida > Solanales > Convolvulaceae > Ipomoea > Ipomoea batatas. The sequence continues at coordinate 29,561,444 of CM008331.1, forward strand.
TCTTCAAACCAAAAGATTGCATTGCAGTTTTGACAAATGTTGCTCGGATCCCCAATATCGTGGTAAATCACTAATACGAAGGAAACCATATATGATTATGAATTACCTCCATTTAAAAAGCCATACAATTTTATGACATGGATATACATTTGAATTAAAGATTAATAAACATTTTCTTACCAGGGGGTTGCGGTATATTATCAACCTTGACCGTATCAATATTAGCAACCAATTCTTGTAAATCGCGAACAACTGGAGCTTCAAATGTAAGTTTTTGAGAACTTTGAATGGCTGAATTCGTCTCCAATTCAGCTTCCAAATTGCGACTAAAATCGTATGCAATATTGGACCTCGTGCATTGACTACGTTGATGGATTGTTCTGCCCAAAACTTTTCACAAAAATAAAATAAAATTAAACACAATTACAACTTAGCTAACTTAGAATATTTTAGTTAAAAAAAGCATTGTATATAATTCTACATATTGAAAAAGGAAATGTTACTAAGAATAATTACATTAACTTTTGGGGTACACAACTAATATTCCTTTGAAAATTTAGAAAACAGTTAATACGGGTATTACGCAATATAAATTTTGATACCCCAACGAATACAATACTAAATAATAAAAAAGTAGATCAATACCAAACTAAAGCAATTTACTATTAAAATAATCGTATCAAAAATTGAATCTACAAATCTAAGACTAAGTGTTGTTTGTCCAGATGGCAAACGTAATATATGGGATGAATGCATATTGTTTAAAAGACCGAACAAATTTTAAATTCCTTTCATAAGAGACCACATGGATTATTGAAGTTAAGAAATACCGTTATTTAAGAAGGATGTACTTGTCTCCCCTGATCCCTGTACAGTCGCGAATTCAGCTTCCAAATTCCGACTAAAATCAACGGCTATATTGGACCTCGAGCTTTGACTAACTTGATGGTTTGTCGTGCCCATAACTTATTACAACAATAAAATCAATGTAAACAAAATTAGAACATATCTTTAGAACATAACAATTCACTAAAAAAATAAATTATAGTGAATTTAACCAATCATTGAAAAGGTAAATGTTAATCATAATTTTTTACGTGAATTTTATTATACAATTGCAAATAAATCTAAAAATGCACTAAACATTAATAAAGAAAAAAAAAGTCGGGGTAATTGAGAAAATAGTATTAAAATAATCATATAATCTTTAATTTAAAAGCACTAACATGTACTCAAATTGCTTAATGATTGCCCATTCGCCGTAGATGACGTTGCTCCAAAAGGTATTGCCTTTTGTAAATCATTGTAGCACATTACAGATTTCTTGTCGAATTTTGTTGTACATTGTGCTTTAGAAGGCCGAACTAATTAGAAAATTTCAAAAACCATTACGTTTCTAATATAAAATACATCAAATGTTAATGTTAAATAAATATGGTTTATGTGACTGACCGTTAGTCACATCATTTAATGGTCCTCTAACTTTTGTACGTTGTACTGAAATTGTAGCCGCTGATGAAAAAAAAATTCCAAGCATGAGACATACTCAAATCGATATAATTTGTGTTAAGTTACCACATCTCAAGTTGACATTATTCAAACTAAAAGCATTATACTATTTAATAGAAAAAATATCAAAGAAATATTTTAATTTAATGCAATTAGAAAATATTAGATTCGACTCATACCTTCATTTGATATAAAACTTTGAGACTGGTTCTTGTTGCAACTAATACTCGATTTAATTAGTTGACCACCTGTAAATATGAAATATTTAAAAATAGGACGGGTATATATAATATGTTTATGCATCGACGTTTATGAATACTTACTATGAGTTATAATGCTCAATGGTGAATTGATTGAATTTTCAAATACACCAAAAACGTAGGGATCAATCAATTGCGACCCATTTCCATGTTTAGGAGTATGATTATTACTGAACTCTATGCATGACGCGTTTTCTTTATCTGTAAAGCACAAAAAAAGATTACAATTNAAGATTAATAATAATTTTCTTACCAGGGGGTTGCGGTACATTATCAACCTTGACCGTATCAATATTAGCAACCAATTCTTGTAAATCACGAACAACTGGAGCTTCAAATGTAAGTTTTTGAGAACTTTGAATGGCTGAATTCGTCTCCAATTCAGCTTCCAAATTGCGACTAAAATTGTCTGCAATATTGGACCTCGTGCATTGACTACGTTGATGGATTGTTCTGCCCAAAACTTATTACAAAAATAAAATAAAAGTAAACACAATTACAACTTAGCTAACTTAAAATATTTTAGTTAAAAAAAACATTGTATATAATTCTACATATTGAAAAAGGAAATGTTACTAAGAATAATTACATTAACTTTTGGGGTACACTTTCAAATATTCCTTTCAAAATTTAGAAAACAGTTAATACGAGTATTACGCAATATAAATTTTGATACCCCAACGAATACAATACTAAATAATAAAAAATTAGATCAATACCAAACTAAAGCAATTTACTATTAAAATAATCGTATCAAAAATTGAATCTAAAAATCTAAGAGTAAGTGTTGTTTGTCCAGATGGCAAACGTAATATATGGGTTGAATGCATATTGTTTAAAAAACAGAACAAATTTTAAATTCCTTTCATAAGAGACCACATGGATTATTGAAGTTAAGAAATACCGTTATTTAAGAAGGATGTACTTGTCTCCCCTGATCCCTATACAGTCGCGAATTCAGCTTCCAAATTCCGACTAAAATCAACGGCTATATTGGACCTCGAGCTTTGACTAACTTGTTGGTTTGTCGTGCCCATAACTTATTACAACAATAAAATCAATGTAAACAAAATTATAACATAACAATTCACTAAAAAAATAAATTATAGTGAATTTAACCAATCATTGAAAAGGTAAATGTTAATCATAATTTTTTACGTGAATTGCATTATACAATTGCAAATAAATCTAAAAATGCACTAAACATTAATAAAGAAAAAAAAGTCGGGGTAATTGAGAAAATAGTATTAAAATAATCATATAATCTTTAATTTAAAAGCACTAACTTGTACTCAAATTGCTTAATGATTGCCCATTCGCCGTAGATGACGTTGCTCCAAAAGGTATTGCCTTTTGTAAATCATTGTAGCACATTACAGATTTGTTGTCGAATTTTGTTGTACATTGTTCTTTAGAAGGCCGAACTAATTAGAAAATTTCAAAAACCATTACATTTCTAATAAAAAATACAGCAAATGTTAATGTTAAATAAATATGGTTTATGTGACTGACCGTTAGTCACATCATTTAATGGTCCTCTAACTTTTGTACGTTGTACTGAAGTTGTAGCCGCTGAGAAAAAACAAATTCCAAGCATGAGACATACTCAAATCGATATAATTTGTGTTAAGTTACCACATCTCAAGTTGACATTATTTAAACAAAAAGCATTATACTATTTAATAGAAAAAATATCCAAGAAATATTTTAATTTAATGCAATTAGAGAATATTAAATTCGTTTTATACCTTCATTTGATATAAAATTTTGATACCCCAACGAATACAATACTAAATAATAAAAAAGTAGATCAATACCAAACTAAAGCAATTTACTATTAAAATAATCGTATCAAAAATTGAATCTACAAATCTAAGAGTAAGTGTTGTTTGTCTAGATGGCAAACGTAATATATGGGTTGAATGCATATTGTTTAAAAGACCGAACAAATTTTAAATTCCTTTCATAAGAGACAACATGGATTATTGAAGTTAAGAAATACCGTTATTAAAGAAGGATGTACTTGTCTCCCCTGGTCCCTGTACAATCGTGAATTCAGCTTCCAAATTCCGACTAAAATCAACGGCTATATTGGACCTCGAGCTTTGACTAACTTGATGGTTTGTCGTGCCCATAACTTATTAAAACAAAAAAATCAATGTAAACAAAATTAGAACATATCTTTAGAACATATATTTGATTTTAAAAAATAAATTATAGTGAATTTAACCAATCATTGAAAAGCTAAATGTTAATCATAATTTTTTTACGTGAATTGCATTATACAATTGCAAATAAATCTAAAAAATGCACTAAACATTAATAAAGAAAAAAAATATACATTAATAAGTATAGTAATATTAAAATTATCATATAATCTTTAATTTAAAAGCACTAACTTGTACTCAAATTGCTTAATGATTGCCCATTCGTCGTAGATGACGTTGCTCCAAAAGGTATTGCCTTTTGTAAATCATTGTAGCACATTATAGATTTCTTGTCGAAATTTGTTGTACATTGTGCTTTAGAAGGCCGAACTATTTAGAAAATTTCAAAAACCATTACATTTCTAATATAAAATACATGAAATGTTAATGTTAAATAAATATGGTTTATGTGACTGACCGTTAGTCACATCATTTAATGGTCCTCTAACTTTTGTACGTTGTACTGAAGTTGTAGCCACTGAGAAAAAACAAATTCCAAGTATGAGACATACTCAAATCGATATAATTTGTGTTAAGTTACCACATCTCAAGTTGACATTATTCAAACTAAAAGCATTATATTATTTAATAGAAAAAATATCAAAGAAATATTTTAATTTAATGCAATTAGAAAATATTAGATTCGACTCATACCTTCATTTGATATAAAACTTTGAGACTGGTTCTTGTTGCAACTAATACTCGATTTAATTAGTTGACCACCTGTAAATATGAAATATTTAAAAATAGGACGGGTATAATATGTTTATGCATCGACGTTTATGAATACTTACTATGAGTTATAATGCTCAATGGTGAATTGATTGAATTTTCAAATACACCAAAAACGTAGGGATCAATCAATTGCGACCCATTTCCATGTTTAGGAGTATGATTATTACTGAACTCTATGCATGACGCGTTTTCTTTATCTGTAAAGCACAAAAAAAAGATTACAATTAAAAAAAAATGTAGTAATAGTGAACAGCCGCAACATGAAGTTTTACTTGAATTAAAGTCTAAAATTTCTAGCCTTGCTATCTAACAGAATACAAATATCACTTGCCGCAACATTCATTTTAACATCGCAAATATATTTTTTCTGTAGTAATATATATATATATATAAATAGCCAAAAACTAAAACTAAATAAAAGAATAAAATAAAATAAAAAACAGGGGTTTCACCTGCTAAGTACACGTATTCTCTTTGCAAGAGAGATACGTGTACTAAGCAAATGAAAGTGAGATAGCGAAAAGGAAAGCCTGGTGTAGCCTTCATCCAGCTTACCTCAGTTCTGTGCTCCAATCTGCAACTTAAAGGCAATACATTCTAACGGCAGATATATACACAGTATCTCACTATCGCTATATCACTCTCGATCTTCATCCTATGCTATTTCCTAATGCTCAGAGAATTACAACCCATCGTTTTGGGATCTACTTGGGTTCAACTGAATGATTTGGTAAGTGTTTGTTCAATACTATATCCGCTTTAATCTGGATTAAGGTATTCTATTTGAGCGTCGATTTTAGGTAAAAAATCGAAATCAATAGGGTTGTTATCTGAATTAATTTTAGGAAGTCTTACCCAACATCGCCACAGGTTGGGTCTAGGGTTTTTGGTTTCAAGACTGTGCTGTGTGTGTCGGTTCTGTAGATTAACTGAATCGACAGCCAGGATTTTGTTTATGTGCAGAGGGGGGTTAATTTCTGTATACATTCTCTATTTATTAGTCATACCTAGCAGATTGGATACGAATCTTCGTGAAACTCTTAGTATTCGAATGATTTTGGACACAGTAAAGATGAATATAAAGCTACAGTGTTATAACTAATGTGCTCAGGCAAATCACTGAGCAGAAAATGTTAATACTGAAGAATACTCAATGCGTACTTGGTATTATAGGCTGAGGGTGTTTCCTTTTACTGCCAATGAGAGCTGACTTGGTAAGTTGCTGTAACACCCCGATCCTATTCTGACAACTATTACAATATACGTAATATAACGCTGCGGAAGCTTACCCTTTTAGCGGGAAATCGGGTGCTACCGCCACACTTAGAATGAAGTCTATCACCTCTTTGATAAAACTTTCACTCTAAGTGCACAGGCTAAAAGAAACACTCAACATCAACATCCCGACATCAAAATATAATATTCTAGGCATATATATATATATTAATACTTACAAAGTAAGTACCCAAAAGAAGTTTGCCTAATGGTCAACATAAGGTTAGAGTCATACAATCCCTACTAACCAAGATCAGTCACTATCTACTACCGGTGAGCCATTGGGAGCTGTAGGAGCAAAGCCAAGCGCATAAGGGTCCTCGCCAATCATCTGCTGCACAAAAGCATCGTAGTCCATGCTACGACTTTCCTCTTCCGACGAACTGGGGGAGTTCGTCAGACTGCAAGAACTAACACTGGACTCCATCTGGAAGTAACACATTGAAGTGTAGTTAGCGCGACGGCTAAGCAAGGAGATCCGCGGATCACTCAAACTTAAATAAAGGTTTTCGAAAATATATATAATTTTGGGTAAAGTATGATACCACAGTGAAACGTATAAGTACGTAGAAGAAAACATAATATTTAGTCAAATTAAACCTCCCTTAAAAACAAAAGAGAATAACATTTTCTTTCCGTCAAACCTGTAGTTATTCAAACCAGTTTTCAACCGTTTTTCTCAAGGAACTTTCCATCAATTTCCATCTCGTAGATCGAGAATATTCTGGCACACCACGGCGTCCAATTATTCATCATTCCCTTATCTTATCGACTACAAAGTAGCCATAACTCCTTACAAAAAATCCACTTAGTTTCTTCTTCGAAAGTGTGAGGCCTTCGGAGCAC
>CM008331.1:29610633-29631918 GCA_002525835.2 Ipomoea batatas
TATATATATATATATATATATATAAAATTCATCGCCTAGGCGTCGCCTAGTCGACTAGTCGACTAGGCAGTCCACGGCATGTCGCCTAGAAAGTCCGCCTAGACAACCTTGATTTATTCCTTACCATGACAATGAAAAAAAGTTATCAAGTATTAGCTAGTTAAAGAAAAATGGTTCATTTGAACGAACTTTATTTTATTCATTGCTTTCTTCTTGTTGCTTATGTTTCCTTTTTTCTTTTTTATCTTTTTATTTCGATAATACAGTGAATAACAATGGAAATGTAGCAAATGGTCAGGTAACTCTATATTTACTTTTTCTCTATTTTTTTTTATTATGTTCAAACCTACGTCTTCTGAGTATTATTCTACTACGGTTTGCACTCAGAGCAATGAGAAGTCCTTACAGCGTTGGCTTGACAATGAGCTTGAAGTAATGGTCAATGTTCATGAAGTTCGTTACGAGTATGAGAAGCAGAGCCAAGTGTATGTAACCTAAATTAGCTTGGATGATATAAATTCTTTTATTTTTTATGATTGTTCTGGTTTACATATTTTTATTTGCTTTGGCTCATTCCAGGAGAGCTGCATTGGCTGAGGAACTAGCTGTTTTGAGACAAGTTGATGAATTTGCCTTGAAAGGGCTTAGCCCTCCGAGAGGAAAAAATGGTTTCTCGAGGTGTGGAGACTAGTCTTATTTCAGCTTTATTATAACAGATTTGACTTTTATCCGAGATTCCTTATGCAAATCTATATCTTTAAACTATTTTATTGCTTATGTTCAGAGCATCTTCAATGTCTCCAAATGCCAGAATGGCAAGGATTGCTTCTCTCGAGAACATGCTAGGCATTTCATCGAACTCTCTAGTTGCAATGGCCTCACAGCTCTCGGAAGCAGAAGAGCGAGAGCGTGCCTTCAGCAACCGTGGCCGTTGGAACCAACTACGCTCGATGGGCGATGCGAAAAACTTGCTTCAATATATGTTCAACTCTCTAGCAGATTCAAGGTATCTCCTGGCTCAATGAAACTTTTCATCATCGTTTCTTTCCTTCCTGTCAAAAATGTTCTTGATGTTTGATTTTAAAAATGCTCTTGCTTTATGTGTTGTCGATAGGTGCCAACATTGGGAGAAGGAACTTGAAACTAAGGAGATGAAAGAGCAGATGAAAGAACTTATCAGTGTATTACAAGAGAGCGAAATTCGAAGAAAGGACATTGAGAAGGAGCTGAAGATGAGAGACCAAACTGTTGCTATTGCGTTGGCAACATCAGCTTCGGTAGGATTTTATATGCTCTGTGTTGTATTTGACAGCAATTTTTTTTGTTAGACCACGAGGTATCCTGAGCAGGTCCTAACTGTAGGAGGCACCTTTAAGCCCGTATCATACTCAGACTAATCCCCGTTCGCACCGGCCCGACCCAATTAAGGGGCAAAGTGCTGGCCAGATTGATTTTTCCATACGAGAGGGAGTTTGAATTCCCGACCTCTCTTAAGGGACGAGAGTGCACAGCCACTCGCGCCAACCAAGCTGGTTATTTGACAGCAATCTTTAGTCTTCCTGTTTAATTATAATGTCACTGATATCACAGGGGAACTCAAACAAGCACTTAGCCGATGAAATGAGCAGTCCCTTGTCTCCAATACCTGTGCCTGCACAGAAACAGCTCAAATACACACCCGGGATTGCTAATGCTTCAACCAGAGAATCAGTGGCCTTTGTAGATCAAGCACGGAAGGTTGATCTTACACTTTATGGCATATTTTATGCTTTTTTTTTTCTTGTGGCGCCTTTTTCTGGTTTTACCTCTTAGCATCCCAAGGTCCTTACGCTTACTTTTGGAAATAGCAGATGGTGCCAATGGCAATGGGACAGTTATCGATGAAGAAATTAGCGATTGTAGGGCAAGGCGGGAAGCTTTGGAGGTGGAAGCGAAGTCATCACCAGTGGCTATTACAGTTTAAATGGAAATGGCAGAAACCTTGGAGACTCTCCGAATGGATCAGACACAGCGATGAAACAATCATGCGGACAAAGCCTTATGGGCATTCCCTACCTAATATCTCAGCTAGAAATGGTCATTAGCTAGGGTGCGAGGAATGTACATTCCCCATTTGACATCTGTTCACCCGATACATGGTAAAGGAAGTGCTCCGAAATAAGAGAAGGTAAAAAAAGATCAGAACTTTTAAACCTTTTTATCACGTTCACTTCCCTAATAATGCAAGCACGCCATCTCCATTGACAGATTAGGTTAACCATTTTGCTTTTGACTATTATTATTCAATGCTTAGCTTCGTGCCCCTTCTTCACTCACACTGACACATATTATCTTCTCGAAAAGCCTATGATGACGGTGGGTTTGGTAATCTGCAGGTTGCGTTGTAGTCAGTGGAAGCAGCAGGGGGAGTTTGTTTCAGCTGTAATGGAAGAACCGTATTTTAGGGGACGAGAATTTTTGGTCTTAGATAATCATCAAAACATCTTGTGAATATGTTGTGTTGCTTCATAGTGCCACCAGAGTAATCAAACAACTGCACATGAGATCTAGATAAAAGGATTTGAAATGTCTGATTGACTGATGCCTGTTAGATTTTCAGATAAGAAGGAAATGGTAGATGGTGTGTATAGATTTTGGTTTAAAAAAAAAAAAAAGTATGATAATAGGATATTCTTAGGTCACAGCAATGTCAAGAGGCTATTTTTTTTCCTCTATTTTCATTCTTTTGATTTGTTTTTGGTAACAACTTGTGTATAGTGTGTAAGCACAGTATTGGCTTTAGTAAAAATAAGAAAATGAGTTCTGAAGTGTTCTCTGCAGATGCAACTATTTTCTTTACTGCCTCTTTGTTATGCATATAGTGCTATGAGTTAAACTGAAACAATACAACACTATTACAAGATTTGCTCAAGGAAAAGATAATAAAAGACTCATTTCATCTGAACATAGCCAAGTTGGTCGAACAGTTGAGTTAGTAACCACAAGGTTCCAAATTCAACTGCTCATGAGAACTGTCTATTGATCTTCTTAATTTAAACTGATAACTCTGAACAATCTAAACTGGTTTACAACTTCTTACCGGTTAGGATCACAAGTGAGTTTCACTCAAAGTATACATGCAGACTTTTCCATATATCAAAATAAATTAAAAATTTTAAAATGTAAAAATAAAAATAAAAAGTCTAGATGTGACAGGTGCACAAAGGTATAAAGTCAATTATGGATCAGACAATTCTTCTAAGATAGCTTTTAGAAAGAAAAAACTAGTATTGAAAGTCAATCACTAAGAACTACATGCCATTATTCACACTAACTTAGGGACAGAACCTTAATTCAGATTTTATAAACACCACAATGAGTAATGTTCTTCTCTCCTGTGGGAGTTAACCAGACCCCCACACTGTAGGCAGATGAAACTACTTCCATCAGACAGTGCATCCAGCATAACTTGTTTTCGACCGGTCTCCGTTAGTATTGAAGTTCCATGTAACTCTAGTTCAGTAGGGTGGTCCATCTTGTTACTTTCGGAGGGGCCAGGTCTAGGGGGTATGGCCTCGGCAATCGCACACTCAGCAAACAACGAAGCCAGTTCGTCTGCAGCTGCACTTGCCTGCACTTTGTTACTGTACAGTTGGCGGGCACGACTAAGCACTTGACATACAGCCTCCTCCCCACCTCTAGTCCTCATTGCCATCACCACCTGTTAACCAGACAGGTTTTGTGTCACTGCTAAGCCATAATTTATAGTGAGAACAAAGAAAGGCAGAGCAGAACCTTTATGATGCGTTGTATTTCATGAAAAAACTATTTGTTAATGCCAGTGTAAATAATCAAAATGTCCAGGATAAGAGTCAAATAGGCCTTCCAACTTGCATGGAAAAAACAATCAAGCCCTTGAACTCCAAGAAGCTCCAAATTAACACTCAGAACTTGTAAAAAAATGCAATTAAGTCTTTTTAGCAAGTTACCTCAAAGTTAAACTAGTACGGAGTAATTGCTAACATGGCATATTACATGGTGCTACCGTGCTAACATGGATTCTTTTGAATTTATAACCTAAAAATAATTTTTTTTAAAAATGGAAATCTAAGGTAGGCAACCACAGAGATCATCTTCTTCAAGTGTTCAGTTTCATCACCTCCTTTAAATGTCTAATCTCATGACTGGCTTTTTAAAAAAAAAAAAATTCCTGCAACAATTTCTCCTTTTTCAAAGGATGAGAAAAATTTTCTCCTTTTCTCCGACCTGGAGACTGGAGACGAGGATGAGGAGAAAAACTTCTCTTTTTCATCTCCTTGTCTCCAGATCTGGAGAAGAGGAGAACTCCTCTTGCTTGTCTCCAAAGATGGGCAAAAGTAGCCTAGTCCATGGCTCCCTTTGCCCTGATCTGGGACGACGGCCATGGCTGCCTTTTTTTTTTTTTCATTTTAAAAAATAAATTTTATAGTAATCTGCTCTTGTTTTTGTTTCCAAATGTAAAAATATTAGTTGGTTAGATTAATTTGACAAATGATGCCACATCAGCATTAAACTTATACATGGATGACACATCAGCACTTTTTAATGGGTTACGTAATCTGCTATAAAGACCTAATTTTAATCTTTTACAAGTTTGAGTGTTAAATTTGAACTTCTAAGGGGTTAATTGTTGTTTCTGTATAAGTTGAAGGGTCTATTTGAGTATTTGACCCTTATCCCAAATGTCCATAACTAGGTTGTCTAGGTACCCAACCTGTAACCCCCCACACCACCCACTCCCTTTTTTTTTTTTCCTTCGGGGTTGAAAAGTTGACCAGTTTAAAACCCTTATAAACCCAAAGCAACACATTAAACTCATAGTTTCCGTATTTTTTAACGATGAAGGAATATTCACAGAATTACTTAAAGCAATTAAGATCCAAGATACAGGTCAAACTGCGATTCACAAGGTAATGGCTGAACAAGTTATGCCATAATGAACAGATTATTTCTTTCTCTAAAAGCTCAGTGTAGAGTAAATGCCTCAAGGGGTTTGGAAAGTTTTGGATCACATTTAAACCTCAAATTGTCAAGGTTTAAATTAATACATTTCTGCAATTCTGCTACCAATTTTCCACGTGTCATTCCTTTAACCGTTTAAATCAATGAAGTCCTAATACTCCCCTCTTGACCACCTTTACATTAAAATTAGTGGTTCCATAACTCCCTCTGCTCCATTTTAATCAATATAATTTGTCTGGTCATAATGACAATAGGAACTGTTCAACGGAGAGATGACTGCCTAAATTTTATCGTTCATATGAGAGTCTAACAGTGAAAGCGGGATGAAGAAAGTCTCTACTCCCTCGCTTATATTTCCAATCATTTTGTTGATCATCTTCATTGTTTCCTCAATCCACTCCGTGATCGTGATTTAGACAACAAATACAAAGCACATAGGTAGCAGTTTTCATTTTATAATGTTTGCAAACAATCCAGTTGTTTTTAGTTTTGAGTTTCCATTAGTATCCATAAATCATAATTATTTCTACTTAAACTGCATAGAGCCTCACCATGAAGCCATTAACACCTTACCAATTACAATTAACTGGAAAGTTTCCTTCCATCATTTATAACCTAAAGGATCAATTATTGGGTGAGTATGCCAAATGTGATCCTTGTAGCTAAAACTTATTTCCTAGGTTTTCTACACTACAGAGCTCATATACCTATAAAACTCATCTTCATGGTGAAGAAAGTTGCTATCTTTGCTAGTTTCCAGCAAATGTAGTTTGGGCTTAACAAATTGGACAGCAAAAAGAAATCCATCAATTTGTTTATGCATTAATGCTTCAAACTCAAAAGTTTTTCTAAGAGAAAAACTGCAGATGAGTCAGTTTCAGGAGGAACACTTGTAACATTCGTAAAAGAATTAAATAAAAGGAGGAAAATTCAAAATGAAAATTAGAACTTGAAAATGAAAATGAAGAGGAGAGAAAAAATGTACCGCTTGGAGGGCTTGTGAAGGCTTGTTTTGATCGATAAGTTGGCGAGCCATTGCGAGCAAATTTCTGACAGCCTCCTCGTGGTCTGAATTGGACGGCAGCCCTTGCGGTGGAGGAGAAGGCTGCGCCGCCGTGTGCTCCGCCTCCATCATGTCAGCATCCGAAACATCCATGGCATTTCACTCTCCGGTTCGAAATTCTCCGACGAAAAGGAGATTATCGCAAAAAGAACAAAACAAATAAATAAATAACGGATTTCTTTAGAGATCTAATTGCTTCTTTCTAGCAATTTCTTCTCCCGACGTCTATCTCACCTTCGCTCTTCACCCAATTCTCAGTCCCCGGTCGAGTGCTCCCTGGTGGACCGGTGGTTATCGGAACATGGTGGAATCCTGCATCGTGGGCTGATCCAAATATGGTTTCTTTAAGGTTAATGGGCCTGTCTAAATCCAATCCAATTGGAGTTGATATATACAAATATACAATGATAGCGTAAATTCAATAGATATATCATGGACCAAGGTCTATTAGTAGTTATATTGTGTACTATGGTCCAAAAATGACACCGTTTCTTTAAGTAAAGAAACGGTTGTCGTCAAATATCAACGAAATTTCGTAAATGAAATTACAGTTCATCTTAAATGATACTATCTCACATTTGTTTTTATATTATCAAATGAAACTGTAGTTTTATCAAAATGAAGTTGTAGTTGTGTTGAAAGGAAACTGCAGTGTATATAAAATGAAACTGAATATGTTATACACACAGAGTTAATGGCGCTGAACGAATGCCCTTTCCGCTGTTTCTTTTCATTAATTAAAACGACGTCGTTTTGATGCATGGACTACCATGCATTGTGGACCGCGGTTCACAGTAAAATTTGTGCGAGTCTACCTTGCAAGGTGGACTCATCACAATTTATCTACTGAATGTTCATAATTCAAATTGCGAGCATTCAATATTTACATTGCGAACATTCAATATATAAATTATGAAAATTTAGATCTGAGTGCATCTTGCAAGGTAGACCCGGATTCACAGAATAATTTTCCGCGTAAATTAAATTGATGTAAATAGTTGCTTTTTGCTTGATTTTTTCAGATGACAAATTTTGGGTATGGTTTTTAGACAAACGGGAAGTGTGGTTTTTTAATGTTTTTTATTATGCTTAGTGTGGCTTATCAATACATTAAACCTTATATATAATATTCTATAACATAAATGTAGTACTTTATAACATAAATGTAATATGCATTTTGTAGAAAATAAAATAATAACATAACAAATTTTCATATATTATTAATACTTTAGGTCTTATATATAATACTTTATATATGACAATTACAATAGACAAATTACATGAAATAAAGTTAGAATTACATATATAATCTATACTTAAGCCTTATATATATAATACTTTATAGTATAAATATAATATTTTATATCAAAACTATAATAAATTGTTTACATTAAATAATATTACTAAGCTCATACACCATAAGATTCAAATTACCCTTACTTGACTCGTCTAAGGAATTGAGACTCATGAGACGGTCTCACAATAAAATTTGTCAAATTTTATATTTATTAAAGGGAACATTTTTATTTATTTATTTATTTTTATATCCAATATGTCAAAATTTAGTGTTAATTATTCATTTACCTACTTTATACTTAACACATGGAACAATTATTGACCCGCGCTATAATTGAAGCAAGAAATATAACGTTCCAACAATTTGTTTGTAAATTAAAAGCAAATCCAAAAACCACAACTTACTATGAAGAAATATATGTCAGTTGGACGATGTTTCATTCATGGATATCTTGGATTACCACCGCTTCTTAAGTAAAATCAAACTTTATGAGTATACAGAGGTTGAATTCGAGTTAATCTCACAAAGAGATTACGAGATATTGTATAAAAAAAATCATAAATGATCTCGGAAAAGGGGATTGAGCAAGTAGAGTATTATTCTCGTATTAGAAATTTATGAGTTTTATTCTTGTCAATTTCAAACCCTTCTCAATCAAGCCCGTTGATGTGTAATTTACTTTAAAAAAGTGATGGGCTAAAGTCTAAATATAATTAACTTGATAATGGAAGACTAAAAATAACTGGGTCAAAATAGCTATTAACAAATAATCTATCAGATAAAATGTCATTGCCCAAATTTGACCCGCAACTTATCTGACAGTAGACTGACACTCTTCTATCCATATTCCACTTCCCATTGCTTAATGTCACACTCAATTTTTGTTAAAGTTTTAATTTACTACTTGAACATTTTTCACATTCAGCTCTCAGTTTATAATTTGATTATTTGTATATAGTAACAAAAATAGTTATTTTTCGGTGATCTTAGTGTAATTTATTTTTCTTGCGTGGTTTATGAGTTATTAGTTATTACACAAGAGTGATGTTTACTTAGTGCATGTCTTTAGTAGTGGTTACAGGTTTCTCTCGTCGTCAAAAAGAAAAAATAATTATTCTTTTATTACCTATTTTATTTTGCGCAAAAATTCATGTCTAATATTATAATATTGATCAATATAAATAATTAAAAAGTATAATTCAAGTTATATATACACTAATAATATATGTATAAATGTATAATATACACACACATATGATTTATCATTCATAAAAATTTAATTAAAATATAATCCATAATTAAATTAATTATATAATGATTTTAATAAAATAATTATTAAATAATTAAAAATATTTATGATAGATATAAATATATGGTAATAATGATGGAGCCATCAACGTTAAAATTAAATAGTAATGGAATTATAACAGCGTAAAGATATTTTTGTTTAACAATATCGAAACCACAAATCCATATATCATGATGCTTGTGCATTATCCCTTGTGTTTTAACTTCTTCCGAATGTCTTTTAACACTTTTTTGAATTGACTGAGTTCAATTTAAAATAAGATTTTTGTATTTCTCCTCCTCCTAAATATTCAAATGGTCAAATTAATGCATTATTGGCTACCATTTCACATTTTTCTCCCAATAATTATATATTTCTGAAAGCAACGCTACGGCCTACAAGAGACTAATCTAGAAACATTATGCCACCTACTATACGCCATCTAGAAACTAGAAACCTTATTCTACCTTAACTTCAACGTGTTATGTAACTAAATTAATTATTTATTTATCAAAATTGATGTTTAAGTGGTCAAAACATAATTCTTATATTCAAAGTCACGAGTTTGATTATTTCTAGCACATATTCGATCAAATTCATCACATAGGATTATAATAATAGGGTTTACCTCTCTGATACGCCTTCTGAACTATTACACATCCAAAAAAAAAAGACTTACACATTACACACCATCATTAGAGGCTACAATTTTTTTTTGTCACTATAAAAAATATTTATTTATTTAAATAAAATTTTGAAACTTAATTTTCAACCCATTAAACAATAAGCCAAAAACTATGGGTAAAAATAAATCATTCGTAATCGTATCATACCAAGATACTACGTTACTAACGTGCAAAATTTTATATTTCAACTTGTGTATATAAAATAATAATAATAATAATAATAATAATAAAAGTTATAATTGACTTGATTAGATATATGCACAGCATAATAATTGAAGTCTACGTTATTCTTGCATAGTGTGTATGCACTAAAAATGACATGTTGGTTATAATAGTCAATTTATCTTAATTTATTATTCACGTTTACTTTTCTTTCTTTCTTTTTTTTTTTTTTTTTCTTTTTTGTTGTAGATTCAACTGTATGTGTGTTGAAGTTATTATTATAAGCGTATGTTACTGATATAAAGGGTAAGTATATGTGTGTTGAAGACTTGAAGTTATTATTTTTATTATATGTATAATATGTATTTGATCAAATGAGAATAAGTTCTTAAAAGAGAAATATGAATCAATCTCAATCTTAAATCTGAAAAAATTGGATGGGTTATATCAATTTTTCTTTTAAAAAAATGCAGTGACATTTTTGTAATTATCAAAAACTTTACTATATAAACCTGAACACTAAAATCTGCAATTCTCATATTTTTTCAAATTGTCGCATTTAGTATTGGCATTTTATATATTTAGTATTAAAAGATTGCACTTGCAAAATTGCGAAAATGCATTGCACTTAGGGTTTCGATTTTATAGTTTATGATTGAGTTTTTGTTATTTTATTTAGTTCAATGGTCCACTCTTTACCGCTTAGGTCTAGCATTTACAGTTTAGATTTAAAATTTAGCTATTTCTTTAATTTATAAAATTTATTAGGTTTGCATATTTAGTTGTTAAATATTGCATATTTAAGTGTTCAAGCTTGCAAATAAAGTTGATGATAATTACAAAAATGCTACCGAATTTTATTTTAAATCTAATTAGATCCATCAAATTTTTACAGATATAAAGCTGATATTAGTTCTTATTTATCTCTTATGGTACTGGTCTCACAGGATTATATATATATATAAAGTCTATCCAAATTATCACCAAACCTACTAACTAGTGTTGAATTGAAGCCGTTGACTTCTTAAATCTACTTGCCCAATTTGTGCTCCAATGTCCGATCTCCATGAGTGGGTTGTCAAACACTAATCACTAAACAAAAAATCTCCCATTTTTCCATGCTAATCTCAAATGTAAAGATTCTTAATCTCCTCAATTATATATTCTATTAAAAATCCATTTGATGAACAAACGAATACTAATCACACTCCACAACCAAAAGTTTCAACTACTATCTTCGAATCATCAACGCCCCACTTACGATGCGTTTTGATTAAACTACTACCAACTGGATGCTTATTTAATTATTATATTCTCCATTGACTGCTTAATATAATCGTGATTTGAGCAGGAGTGGTGATGCGAAATTGGGTGGAAAGTGGAATAAGTGGACTTCTATGCATGAACCAACATCATTAAAATAATGGATAGGGAGAACCAAACCTTATTTTATAGAACATTGGGTTGTATATTGTATATAATAAGGTTGAAAATAGAGGCCAAAAAAGTAAATGAGAAATATCACTTAAAGATTTCGTGGACCGATTCGAACGGAACACATTGTCAGGTGTGGAGTTTGACAACACATCTGTTATAAAATAATACATTTTCAACAGTAAGATGAATGTTTCATACCTATTAGAGTCTGAATTTGGGTTAGACTCATTATGGGCAAATTAAAATTTTTAAAATTATATTAATTTGAATTTGCAGGTTCGTGAAGTTTAGAATATAATCCGATGAATTCAAGAAATTTCTTTATTAAAAAAAAAAAGAAGAAGGAAGAGACTTCCACAACTTGCATGATTCAATTCCCACCAAATCCACAATATACAACTTGTTTGCTTTTGCTTTTTCCACGCAGAATCAAAAGATTTCACGGCGAATAAAACAGAGGGGAACAAATCATGAATATAAACAAATGTCTTATGTGGGCCCCTCCATGGGGGGCCCCACCGGGCACTTTCCCGGTTTTCTACGGGAATCTAATGCGCCAGGCGTTGACCAACTCGGGGCATCTTTGTTTGTCCTTTTTCATCTGGCAACTTGAACGGCTGTGATTGGGTTGGGGTTTGGGAGAACGATCTGGGCCGTCGGGTCAAGATCGTAGGGCTAAGATGACTCCAGGATTAGGGCAGATGGTGCCTCCGTGATGGAGCGTGAATGGTTGTGATCTCCCTCGTAGGTTACAATCAACATCGTTGGATCGTCCAATGCTCTCTCCACATGTTTTCTCGCTGGGCATCCTCTTATACTACTGCACTTGTAATATCCCCTGAAAATTTTTTGTTTCAAACATTAGATTTCAAAGTTTAATCTAAATAACGTTTCGAGGAATTTAAGGTATGGTGTGTGATGTTTCGAGGGATTTAAGGATAGCAATATAACGTTGTAAACTTACCTAGGATGTGGAGAGCCTTTGATTGGCTTCTGGCCGTATTTTCTCCATGAATAATCATCCGGGGGAATATCGGCCATCTTCAGGCTGATTGCCGGAACTCTAACCACTCGTTTCACCCTTGTTTTTCTGTTAGAATCAAATCCAGTTAGTTTTCAGATTCTCAATAAAAAGAGATTGTTGAGTATATATATAATATATAAACATAAATATGCAATACAACTATTTAAACTGTTTTTTTTTTTTTTGAGAAACTATTTAAACTGTTAGTTAAGATGGACCACATGTTTTAATTTGATATTAGAGTAAATCTGTAATTTACCTTTTCTTGGGGCAATGGCAGCGGCCGGAGGCGGAACCGCCGGTGCTGTGGCACTTAACGGCGGCGTCGTCGATGGAACTGGACTTGCGTTTGAAGGACGAGGATGAGAGCGGCGGTTTGCCGGCGGAGGAGACTTGGGAGAGATTGGTGATCTGGAAGCCGGAGGAGAGAGACGGCTGAACGCTGTCTGTGTCGCCAGTGAGAGATGAGATGAAAGAACCGGCCGGAGAAGGGGCCGCCATTGCGGCGAAACTGATTGTGGTCGACGGCTCTTTCCGGTCAATCGTATTCGCCGCCGACGCATTCTTCGCCGGTTGGTGGTGGTGCGGGAGCGGCGGTAAACACTGAATCGGCTTCGGGTGATAGATTTTCTTCTCGGGTTGTTCTTCGCTGACCCGGATCCGGCTACTCGAGTTCTGATTAACCGGAGGAGGATCTACTTCCCTCTTCTGATTCACAACCGGGCCTCTCCTGAACCGGGCGTGTCCGGTCCGGGATCGGTCCAACAAAGAAATAAACTTCTTAAATTTCGTCACGGCGGCGCCCGCCTCCGCCTGGTAATCGGCGGAAAACGCCGGCAACGGCGGCGCAGCAGAAAATCCACTGTTTTGCGGCTGAGACTGAGAAATCAATCTGATAAGCTTCTCGACGCTCTGAAGGCCGGCGGTCGCCGCCTCCTGGACGGCGTTTTCCTCCATCTTCCCGCCCAAACTCTCGCTTCTGAAACCACGCATCAATTCCACCGCCATCTCCGATCTCAAAACCCTAGAAATCTCAACACTCAAAATTCAAAAAACCAGAGAACTGAAGAAGAAGAAGAAGAAGAGCTGAAATTGGCGAACGGTGCCGGAGAATATATATAACTGGAAAAAGCAGAGGAGAGAGAAAAGAAGGGTGTCTGAGAGTCAAATTTATTTTCCCTTTTGTTTTTTTATTTTTTATTTTATTAATTTTCGAAAGCGTTGTCTATTCTGACTTTATTACTGTCAAACTACGGAACAAATGCGGAGGATCCACGTGGAAGGTTCAGATAGAAAGAAAAAGTAAACGGCAATTGACCAAACATCTTTAATTTGAACTAAAGGGTAACCGGGAGAGGTGGGTTAGTGAACTAACTTTGCCATAAAAACCTCACCTTTTTTTTGTTTCAAGAAAGAGGGGAACACCCAACTAGATCCTAACTGGTCTGGAGACCTGCCCCGTGCGAAGGGACACGTCTGCGGAAATTCGCGCCAAGTTGATCATCCAGAACTGTAGCTCTCAGCCCATTCGGGGCGTCATCAATCGAAATGAGACCCGACCGGTGAGACAACGCTTGCTTTGCCAAAGCATCGGCCACTCTATTCTGCTCGCGATACACATGTTCGACTTTCACCTAAAATTTATTTCTTGCCCACAACAAAAGAAAGTTGCTCAATATTTATATACTCCCTATTTATTTCATAGCGTTATAAGGCAATTTAAATGATCCGATTATTCAAATAATAGAATAATGAATTATGTTCCTTTAGAAAGAAAAAAAAATTAACAAACTAAATTCAAGAAATCTACATTTTGAAAGACTAATAATTAAATTAATAGGCCTACTTACTTTGTGCATATTAGATTAGACTACCTTAGGCTCTTGTAGCTGTCTAGTAAGATAAACGATAAATTGTCTATGTCTCAATTTCACTAATTATCACCACCAATGTTTGATCATATGAGCTTCCTTCAATAAAAAATACTAAAATGTCATATGAGCACGAGTAGTTTTGCACTTTTTACATCAGATAATAAGGAATATATAAGAATTTTGTATGTAGTGAAAAAAATGGTCGAGATCTAATCTTGTGATTATGAGTATTTCTGGTGGGGCCGGTGAGGTAGAGTTGACCTTTAACAGCTTTTAATGCATACATACATTTGGAGTAACTAGGGCTTGGGGTTTCGGGCCCCACCGGCACAATCTTGGCTTACCGGTGACCGGATCATCCTTTAGCATATGCAATGTTTGGGTGCTATTCATGTAAACAATTGGCCCAAGCCAATCATTGTCGTGGAATTGGGCTGATGCAGCCCAATCTTCTAACAAAGCCATTATTTGGATGAAGTGAACACCATTGTTGAGTCTATGGGCTTACCGGCTCAAATCCACTTCCGGTGGCTTCCATCATACAACAATAGTTATACCATAGATCCCGTTCACCTTGTCCATTACTTATTAATGGCCTGTTTGGTTGGATGTAGTTTGGGGGGAATTGTAATTCATTGAATTCCCAAACTACAGTGTTTGGTTGGAGGAAATTGCAATTCCGTGGAATGGCAATTCCCTCCCAATGACGAATTGCAATTCATGGGGTACCCCCAATGAATTGCAATTCGGTGGAGAGGAAGGGCAATTTGTTGGTGTAAAGACAATTTTGCCCCTCCTCCCATACCCTTTGTTTTTTGTTTTTTTTTTGTTTTTAAATTTGAAAGAATTATTATTATTATTATTATTATTTTTATTTTTGAAAGAATTATTATTATTATTATTATTTGAATGAATTATTATTATACTTATTATTATTATTATTATTATTTTTTGAAAGAATTATTATTATTATTATTACTACTACTACTTCTATTACTACAACATCTACCACAACATAAGGACATTTTAGTCATTTTGTCGCTTCTTACCTTTCAATTCCCTGTACTCCTATTTCTGCATACCAAACATTGTAATTTCAATTCCTACTTTATTCATTGAATTGTAACTCCACTGAATTACAATTATTTTCCCCCTTAATTCCCTCCTCCCAACCAAACACCCTGTAAATGTTTACTATTTACATACTTAATGTTCACAATTTGAATTGTGAACATTCAGTATATAAATTGTGTATTTTAAACTCGGATCCACATAATAATTTGCCATCATATAGTGTGTATTGATGAGTCAGAATAAGAAACCCTTAATGCTTCAATCATATAGTTTGTATTCACATGTTTGAACTCTAAGGGCTTTTTTATTGTTGAATCATCACTCATCACTCTAAGCTGGCTTGGCTCAAAGAATCTGGGCACCATAATGTTATTGTTAAAACAGATTGTTTAAACTTTTGTCTTGCTTTTAATTCCTATAATTTATACCTTTTTTAAGTTGGTTTTGTAGTTAACCAATGCCTTTCTTTGGCTACTGACATTGGGAACATTTCAGTTCGTCGTGTCAATGTGTAGCGAATCATGTAGCTCATGTGCTTGCACGGGCAACTGGTTCTTCGTCTGTCTTGGGTTCGTGGGTTTCAATTCCCCCTGATTGTATTGTTGAGTTGTTGATTTATTAATGCAAGTTTTGATTTCAAAAAAAAAAAAACAAAAACAAAACTCTCTAAGGGCTTTCACCTCTCCAGCCCTAAAGGAACCTCCAATGCTTGACTGCTTGTACACTAGTATTTACAAAAATGTCAAATCCATACCTCCATTTTTTGGACTTATAGTCAGCAAGTCGCTAGGAAAACAAAACTTATGAAGTCATTTTGATTTGGTAAACCAATTAAGTTATGTTTGGAGAAAAAATAATTGAACATTTGATAAAGAAGAAGTGTGTATACTTCATGGGAATTAAAGGCGTATGACTTTTGCACAAGTTTGGTGAGTGAAGTAAAGGAATTGACAATGAGAGGGAACAATTTTTTATTTTTTTTTGAAAACCAAAGCAACAAGTATATTAGTTTTTTTTTTTTTTAAATAACAAGTATATTAGTTACTCAAAAGCAAATGCTGAATACAATTAGGGAAAGAAGAAAGCCAAACACGAGGACCAGACTGAGAAGCCGTAGCTCTTGCTAACACATGAGCTAACGTATTCGCTGATCTAGAAATAAAATGAAACGAAACATAATCAAAGAAACGTTTCAGAGAAACACAGTCACGAACAATGCAACCAACATAGGAATTGTTAGGCAAAGAGCTCTTCAATAGGTTGCAAACAAGCTGACAATCTGAGTACAACACCACCTTATGCCAACCACGATCCTTCGCCCAAGAGAGGGCCTCTTTAACAGCCATTGCCTCAGCAAGAATAGGGTCCCGAAGACTCCTCACTGAGCAATTTCGAGCAGCCAGGAACTCTCCATCACTCCCATGCACAACAGCAGAAACAAACCCCTCATCTTTATTTGGATAGACAACGGCATCTACATGAATATATACTCTATCATCAATTCCAGGGTCATCCGCAAGTTCCGAACCAGTAATAAATGGATTACCTGGGGCAGTGGACAGAGCATTCCATTCCTCTGCCATAACAGCAGCCCCCCGCACCACTTCACTAGGTGTCCAAGGTTTATTGTTCCACAGCATATCATTACGACCTTTCCATATAGACCAGCACAATGCCATGCATGCGCGGATGACTTCATCGTTTCTCCCTTCAACCACCTTCGACAGCCATGCAGCAAAATCATCAGTTGGCTGTACTTGAGGGAGATCAGAAATATTGTCCCAAAACCTGCATGTGTGAGAGCAATACTTGAAAAGATGTAATGGTGTTTCCTGATATGAGTGGCATAATGGACATAAAGGAGCAATGTTAACACCACGACCAACTAAATTCGTACTTGTGGGGAGAATGTCACGGGCACATCTCCAAATAAAATTGAGAACTGTTGGCGGAAGTTTGAGCTTCCACAATAATCGCCATGCAGTGAACTGCATAGGGACGTTAACCGCATTCTCCATCAGCATTCTATAACCATGCTTCATAGTATAAATTCTCCGGACATCACCTCTCCAACACAACTTTGTTTAAGCTGAAATAAGTTAAGCAACATACTATTATCCTTATGCTCAAATGGCATGTAGTGGCTCTCCATATGGGAGGTCACGAGATTGAGTCTCAGTGGAGGCGATACTAACTCTTTGTGCTTCAACAAGTTGATAAAGTATGGTAAAGCAACATATTGTTGGGGAGATGGGCCCAGAAAGATTGTTGGGCCGAGTTTGGTTTCGGAGCTTCATTAGGAATGGGTTGGTGGATAAGAGGGGAAAGGGCGAAGGATACTGTAGACAACTGATAAAGGTTTATTTTTAGTATATTAATGGTTCATTTTTAATTAGTAAAATTGAGCTTTCAGTACATTAAAATGTACCTTAAAAATGAGCATTTAATGTATTAAAAAAATAAACGTTCGGTATATTAAAAATAAACGAATGTA
Source organism: Ipomoea batatas (assembly GCA_002525835.2). NCBI lineage: Eukaryota > Viridiplantae > Streptophyta > Magnoliopsida > Solanales > Convolvulaceae > Ipomoea > Ipomoea batatas. The sequence goes on from CM008331.1 coordinate 29,628,013, forward strand.
GTCCACTTTACAAGGTGGACCATGATCAACAGTACGTTTCACGGTATAATGATTGAAAGGTGAGCAAGAAATGCATGATCGAAAGGGCAATCCAACGGTTTATAGGGTGGCCAACCAGTTTGTTAGGTGACTAACTGATAAACTTTGAGATAAGGGTCGATTTTTTTTTATTTGTGTGGCCCTGCGCTGGTAAATAAGTGAGGCCTTATCAAAGTATAAATAAACTGCAAATTGAAGAAAAATTGCAAAGAGAAAAATGCAAAAAAAACCTAAATTTGAGCCAATATAATCACAAATACATATACTAACTATTAGGTCAGGGCTGAACTAGGGCCCCCAAAATTTTGGGGCCCTGTGCGGTTGCACGCCCTAAAATTCGGCTCTGTTTGAGATGCATGATTAATCTTCTGCGATTGAGTATTAACGTTTATGTGGAACTATTGTATCAGATAACAACGTTCACGTGGAACTATTATTTGTGTATGGTGTTATTACGTGAACGTGATTTATTCACGTTCATAAAATCATACATGGAGATGTGTTATTGGGGCGTACACAACATTCAATGCTTGAAGATATTTTTGGTGATGATATGAGATGGACAAAGCAATAAAAGGTCGGATGTGGTTTTGCAGATCAGATTGCAGAGATGATGAAAGAGTTGAGGGCACGTGCTTTTAAGTCCAAACCCCACTTCTCCACTGCCTCTGAATATGATTGGGATAAACTACAAATAATTTGGGAATAAGTAATTAGGCCATTGAACTCAAATAAATTACTGAACTCAAAAAAACAAAGTAATTAAGCCATTAAAATCGAAAAAAGATGAATTAAATCATTTTTTAAATTTCCGACCTTTGGCCACCATTTCCGGCGAGGACGACCATTCCCTAGCCGTGAAGGCAACCAGATCTGGTCGCCTTCTCCTTGCGGAAGGCGACCAGATTTTGGTTGCCTTCCCGGCGAGGGCGACGATACCTGGTCGCCCTCGCCGGAAATGGCGACCGGCGACGTTTCAATCGTCGCCGAAAATTTTAAAATTGGGTTAATTGTTTTTTTTTTCAGGTTTTAATGGCTTAATTGCTTTGTTTTTCTGAGTTCAGTGGTTTATTTAATGGTTATTTGAGTTCAATGGCCTAATTGATTGTTTCCATATAGTACAGTAATTTATTTGTAGTTTATCCCAATACGATTTTAAGTCTACTGGTATTACTTTCATCGGTAAACTGCATTAATTAAATCGTTGAAAAAAAATCATTTTTTTTATTTTCCTTAATGTCAAATAGCACTTCGAAATCTTGGATTTTTTTTTTTGTTTACACCCGTAAACTGCATTAATTTCATCATCTCTTTGTTTCTTTTTTTTTTTAAGAAAAAAAAAAAAGAAAATATTTTTTTCTTTATCGGATATCCATTTTCTTAATTGGTCGGTCACTTAACGAGGTACAACTGCCTCTTGGTCGCACATTTTATTTTCATCAATAACTTCTCCTACCAAACTCGTATGGTTCGCATGCTTGCCTCAACTACTTTGTTTGGTTTCCATTTATTGGTCTCTTCCTTCTTATCACTTTTCTTTCCTTTTCATTTTCTCCATTTTCTCAAGTTTACCGATAAAAAATCACAAAGAAAAAACTTATAAAACTAGTTGTTAAAAAATTATAAAGAGATAAATTATACAGAGTATAAATTATTCATAATTCATCAACTCATATAAGTAACACGTTGTATAGAAAATTGAATTTGAAAAAATTTGTGATTATATAGGGAGCCTTGTTTTTGTCCGATGGTAATACAATAACATATTGAGAATATAATATATAAACATAAAATTGCATTCAACTATCAGTTTAAACTTTTAGTTAAGATAAAGCACATGATTCAATTTGATATTATATCTAATACATGTCAAAGGTCTGGCCTGTTGAGCATATATAATATATAAATATAAATGTGTAATCTAACTATCTGCTTAAACTTTAGGGTTCGTTTGGAAAGCAAGAAAATGATCTCTAGAAAATGATTCATTTTCCAAAAAATATTTTATATTCTTGTGTTTGGGTGTACAAAAAAAAAGTATTTGTGTGTTTAGTTCATTTTTCATAAAATGAGCATGAAAATGATTTAGAAAACACAAGAAAATTTCCCAAAAAAAAAAAAGGAAACACAAGAAAAAAATCACAATCCAAAAAACAAAATAATCACAACAAAAATATCACAATTATAACAAATCATTCATTTATAACAAATTAATAATATCTAAAAAACACAACAACAAAAAAAGGAAAGAAAACAAAAAGAAAATACAAACTAGTGACTAGTTTCGCAGACGAGTCTGGAAACCAGTCTAGACTGGTTTATGCGAAACCAGTCTGGCCTTGTTTTGCGAAATCGGTGGCTGACTGGTTTTCGATGCGGAAACTAGTTTAACCGATTGATTTCTGGTGACGTGAGAGCAAATACGCAAAAATGAGAAGGTGCAAGGTATGAAGAAGGGAGAAATGCTTCGAAAAATGACTTCCAAAAAAAAATTAGAAAGTTTTTTTTTAAGAAAAGACCCTCTTTTCCTTTTGACCAATCCCTTAATTTCCATTGACTATATTTCCCCATGCCAAATACTAAAAAACCCCCCAAAAAAATAATTTGTAGAAAAATCAAAATTTCCAAACACACCCTTAGTTTAGATGAGCAAATGCTTGAATTACATTGGCCATAATATCCTCGTATCTGCCTTTAAAATAGACTCTCCCACTACACTTCTTCAAACCACACATAACACCCATCTTCTTCTTCTTCCAACCATGGCTAGACTTTTGATTCTCTTCACGTTTCTGTTCGCCGTCGTTTCCGCGGCGGCGGAGGACATGTCTATCATAACCTACGACCAGCAGCATCCGGCGAAGGGCCTGGTCAGGAGCGAGGACGAGGTGAAGGAGATGTTCGAGTCGTGGTTGGTGAAACACGGCAAATCGTACAACGCCGTCGACGAGAAGGACAAGAGGTTTAAGATCTTCAAGGACAACCTTAAGTACATCGACGAGAAGAACAGCCTCGAGAACCGGTCGTACAAGCTCGGATTGAACCGGTTCGCGGATATCACCAACGAGGAGTACCGTACCGGATACCTCCGCGCCAAACGGGACGCTCGCCGGAATATAGTGAAGAGCAAGAGCCACCGGTATGCTCCGGCGGCCGGCGATAGTTTGCCGGACTCCATTGACTGGAGAGAGAAAGGCGCTGTCACTGGAGTCAAAGATCAAGGCAACTGTGGTAAGTTATGTTGAGCACATATAATATATATATAAACTACTAGTTTAAACTATTGGTTGAGATTGAGATCGAGCACATACTTCAATTAGTTACTCCGGGAATGAAACAGGGAGTTCCTGGGCGTTCGCAGCAATCGCAGCCGTTGAAGGTGTGAACCAGATTGCGACGGGCAATCTGATCTCATTATCGGAGCAGGAGCTGGTGGACTGCGACCGGGAATTTAACGAGGGCTGCGACGGCGGCTATACGGACAACGCATTTGAGTTCATCATCAACAACGGCGGCATCGACTCTGAGGAGGACTACCCTTACATTGGCGAGGATGGCAAATGCGACTTCTACAGGGTTTGCATGCATTCTACTTTTTTTTTTTTTTTTTTGTTAATAATAACAAACACAGCCTTAACTTAACGTAAGATGCGATTTTGGAATCTTTGGCATATATGCAGCAAAACAATGCCAAGGTGGTTTCAATTGATGGGTACCAGTATGTTGGTGAAGATGATGAGGAGCTGTCGCTGGCGTTGATGGTAGCAGCAGGTGGCCCCACCGCTGTCGCCTTGAATGGCGATGCATTTGACTTCCAGTTATATGAATCGGTATTATTCTGTTGTTGAATGTTACAAGCCTGACATT
>CM008331.1:29663744-29675297 GCA_002525835.2 Ipomoea batatas
CAAAATGCGGCGGCGGCGGCGGCGATCGGAATTTGGCATCGGCAAGATTGAATTGACAGTCTCGGATCAGTTTCACCTTTGTCTGTAGAATTTTCGCCGGATAATTTTGCAGAAATATACAGACTATAGAGAGAAGAGAGAAGAAAATCAGTCCAAAAAAAAGGAGAAAAAATTTACTAATTTCTATAATGAATTCCGGGCAGTGAAAATCATGTTTTTAGGGAGGTTCTACAAGTAGCAGTTCAGTTATGACAGTTAAATGAGAAGGGTTTGTAACGTAGAATTCATAAATGGGTAATGCTGTTTTACTATAACAAAGACTTTATGGTTGATGGAATTGTGTCTCAAGAGAGAATTGAATGAATTGTTGGAGAAGATGTTTGGGGGCTACTTGCAGACAATATACAAGTAAAAGGACAAATCTTGGGATTGATTAAGGATAATAATATAAATTAATCTAGGAACACAACCCCATAGCTATCGTTGGTTATGATTATCCTCGACCCCAATATGGAGCCCTCGACCCAGTGGTCTAGGGAGAAGGCATACTATAAAACCTTGGACCAACCCTTGGACTCATACTATAAAACCAACAGCTATAAGCCTGTAGGGCTAACTCAATTGATTTGACGTTGATCACCCTAAAGTCTTGCTATAATAACAACGTGTGGGTCCAAATCTCACTAGGAATCTGAAGGCTCGCTCATTGAAAAATCTTGACCAATACTCCTTGTGCACAGAGTATATACAGAATAGGGGTAGGAACTTGGGACTGGCGGGGACATGCAAAGTGTACAAACAAGGGGTGGAAACCTGCTATATAGTTCAATTGGTTTGACGAAGGCTCATTGGATTGACCAATACTCTCCTTGTGCGCAGAGTATACAGGCTAGGGGTAAGAACTTGGGACTGATGAGGGCATGCAAAGTGTACGAGGCAAGGGTTGGAAACCACAACTCTTGGGCAGGTTAGTCTGGCATAAGTTGGAAACCTAATGTACCAAAAAAATGCCTATTATGCACTACCCTCCACCTCCTCTTCCAATCTCCTCTTGAAAAAGCATTGCCTTTTGCTCAGCAAAAGAGTCAATCTACTGGATCTTTGGAAGGAAATAGGAGTGTTGATTGGTGAATCAAATCCCTCTGAAGTATGGAGAAAAAGATTACAGGTATCATACAGGTCTATCTGAGCTAGGGAAGAAGCTGTGGAAGTTCTTGTAGCCCACAGCAATGGTTTCAAATCTCAAATCACCAAAAACACAAAATAATTTTCTCAAACTACTCATCACTAGATAGATATCAGAGTGAAAGCAAGAGTAGGTGGCTAAAAACCATAAAAGCAAGTAGGATTAGTTGCAAGTCTAGAAATGCAGCCAAATTTGGTTCCTGGACAAAGCAGACATGTACAAGTGATAATAGAAATCCAGTCAAGCACAAAGTTTCTCACTTTTAGCTTCTAGGATCATGAAAATCGATGCATCTTGCCTGAAAATGATCTTGCTGACATTATTCAACCTCTTAGTAAAACTTTCATAAATCATCAATAGATGCATTCCAAAGTTCTCTTCAAATCACTCCCCGAATCAAAGATTTTGCTTAAACATATTCAAACTAGGGCCATGTTCATAGATTTAACTGCTTTCTTTGTTCTGGTCAAGTAATTCAGAAATAATACACAGCAGAAGAACACTACTACCAGGGACAAACATATTGCTAATCACCAAAGGAAGATGCAAGTCATAGGTTAAACACTGAAATTATCAATCGAAATCACTTGCAACCTAATGTAAAACCAATGTGCACTCAGTGTTGGAAGCAACTTCAACCAAATTGATCAGGTTCCAAGTTCAACTCCAAGCGGGAGCGAGCTTTCATGGTTTGAGACGGTCGATCAGCTATGGGCAGCCTAGGTTGGCTTATTGCCGTCTTGAGTCACAAGGCGGGTTTACACTCTGCAGTTACTGGTAAGGTAATGATATGCTCATAAAAAGATACTGGTACAAAAACCACAATGAAACAACGAGAGATGGGAACTTTAAGGATCAAACAATCTCACATTGGCCAGATGCTAAGAGACAAAATGAAAAGACAAGTGCAGCATCAAAACAAGCATAAGAAACTGAGAAGGATAAGTTTAATAAAGACTGAATATTATATTATTATAAGGAGTGTAAAGCAGTGTTGTAAATCCAAAGACAACACGACTAGATCTCAAATTATCATGAAACGAGCATTTTCAATTAACTCAACTCCAATAACGTTCCAACTGCAAATATATATATATAATGTCTCTAGAAACCTCAATGCGGATTTTAAGGCGCGGCCTCAGGGGCCACCGTTTCAAGGAGAGCGTAGAGCTTGTTGCTCTCCTGCGGCGCCGGCACACTCTCCGTCTCCGGCAGAATCTCCGGCGGCTGTGAATCGGCGGATCTGGACTTGATCCCTTCGAGCATCCGCTTGCTCACCTCCTTGGAGTAGACCTGGAGGATCTCGATTCCATCGCCGCCATCGGGGTTCGCCGACGCTCCGGCAGCGTTGAACGCCTCCTCTTCGATACGGTTAGCGATATCGGAAGCATTCCCGCGGGGAATAGTGCCGTAACGCTTGGACAAAATCGACGCCGGCGACGACAGCGTCTCGATCAGGCGCTCGATAACGGCGTCGCGGGTTTTCTGAGTCGGCGGCCAGATGCTGAATAAGAGACTGTCGAGCTTTTTCAGAGTTTCCAATGAGGGTTTTCCCTCATCCTGAGGTGTCTCGATTTCCGCCATTGTCATCGTTGAGGGTTCGCTCTCTGACTGATGCTTTGCTTCTACTTCATGGTTTTGCTCTTCGGTTTTATCGCCCATTTTCAGAATTCAGCGAAAATAATGGTAACGGAGAGGAATTATAGGAGGAAAGTATTTATAGAAATAATAAAATATTCCGAATTTTTAGTGTTCACTTTATACAGCGTATTATTTAACAGTAGATTTTTAGTCCATAAAATATTATTTCTTGAGTTCTTATATAATATAAATAGTCCACTCGATCCTAACCAAGATTTCATTTTGGGCAAATTATGCTGTGGACCAAGGTGGACCTTGGTCTAAAACTATGTCGTTTTTGTCTTTTTTTTTTTAATTAGTAAATATATTGCTGAATATAGAGTTGTCCAAAAATGTGTGAATGTAGAGGTTTAAAAGTGTGAATGTAGAATATAGAAATCGTGAATATAGATTTATGATTGTGTGAATGTAGCGTTGCCCAGAAATGTGTGAATGTAGAGTTATGTATGTGTGAATTTGTAATAGAGTTAAGAAGTTCTAGCAACTTGTAGTCATGTAACGTGTGAATGTGGAGTATAGGACTTGTGAATATAGAGTTTTGAATGTGTGAATGTGAAGTTTACAAATTGTGAATGTAGAGTATAGTGTATGTGAATGTAGAGTATAGTTACTAAATATATAATCTTGTAATGTGTGAATGTAGAGTTTACAAATTGTGAATGTAGAGTATAGTGTATGTGAATGTAGACCCAGGTCCACCTTGCAATGTGGACCTGGATCCACGGCATAACAACCCTTCATTTTGTATTCATTCTCACTATACTCTTTTTATTCGATAGCAATTCGATCGTCTAAGGTCTCTCAACTGATCAATTGGCATATTATTTCTGTAAACTTTGTGTCATTCACCATACTATAGCAGCCCATCTCTAATTTACATTATCATATATTGTACTATTTTTCAAGTAATCTGTTGACAATAATATTCAGGACAATTAAATATAACATAAATGGCCAAGGGCTTTGTGGTCCAGTGGCATCAAACCCTTCCCTGTATACGGGAGGTGGTGGGTTCGAGCCTCAGTGGAGGCGTTGCTGTCTCTTTGTTCTTCAGTAGGTTGAGAAAATAGTTTATGAACAGATACTACACTGTATAGAGTCGGTAGCATTCAAAAAAAAAATATATATATATATATATATATATATATATATATATAACATAAATGACTACCTGATACTATCACCACTATTATAAGTTAATGTGGTAAAAATGCATCAAATAATTGAAAATATAAGACAATTTTAAAAACTAAATGTAGCATTATTCTCATAAAGGAAAAGACACTTGATACTTGACCATGTAGTAACTACACGCATTTCTACCTTTCATTACCTGCAAACAAAAGACAAAATCTCTCGTTCAGGGTCCTCATCCCGACCAGATAAGATGGGGAGATATTTATTTCATTACTTTATACTTTATACTTTATAATACATAAGATGACTCAAAACGTTGAGTTGTAACAACGTTTTAGAGCTGGGAGAGAAGCGGGATGCAATCTTGGCGTGGAGTGCAAACCGCTTCCAAAGAGCCAGCGTCCATTTTGTCCTTTCCAACGTTTTCCCAGTCGAAAACCTGGATAATTGAGCCCAATGCCAATGAAATTGCTCTCAACCCCATGTTGTTTCCTGGGCAAGCTCTTCTCCCCAGTCCAAACGGAACAAATTTGTAGCCGAATCCATCCTTTTCACCTTCCATTGTTTCGAATCTCTCTGGCTTGAACTTCTCCGGCTCTTCCCATTCCTTGGGATCTTGATGCAGAGCGCAAACGTTGATCATTAAGGTCGTGTTTTTGGGAATGTCATAGCCCCCGACTACACAGTCTTCAGATGACCAGTGAGGTAACAAAAATGGTACAGGAGTGTTTAACCTTAGTGTCTCGTTCACAACACAATGCAAATAGGGAAGTGTGGGAAGATCAGACTCATTTACCAACCTTCTCTGTCCTACCTTGCTGTCAATCTCGGATCTGAGTTTGTGCATTACCTCCGGGTGAGCCAAGAGATGTGTCAATGCACATACGATAGTCGCAAATGATGTCTCTGTCCCTGCAATAAACATCACCTGAAACACAAAGTTGCTTTAAGCCTTTAACTTCATTAGACCAAAATCTCAGGATCATCTACCCAAACACAAAGTTCCTTCACAAGATTTTTGGTACAATTTTTGTTCAGCATCCATTTCTAAAATCAGGGTGACATATTTATACCTCGTTTTCTTCTGTTCATTATTCTCTGGTTGCTACTATGAAATTTAGAGTCACGAAAGCATTAAGCATATTCTCTGGTTGACTAATTAAACAGGTAAACATTGTAAATGTGTTTTCCATGTTAGTTTTTAAAATGTTTAATGATGCAATGAATGGCCCACTTGATAAGCTTGCACCTCTCTCCAAAGGATAAACTATTGACTAATGGTGCAGAAACTTTATGGAAATTTATTAAACAAAGAAAACGTTTCTAAACACGTGTTTATCATTTCACGTTCCATAAATTATACTTTCCCAGTCTAGATGGTAGGAATCTAGTGCTAATGAAAGTATGAAATTGCCAGTGTTTCCTGGAGCAGGCTTCTTCCAACTTCAAACAAACCTAAGTTAAACCTATGTGCCCACAAAGTTAAACCCCACCCCTATCTTTAACCCTCCATATTCACTCCCTAAAAGCTATCCGGTTTGAACTCTTCAGACTCCTCTGTAAGCTTATATGGTGCCCCTGAATGAGTTCAATAAAGTGTTAGAATGAGACTCCTATCACCCTGACAGTTTTGTATTCCTCCAGTGAACATTTTCTGATAGAACAATACTCAAGTCAGAAAATCCTTGTGCAGTGCATGAAAAATGACAACTTTCATTCTCTCAAAGAACAAAAATAATATATGAATGAAAAAGGAAAACTTTCATTCTCTCAAACATAAACAATATATCTACTATAGAACACAACTGATTGATTAATCACATAGTTTTCATTCAGAGCCAAAGTGCCAAAAATGCTCTTAACAAAGCTAGATTGTTAATCCTCAAACAGGACATAGCTTTCACATACTCAGAACCGTGGTTCTTCTACTTATCAACAAATTGATTGATTTAAAAAAAAAATCAAGAATTAAGCTTTTCAACCTTCATCTTTACCCACCAGAAAACAATGGTTATAAAGCTATAACTAAAAAGGGGGGAAAAGAAGGAACCAACCATAAGTATCCAGTGCGCTACTAATTCAAGAAAAACCTACCACCTGTTTTTTTTTTTTCTCACAGACATTTTATCAAACATTTGTACTGCATATTACGAATCTTCTATAATTAAACAATAAACCAACAGAAAAAGGAAAAATTGATGGATACGTAGCTGAAAGCCTGAAACTGGAGTGTTGTGCGTAGTTGATGGATTCGTCGTTCCCAAACGCGCCGGCCTAAGGGTGTGAAGTGCAAAATTAGGAAAAGTGAGAGGCTAAAGTGAAAAAAGAAAGTGATTTGATTGAGGATGAAGGAAAGACTGTAATCCCAGAAATGGAAATCATTGAACCCACAAACTCATATTCCCTATGCTGTTGTGTGTATACGGCGCATCTATAATCTGCTTGATAAGCCAATCTGCAGTCAGTACAGAATCTCACAGTTTCTTCTACAAATACTCTGTATTTCAGAGTATAAAATAGTCCTTCAAAGTGTTTTTCCACTACCAAGTACCAATCACTCAAAATCATCCATCAAATATGTAAACTTTACTCAATTTAGTACACTAAAGCAACCTCAGTTTAAGAGCATTCTCAATTGAAAATTTTTGTGATTAGAAAATAAAAGATGATAGAGTGAAAATTTAAAGTGATTATTATATATCATTGGTTTCTAAACAAAATACCAAAAAAAAAAAAAGAAAAAAGATAATGAATGATGTTGGTAATTATTTAGTGTGATAGATTAATGTTTATTTATGACAATTTTTAAATTTGTATGCTACAAAAGTTATAATTAATTTTTTTTTTAAAGATTTAAGGATTTAAGGGTTTCAAGGCTACAAAATTTCTCCAAAGAAAAGAAAATTTTAAAAATAAAATATCCCTATTTCTTAGGTTTTGTTTTATAGTAATTCAAGTTTTTAGTGTCATGATTTCAGCTCAGTTTTATTATCTCTTTTTACTTGATGGATCCTAATTCTTTCATGCTTCTATCATGTCAACAAATCAATGACAAAAATGCAATCTTTAGGGTGGATCCACACACGAGATAAAATGATTTTGAGATAAAGTTGTAATCCCATTTTAAATTTTAATTCAAAATGATTATATATCAAACTTTAATTAGAAAGCTAGTTATTGTTATTAGAATATCTAGAATTTTGATTTTTATTTCATTTGTAACAATCAAGACTCCATTTGAAAAGAACAGTGAAAGTTGAACGGTTAGAGTGATGACAATAAGATTATAATGATTGGATAGCTCCAATCGCACTATTCTGATCAAACTCTTGTCACTCTAATTGAAATTTGTGATTAATGTGACTGAAAATGTGACTTTTTGACCATCCACACCCAACATTATATTGTTGGGTTTCCAATTGTACCTTATACACTTACCCCTCCCGTTGGTTTTGATTATCATCGGTTTAGCCTTTCAAAATTTCTGACAATCTTTCTAAGTGATTGATATAACCAATGAACAATTTTTGATCGAGTTCTAAAAGTAGTCAAAATTTTGAATTGTAACCTCAAATCTTAAATTTCTAGTCACTTTTGTACTAGTTGAAAATATTACGTTTTCACCACGAAATGTATGGATGGATGGGTGAAGCACGATTCTCGTACCGAAATGTCATGAATATGATTTTTGCCAACATTTTCTCATTTGAACCCGTTGCACAGAATCTTCGTAATACAATTTACCCAATGAGTAACTGAAGATATTTCTCAATAACATCCTAACAAAAATGGACTAATTATGGGAGAGATAAACTATAAAGTTGAAACTCTAGTGCAACAGTGGCAATTGTAGTTGGTTTCCACTTTTAAGATCCGGCTGTAAAGCTGATGGAGGACAATCAGACAAACGTACTTATTACTCAACTAATTACACTGCTAATTACCATGCTACCTTATTATGCTTACATGCTTTTGCGAGCAGTCTGACCCAAAGGTTTTCAAAACCACTTTTTAATGATCCAATAATAACCAACCAAACATTATTTATCCATTTGATGTCATTAACGTTGTTCGACGTGCTGTCTTCTCAAAAGATTAAGAAATATATAAGCAGGATTAGCAGGTGTTGCCTCTCTACTTAATCAGCGCTAAATCCACTTAATTGGTTACCATGATATTGACAATACATGGCCAAATAGATTATATGTAGATTAGAGATCTTGTGGAGCATGCCTAAATCTAACATGTTTGGGACGAAAATCTCTGGCGCTCCACTATTAGTTTTGTGTATTGCCCCTAAAAAATCAGTCTTTAGTACGTGGTATTGTTTATATTTCATGTCTCTGAAAGATGACAATTTCTAGAGCGTAGCGAGTCATAGTGGTATGAAGGTAATTTTGTAAATGTACCGTTTTGCTGGGTGAGTTAGGGGTGTGGGGGCAGCACCATAGTGGTATGATACAAGGGTAATTTTGTAAATGTACCGTTAGGGTTGCTATAAATATGATATTTGTAACTCTGAATGTTTTATTATCACAATTAATAAAAAAAATCATTCTCTTTCATGGACGTCTTCGTTTTTCATTTTTTATTCTTGATCTCTTCATCATGTTTTTCTCAACATGTTCTATAAGCCCTCCATATTGGGATGTCTGAAAAATTGTCTATATTTATAAATATAATAATATTTTATGACTTCAAGAGAATTGAATGTTATGTATTGCTCACTATTAATGATGATTAATAGTTTTAAATTAAAAGTAATTCTTTTTTGAACAAAAGTAACAAAGTTTTACCAACTAATTAATCTTTATTAGTTATGGAAATGTTGTGACGGACATGAATTTAACCACTTCCAACTTTGATCTTTTCTTTTATTCCATTTGCTTGACATATCGTTTTGTGTTTCTTTTCTCTTATATTAAAAAAAAAAAAATCAATCAAACAACCGTCAAACTGTCAAACATCAAACAATAGTTTTAGCAATAAGTCTCTCAGGAATATAAGTGATATATATATATATAGTATATACTACAATCATGTATATTATATTTAATTATATAAAGTACTACTAAAACTATTACATTGAGCATGTCATCCGCATTAATACAAATAATTTTTAGTATAACCAGGTACGAGATGTTACTGTTAAATATGAATTTTTGTTGCTTTTGACAAAAAAAAAAACATATATATAATAATAAATCAAATAACATAACATGAGTTACGTGTGAGTGTGCTAGCATGTGTCAAGGTGTCTACCAACTGACGGCTACCCTAAAAAATAAAATTTGTTTATTTTGTTATTTGTTTTTCGCTACTCTCCAATTAACTAAGCAAATTCTAATCTAAAACTTGCATCTGGATTTTACTATTATGACTTTGTTTAATATACACAAATTATAAGCTAGTTTAAAGTTAAAAAGCTAGTAGATACTAACTTATTTTAAGTTGTCCACATTTTACTAAACATATTTATAGTTTATTTGTGACTTAAAATATATATGTTATAACCTCTAAAATAAATTCTACCAAACATATAGCTTATCTTATGTCGAGGATTATATAATACTATAGAAAAGTCTATAGATTATGTAGTAGTAAGTAGTAATTGACAAAAAGACTTGGTTATGACTATTTGAGATGGGCTATAAAGAAAAAAAGTGGGCAAAGTCGAAAAGTGAAAAAAGTAGAGCTAGAAAACCGAAATTTTCCTCAAAAGTACTCAAATCTGTCAATTTATGTATGGAATATTTGGTATGAGACAATGTGGCTGTTGAAATTTGAATGCCCTAAAGCAACCTCCAAATCTTGATTTTTTTTTCCTTCATTTCTTCATGTAACATCATCCTTAACAACATCAAACTATCATCGCAAATTATTGCTATTATTCTACATATACACCCACCTATATATATTCCAACTCTTTGAAACCGTTGATAACGAAATGCTAGATATTGTACATATACACTCCGCGCATAATCTAACTATTTGAAAGAGCTGATAAGCGAACTGCTAATGTTAATACAACATAATTCAACAGAATAGTTAATAAACGAACTGCTAACACTAATGCAACATAATTCAACAAAACAGTTAATAAATGAACTGCTAATATTAATGTAACATATATAGTTTCAACAGTTTGGAACAGTTGATAAACGAATTGCTAACACTAATGTATCTATGAAACCGAGATAATGCAAACAAGAAAGCAAGGTTTAACAACATTATCATCTTCATGGCTTCATCATCATTCATACAATAATCATAGGACCTGTAAAAGCTTCATACACATACACGACCGAGAAGAGAATTTTTCCAAACAAAACATTCAAAACCCAAAGCCAACACACTTTTTTTCTTTTCACATTATTGATGTATCATCAACCCTCTCTCTTTAATCTCGTGGACGCTCCGATCAAGATGGCCGGAAAACCGGAAACTTAATTAACCGCGATATGAGCGTTCACCGGCGGTTATGAAGCGGGTCGGATGCGTTTGGGACAGTCCTCTTGCTGGGAAAGAACGCCGCATCTGATGATGAGGGTGATGACTGCCGCCGCCGTTTATGTTGCTGTTGCCGGCGGCGAGAATAACGGCGGGTCGGTTTCGCGTTTTCCCCCACAGCCAGCATTGCGTCTCTCTCTGCAGAAACCACCAGCCAGGATACAAAAACTAGCGCCGCCATTAATGCAAGCTTCATCTTTCTTTGCTGCCCAGAGAGAGAGAAAGAGAGAGAGAGAGAGATTATGTTGAGGAAGTTATATGGAAGTGAGAGGAGGTTGGTAGTTTTGTTTCAGCGAAAAGGAAATGGTGGAATATGAAGGAATGAAATGCAGATTTTTTGGGGTCCAGAAAGGGAGATAAAGGGGAAGGGGTTAGTAAAGGAGAATGGATTTGTTGAGATGGGTAGTGGCCGGCCGGTGTAGAAGAGAAGGGAAAAAGGTGGGGAGAGTGTTGAGACCTAGTGGACACAGCAAACTTTATAGTGGTCTCATTGACTTTCTCTCAATATTCGATAGTCACATTAAGTTTCAACTAATTTAAAGAGAACAAAAGGTTTGGACTTTAGATCGTTCATGTGTAGAAAAAACATAATAGAGTTGTGAAATTCCTATTTAGTCAGTTATGCCTATATTAATGACATGTAGACTTTCACAACTCTCGTATTTATCATACACACACCATCTAGTATTCAGGAGAGAAGTAATAGACAAATCCGGCAGGTTTACCATCCCAACCGGCAATATCAACAGTATGGCAAGAGACAGTCAAGTAATCCTAAAGCTTCTTAGGGAGGCCAGGTTCCTCATAATTCATGTTTCCTTTAATTTATGTTATATTAGTTAATAATAATGTCTAGCATTTCTTTGATAATATGTCGATAGGCTATGATAAGGGTGCAAATGACTTAAAGTCCCATACAATTTTTCAAAGACTTGAATCCTAGGTTTGCCTATATTGATAGGTTTAATGGTTCTAGTCTAGTTGATCAATTTTTGGAATTAATCCCGATTGATCAGGAAAATAAAATTGTTTATAATTTTGTTGATAGAGCTCAAACTTTAGACTTTTTAAAAGTAGAA
>CM008331.1:29694854-29708620 GCA_002525835.2 Ipomoea batatas
TTAGTAGAGTAGAATGGGGGCCGAAGAGGTAATACTTGACATCAGAATCTTACAAGAGAAAAGAGGGGGATTTAACAGCAGGTCAAATATTTGCTGCCTGCCATTCGAAGTGGCATTTAATTGCTTAAATTTGTTGATGAAGCATATGGAACTTATTCCGCTGTTTTGGATAGGGGATGGGGTTAAAATATGCTTTACGCAAGGTTTTCAGACTTCACATTTGTTCAGTTGAAATTGCAATTTTTCTGATGGGGCTTACCTGTCAAAAATAATCACTTTATGGCTTTATGCAATGAACAACAATCTAAACTATCCTTTTCGTTTTAAAGCAAAGCATATTTTAAATTTTCAACAATTCTGATGCTCGTGCATGTATATGTTTGTGTAGTAACACCATAATTGACATAGTGCCTGTTGCTATTTTCCTCATCTGCTCATATTCTTTCATGACTTTTACTGTAGAAAATTGCATGGACTGTTGCAATCCTGGTGATGGTGATTAATGGGTATCTTTTGCTGGACTTTTTCGTCTTGGAAGTGAATGGATTGCTGTTTGCTTTCCTGGTCTTTGCTGGGACTGCTGGTTACATCGCATTCATTTTATACCTTATCTTGCATGGTGGTGGCCCTGTTGCCAATTGGTTCAGTCTATGGCTCAACAAAGGGTATAATTATGCTGGAAACGGAATATAACACCGCCATTCCTTGTGAAGTAGAACACACAAGATATTACATACACCATTACTTTCGGGACTGAAACACACCTTTCAAACTAACAGTGAGTATAGACATACGCATACGAATGATATTTGTATTTTTACATGTATCTCATAGAGGACGGGAACGAGCACATATCAGGCTGGACAAAAGGCGTTGCTACTGCTTCTCAGCTCCCACCGCTATTGTACAACGAGGTTTGTGTTTAGATATAGAGAGTAACTCTGTGTCTTGTGAATCCCTCTCAGTGTTTTGGTTTCTGTTGATAGTGATTACCCAGAGAACTTTAATACAATTGAAAAGTTTTGCTGCTTCTTTATTGTCCATGGACCATTTCTCTGTTCTTTCTGTTCAAACCCATTGTGAGCATTTATTGTGTTGGAACCAAAATTCCTCATTTGCTTGTGAATATGACACTTTGCTTCAATGGCATTTATTAGTAATAACTTGTATGATTGTGATATTTGAGTTGACCTCCTAATCTTATGTTGAACTATTAACTTTTGCGTTCAAGACACAACTCAACTAATCAACCAACCCAAAATAATCTCATAGGCTTTGCTTTTCTGATAGTTACAGGTAGGTTCATTAAATATTTTAAAATTGATTGAATATCATGGTATTAGTATCACAGATGTGGAATTTATCATAAAAGATCAAAAATTTAGTCTCACCAATAACAATGTAGGAGCAACCTCTCTAAATGGGTGAGACTTCTTGTGCACATTAAGCAAAATTTTAGCTTATGTTGATCAATTCGGTCATCCTAATTTACCATTTCACAATCTTGTCAGGTTAGGGTATCAGGTCACCCTGCGCCTAGAGAAACTATTATGAATTAACTGAAAATTTTTCTCATTTTGTTGAGAAATATAAAATTTAAGAAAGAAAATTTAAAAAATAATTTTGTCAATCATAATAGTTTGGTACAGTCAATATTGGGTGTGGAGAGAAACTCCCGATAACTATTAATTTATTTTTCTATTCCAATATTTGATTTATTGCTTTTTCTATTAATATAATGTCTTTCCATTTAGACAATAGTCAATTATTCATAATTTTATAGCAATTTGTTATATATGGATCCTCTGACTACATAGTATGAACTAGCACTATTGTTCGAAAGACTAGCACTAAGTATACCATGACACGGGTATCATTAAATATGCATTAAAGACTTTGTAATTGACCGGCATAAACATCTGTTAAGACAATGCATAAAATTCGTTATATACACATTACACAACCATAAGGTAAAAATTTACGTGACACTGTCTCATTAATCCTTATTTATTAGACGGGTCGAGTTGTAAATGACTGAGTGTATAAGTATTACAATTTCATTTATAAGTATTACAATATTTATCATTAATGTTTAAAAAAACAATATTTATCATTAATAACAATCAATTTTTATTCTAAATAATATCACTATTTCACATATAAGTATTACAATATCTATCATAATTAATAACGATTTATTTTTAACACAAATTAATATTAAAATTTATACAATAAGTATTACAATTTCTTTCATAAACAACATTTCACATAGTAGTATCAGAGTTCAAATTGAACAAGACCACTATTACTATCTAAATCTTTCGACTCGACAAATAAGGTGTCAATAGCATATGGAACATTGTGAAAAAAGCTTACTTAAATGCAATATTATAAACTATTTTTTTTTACTTTTCAAAAATATTATTATCAAGACTCATTCTAGTCGAACCCATATTATATTAATACAATTTATATTTTTTAAATAGTTTGTAAACTATTATACACGAACACAAGTTATCCATATACACCCTAAATAGTTACGGCAGGTTCTGTTGTCATTTAAAAAAAAAAACCATAATTTAGAGTCACACAAATATTGTTTATGATTTGAACTTGAATGGAAGCTAGCATGGTCAATACATAACGTGTACAAGGAAAAATAATTTGCCAAATTTAGAATGATGACATCATAATGACGTCCACGCGTCAAGACCGCTTGACCGAAACGGTTTGGTTGAGTCTTTGAGACTTTGCACTAAACATGCAAAAGGAAAATTTACGTATGTTTATCATTTTAGATGGAGTTGTCTAAATTTGTACTTTTGATCAGGTGGAGGGTTGATTAAACTTTTGATTGTAGAATTGTATTTACTAATTGTCTCAAGTGGTTACGTTGTGGACAAGAAAGTTAGGTTGGTGAGACTTGAGAGACATGACTATTGACTAGAATTGCGTAGAATAATTTGCCAAATTTGGGAAGGTAAGAGGAGGCCGTTGCGACGACTTTAATTACCTGAAATGGATCGTTATTACTTCTTAGAAACCAACTTGAGTCTTACTTCGTAATTTTCATTACGAGTTCATTTTGGAGTCAAGCATGCGCGACTTTAGTCAAGTCCAATGATATATATACAGGTTCGGGTTTTCGTGTGGAAGTGCGGTCACTCACCGTTATGTATGTAAAAATGCATCACAAATTCACAATATGTTCAAAAATGCACCAGGGTGTAATGCATTTTTGTGGTACATTTGCACATTTCACCCTGGGGCATTTCTGAATACGTTGGGGTTCATTTATACCTACCTAATAGTGAATGACCGCACGTCCCAGGTTGTGCGTTTTTATGATGAATTTTTGACATTTTATAGTGCATTTATGAATATCCAATGGTGTAATTTGCACGTACGGAAGCAGGTACCAGCATTTGAACCATAATCTCCATTGGTAATAATTAAAGTCAGCATCTTGGGCCAATGACCTTGTGGTCTAGTAGTATCCAATTGCACTCCTATATGGAATTGAAGGGGGTGGGTTCGAACTTCAGTGAAAGTAATGCTGACTCTTTGTGCTTCGGTAGATTGAAAAAATAGTTATAAACAAATACTACATTCTAATAGAGTCAGTACTCAATATGACTAAAAAAAAAAAAAGTCAGCATCTTGGAGGACCGGGGAAGCAAGATTCTTGACTAAAATTTGGCCCACCACTATTAGACAGCTTCTTGGTGTGATGTTAAGTTGGTGGAAGAATGAAGCTAATGTTGTTTCGGAGAAAGTTATATTAGCATGTCACTGTGCCCCGAGTCATAATTACCTAAAACGGCAATAATTAGACATGAATTCCTAGTACAACAATTTTTATCATGACCAACAACAACATATATTGAGCAAAAAACAAAAATGGATCATCCAAATTTGATAAATAAAACAATAATGAATTACTAATAAGGTTTAGACAGTCAACAAAGACGGTGTTACTTTTTATTATATATTACTACTGTTTTTTTTTTTTCTGAAACATTACTTTTTATTTATAATATATAATATAATAAACACAATAATGTTTAATTCGTGGTTGAGTTATTATGCAAAACGTACAACAAGCACACAAATAAGTAGGCATAACTATAGAACAATTTAGCTAATTGCACACTATACAAATCAGACTTTAACCAAAATTATTTGAACAATCTAGGTTAAGCTAGGTTCATAATCAAACCCAATTCTTGATGTTTTAGAAACCAAAGATTTACATTTGTTAGTTTATATATCTACATACATATACATGAGCACAATTGCAACACGCACATAATTCAGAACTTCAAATTTACCATTTCCAAAGTTAAAAATTTTAAGAATACTGTTTACACTGGAAATTTGACAAATATGATTTTTTTTAATATTAGTATATTTAAATATATTTTAGATAATATTGATATTATCTAATTTGTTTAATTAGATAATATTAAAAGAGTTTGAACTTATCAAAACTCTTCCCTACAGCTATAAATAGGAGTTATCATTTCTATGTAACACATCCTGGAAAAATCATGTATAAACATCTTGAAAATATTATTCAATTAAGGCCCTACATGAAGTATTCAAAATTTTGAGTTTACATATGTATTCAAAATTTTGAGTTTACAAATTGGCACGCCCAGTGGGATAGCTCTGCCTCTCATCTCTTCATATCCTTCAAGGCTCCTTGGCACGAGTAGAAACGTCATCTCTTCATATCCTTGAAGGCTCATTGGCACAAGTAGAAACGACCTCATATCTCTCAAGGCTCCTTGGCACGAGTTGAAAGAGCCTCGACCATATACTTCAAGATACTCATTGACACGAGTTGAAACGGCCTTATATCTTTAATTATAGTGTCGAAACTTCCTTACACTACATACTCTCGAGTGGTATATGCTCTCAAATGGTTTACAAACAAGTCTCAATGGGGCATTTGTTGACCATGAAAATTTGACAAATATGATTATTTTTTTAATATTAGTTTATTTAAATATATTTTGGATAATATTGATACGGAGTATTATTTAATCTATCTAATTAGATAATATAAAAAGAGTTTGAACCTATCAAAACTCTTATTATTCTACAACTATAAATAGGAGCTCTCGAAACAACAAAAATATAAGCTCTTCAAATATCAAAATACCCATACCTATACCCATATTGATACATACATGTAACCAAATTTTGAATTTCAAAATATTATTCAAAATTTTGTATTTACAAATACTTTTTAAAAAATGATACAAATCTAAATCATCTATTATATTTTTCAAAACGGAATCAATAAGTTTGTCATACAATTTTTTTTCCCTTAATTACCACTCGTGACACCCTGGTCGTATCACTCTGAACATGCATCTAGGGATGACAATGTGCCCCGTCCCCGTTTGAAACGGGGGCGGGGACGGAGAAAATTTTCGGGAATCGGGGATAGGGAATTTTTCAATTCCCCACCGGGGACGGGAATATCCCGCCCCGTCCCCGAATAATATATATATATATATATATATATATATATATATATTAACATTTTAAAATTAAAATAATAGTTTTTAAAGATGTTGACTAAAAATTGACTGGGGACGGGGAAATTCCCCGTTTCCCCGTCCCCACCTAATTCCCCGCGGGGACGGGGATGGTGACTATTTTTCATTCCCCGCTCCGCCCCGTTGCCATCCTTACATGCAGCTCAAGATCCCCAAACGGACAACATTTAGGGTTACAGTTCTTCCTCATCCAGCTCATGCACCCGGGAGATCTCGTTGCGTTGAACTTGAGATCATTAATCCGTCGAACAACATTAGCTGAGTCCAGGCTTCTACATTGTCTGCATTACAGTTGCCAAGATTTTTTTTTTTTTTTGNNNTGGAAAGCGCGCTACTCTCCTGATTGAATTGCTTGAAGCAATTACAGCCATTGATTTCTTGGTTGCATCACATCATGTTCAATTGCTAGAGTACATACCATGGAATCATGGCTATTGTCCTGTAAAGTTGATAAAGATCACACTAGATCTCTCTTTCTTTATTAAACGATCCACAAATTAAGTTACCCACTAGGAAAACTGTTACGGAATGGTCTTCCATTCCTTTTTCTTTTCTAATTAAAGATATCTCTTTTTAGATCAATCTCATCTCGCTTGATACCTAACATGTGATTGGCAAGCATCCTACCTGAATGTTACACTGATATCTACATGATCATACAATGTGTAGACGAATGTATTCTGTAAGACGAGATTAGTTCAGAAGAGACTAATTTAGACTAAAGTATTTTGTAAGACAAGATTAATTCAGCAAGAAGAGAAGAAAGAGGGGAGTAGGGAAAGAGAATGAAAATAATAAAAATGATTAAATTATTCAATCACTGAAGACTAGGAGCCTATTACAACATAAAATAAGACATAAGCACTGAAACCCATTCATTAATTGTTAATATATTCCTAATTCCCGTGCACTGTGCACAAACCACACCACTCATAATAGTAGTAACTAGAGCCTAAAATTTATTGGTAAACCCCATGGTTTAGTAGCAAGAACTAAGAGTGAAGAGACATGGCAGACCAAAACTGTGATCTGCTTCAATTTAAGGGCATTTTGGCTTGCCCTTTGCGTTCTTCTTGTCCCTGTAACAAGGGCACTCATGTTTGTTCCCAAAAGTCCCAGAAGGCACACACTTGCACTCTTCACAGCATATCCCACAGTACTTCAAACACCTGTCCATAACCCCAGCCTTTGCACACCTTCCTTTGCACTTTGAGCTGCAAAAACCTGCAAAAAAACCCAAATTATGATTACACCCCACAAAACCAAATATCTGCTAATCCTTTGACTCGGGACGACAAAAAATTAATCCTTTGACTCGAGACGACAAGGCAGAAAGGTGTGTTCCCACCTGAAAAAGCCAGAGTGGTGTGGACAAAAGATGAGGAGCCAAGAACCAGAGTGATGAGAAGCAATGTTGCAAGAAGTGGCTTCATTTTGAGTTTGTGGAGATAGAGTGGAAATGGTGAAATGAGGGGATTTATAGGGAGAGAATTGGAGAAAGGTGGTAGGTGGTAGGAGGAAGTTAAAAGTGTAATGCAACATAAATAAAGAGTGGAGTCCAGACTGTCAAATTTTGTACTTACACCACTTGTAATTCGACTCAACAGAATCATACGTACCCATTGCGTAGGTTATGTTTTTCTTTTTTTTACATGTCCTCCGCATGAACAACCTAATATCTTCACGATTTGTTGATTTGTAAGACAACAACCAATTACATAAGACACGAGATGTTTATCATTCGCTTCATACTATTCATGCCCTTAAGTGTTAAAATGATGAATAATTGCAACCGTAATAACTGAAACCGGGACTGAATTAATCAACTAATTGAACTGTTTTTTAAAATATTCGTTATTTTTTTAACTACACCCGAAAACTTTAACTTGAGGGTAAATCATGGGTGACCCCATTGTACAGAAGTTGTTATGATCTGCTGCTCACTATATGGTACTACAGAATCGGCAATACTATAACCTTACATCTGTTTACAGTTCAAGAAAAGAATATTTAAGCTCATTGTTTCTGGCGTAGGATGCATTTATTAAAAAAAAATCTAAAAAATATAATACAGTATTATCACATTGCATAGTAATTAGCTAAAATTTTATTATTAAATTACACCCAAAAAATTTTTTTTCTCATGAAGAGTCGAGAAATTGTGTGTGCGTTGTGTACCCATTTTACCCTTTCCTTTCACCCCTTTTCCATGTCTGCAAAGTACTGCATCAAAACTTTATAAAAGACGCGGAATGGTCGGCCGGCGTTTCCATGGCCATCTCACGTGACCTGTCGTGCCCTAGAATTTTCTGGGTATCTTATGGTGTCTGTCGGCACCGTACACTTTAGTATTATATATATCATATATTATTAAAGATTATTGTTAATGATATTCACAACAATACATGATTGTATTGAGTATGGTTGATATTATAAAAAATTTTCTTCCTATTTATAAGGTGTTATTAAGATGACTATTTTTCAACTTGTATTTATTCACCAAAGGTAAAATTCATCGTCTCAAGGCCCTACACTTTCCCCAGCATGATAAAAAGGATAAATATGGTAACTTAGCGACATTTTAGGTGAGAAAGCACATATATGTTCTCACAAAAAATTTATCATATTAAGTGTAACTCTAACACTGGATTGTCAAATTTTGATCTTACGTTCTTGTCACAATCTATCCTGAATTACCCATACGAGTTAGTCTTTTCTAACTTAATCAGTGCCTATGTGTGGGATCAGAGTGTATCTTGATTGTGTATCCTACGTCCTTGATTGACTCTATAGTGGGCTATGAAAGACTGTTCAGTTTAGTTGGAGTGATTAGGCCCGTTGGGCTGTGTATATTGAAATTTGAAAGTGAAGAAAAAAGGCATGATCTGAGGTTCTGAGCTAATATTTTATAGGCCTGAAAACCTGGGCCACATTTAACTTGAGTAGCTTTTTAGATCTGTTTTATTGGTGGGCAATTAAGCTTTTGGGCTAAGAATTTTAATATGACTAAAGAGAGTCCACACTTTATTGGGCTTACTTTTTTGTATTGTTCTAAATCACCACTCAACTTTGTAGGGAAACTTAGTCTCTTGCCCGTATAGACAACTCAACTGGTCACGGGGTAAAATCTCACAAGCGCTCGTGTCCATGACCTCTCATATGAGAAAGTCACTTTATGCCGCTTGATCACAAGATCTTTGACTTGTAGCCGACGTAATTAGTCATTAGTGTATCAATCATTATAGTTAATTCTATACGGTATAATATTTTTTGGGTACTACTGACTATATGTTACTATATGGTATAATATAGTAAAGCATACCCATAAAACATAATAATATGGTAGAAAGAGTGTAAGAGAGCGTAGGTAGGAGTGATACATGCAAGTTGGGAAAGGTGAAAGACATGAATACATTAAAGGAGGAAAGCTATAATAATGAGGTTGAAGATATAAAGTAATATTCCGTCATTACACTATCTAAGCTTTGCTTTTATCTATTCATCAAATCATTATTTGCATGTATTCTTTCTCCCTTCTCTACGTCTCAATTTCTCCAATTCCCTAATAAATAAATAAATAAATAAATATAACAATAATAATAACCTCGAAAAAGTGACTGAATGAGGTGGAGCATAATTATCCGACCACAAAATAAAAAATTCTATTATTATCAACACCTTATTAGTTGAACTCGTTGCATAGTCTTTCTAATAATATTTATCTTTTATGTGTGATTTATTAGATAGGAACAAAAGTGACTATAAATTTTCTTCGTTACGTAATAAAAAATACAGAATAATAATATATAAATAGTATTATTAGGACATTTAGGTCTAAAGTTTTCTCCGACATAGAAAAGAAAATTGGCCAACTGTCTATGACTATATCGTCTAATGGGTGCGCCTCTTTCCTAGCTAATATCCCAACTCCCATGTGGGACTGCATGCTATCACCTTTCATTGCCCATCTATCTACCTAATTCTTTGTCTATACATAATTATATATTGGAAAAAATTTCTCCTACTTCCTATTTCAATATCTTTTACTAAAATCAGAAGAAGGGGAAAATTTGAATCATAACAACTGGTTGAAAAAAAAAATTGAAAAGACATGGTAGTTATAAAAGTTTTCTCTTATATTTTTTTATTCATAAAAAGCGAAATTTCTTTATCCTTACAACTCTCAACCCCCGAGCCAATAGAAAAGTGGATAGGTAAATCATAGTGATTCAACTGTCCATTGAGTGGAAGATCAATGCATGGTGTGAATCCGTCACATTAGATGTAACTTTCACATTAAGACTATCCATGCTTGATTATGTCTTTGTCCACAATTTACTACCTAAGAACCAGTTAAGCTTTTACTGTGGGCCTTCATTTTCTTGTTTGACGTGATAGCATGAGAACAACTTTCATGTCATAAATTCAAATAAGATATGCAAAGTTTTTCTATAAGTAATGTGTTGAATTTTTAGAAAGGACAACTTTCATATCATAAATTCAAATTTCACTTAGTTAATAATGGTAATAGGATAAGGTGAGGGACATATCCCTTGTCCTCGACCTAGCTACAATGGGGTAGAGAATCAGGCTTCCATCAAGTTGAAGTAAAAACAAACAAACAAAAAAGTTGAACACATTAATAAAATACGTAGCTAATAGTATTTTCTCCCACCCTTATTATATTATATCATGTCAAAAATAAAGTATGTATTGACATGGGAAATCTAGGAAAATTAGAGGTTGGAAGCCAACAACTTGGTGACAAAATGTAGGTAGCTAAGGCCTTGAAGTTGAATAATGTTTATACACTACTTTTATCAAAAACAAAAACCGACGTATCCCGAAATAAATGGATATATGGACAGAACATGCTTTTGTATTTGAAGGTAAAAATGTTTGATTATTGCCAATACCTTATTGATTAAACCTGTCACATATGATCTTCCAAATACAAGTAAACATTATCGGATAATGATTGCGATTTTTTTCATCATAAAAAAATCCAAAACAAAACAAAAACAAGAAAGGGCAAAAACAATAATACATGTATATACAAACAAGTGTAAAATTAAAGGAGGGGTCCATATAGGTGGAATTAATCTTTTTAAAAAAATGCAAAAGTCCATTTGGTCAAAGCACTTGGCATTGTCCTCCGTCATTTGCGCTACATAGTCCAACTCACAACTATCCCCTCTTTGACCTTTCCCAATAATAATTTTCATGTCAATCCTCGTAGTTGCATCGCTAGCTGGTGAACAACATTGTTCAGTACTACACAATGTTAAATTCATCTGTTGCTTTTCCTTTCTTACTTCCTAGTATGACCATTTTTCGGATCCGAGGGAGAAAAACCCAGGAAAGTAACCTAAAAATTAATAGTAGGAACACATCTCTATCAAGGGACACCCATTACATCTTTCATCAACAAACACACGAGGGAAGATGAAGGATGTTCAAACAAATAAATCTTGTTCAATTTTAGGGTTTTTTTTTTTTTCATTTTAGATTCATGTGGCCCTAATTAGTTCTTAATAATGAATGTACAACCTCATTATCGATTCATATTTCTAATTGGAACAGAACACGTACTTCAATTTTATATCATAATGTCAAAAAAAATCTTGTGTTACTAATTCGCTCGACGTCTATCTTAAATGAGCCATGATTGATCAGTAAAATGACGACAATAATACTTGTATCAAGCGTTTTATTTCACAACTTAAACCATAAAGCACGACTTTACAGGATCAACTCACGACAAGTTATAAAAGATTACAATATTTATCACGAGTGAAGTAACCAAATAAATAACATTTTGGTGGTGTAAATGGGGTTTTGGAGCGTCATGTGAGGAGTGCTTTTGGTAGGTAAAGTATTCAAATCTTTAATTAATTGAGGAGAGAATGTGACGGAAGTGAGGAAAAAGGCATGAAAACATAATTATCTCCCAATTGCTCACTCTTTAATTTGTTTGTATGTATCTTCTTTTTTGTTAACGGCGTTGCTTTGCAACACCAAAGTGTGCCCTTTTGTCCCGACCTCTTTGGTTTGCTTCACTCCTCCTTATTCCAATCATATCTCCATCTCTTTCTTCCCCCAAATCCCATGCAACTTTTAACAAAGATATATACACACTATTTGCTCTTTACCTTTGTGCTTACTCTACCTTAGTATGCATACCTACCTAACTATAGGACAAATCCTACTCAGGTGTAAAAGCTCATAAACTGCACATGAGAAGTAAATCGTATTAGGTAAGACCATATAAGACGGGACTCAACTAAGCGACTTTTCACGTACGAAAATAATGCTCCACCTATTATGTCATTCTTTCTTAAGGCTTTGAATCCTTCGTTGGGTAGCAGCGCAAGGGATACGATTTGAAAGATGGAAATAGTCCAATTTTGAGGACTCAATTCGAGTAAAAGGGTTTTGTTGGATGATGTTACAGGAACATCAGGGGATTAATTTGAGTAGATTTTTGCAAAATTAAATAAAATAATAAGTGATATGAATAGGGGGATGACTTGAGATTTAGTTATGGACTTATGGTGTCTCTTATTTGGAATTGTACACCTCAATTGATTCCAATTGTGGGTGGAGAATCTCAATCTTTGAGTCACAATCTGGCTTTGACTTTAGTCTTAGCACTTTGCTTCCTAGCTCGGTGGCACTCATGCCAATGATTCCCAAGTGGTTGATGGAATAATATTTCATATAGTTTATAGTGCTTGGGCGCATGTTATCATGCAACAAAATTTACGATATTAATGGATATTTATCTCTTATATTGAGTAATTTTTTTAAAATTACAAAAAACAAAAAAACAAAATTAAATGTGTACAATAAGAATAACGTCTCCATAGTACCTAACACAAATAAACTCAAAATATTTTATATTCGTTTTTGAGTTGTACACGTACTGTAAGAGACACGTACCTGCTAGTACCTTATATTATAACTTTCTTTAAATTTAAACTTAGGCAACAATTTCTTCTTCTTCTTTAAAAAAAAAAAAATAAAAAATGACCGTAGCTTACGTCTTGTGTCAGTGAAAAACCTAACATTTTTAGAGTTTTAGAGTTTGGGTGATAAGGTAGGAGGTCCATGGGAGATTTATTTAGGTTGGTAAAGGAGCTTGCATTGATTTCAGGCAATAATTCAATCAATTGGATTTGTTATCATGTTTACGTTAATTAAGTCAACCAAGTTTAATCATTTGCAGAGGTGGTGTGTTAATAAAACCTGTCCTTTTGAATATACTCACATATGAATCCGACCATTTCAAATCATCCCAAAATTCGTTATCAAATGTATGTGGTTGTTGATCATTAAAAATTAGGTTGAAGGGACTAAATGTGACAAAATTTCAAAAGTCTTGCATTTTAATAATATAAATAAAAATTAATTTTTTTTTTGGAAATAAAAATTAATAGTTATGCACCAAATATGAAAATAATTCAATAATTGTGGGACTAAAAAATAGTAATTTTTATCCCATCGACATTTTTTTTCTTCTCGTTAGAGCTTAACTTTATTGACTCTTATTAATATTATATTAATATTTTGAATAATTTGAAATGCAGTGGAGGCCAGAAATGAGCTACTCGCCGTGATGGGCGCATTGATTATGGAGTGTTACTGGATTTCAATATGAACAGTATACTATATAGGTAGTTTATTTATTTTTATTTTTTTGGCCCCCTTCTTTCTTAGTTTAAAATTGTTATTATTATTATTAGATCATAAGGTATCCCTTATCTTAAGCATGGTCTAATTATAGGAAGTAGAAGATTAATAAGGGATTGATTTTTCTATATGAGCGAGGAGTTGAGACCGTACCGCAATTAAAGAGATTTGTTTTTTCATACGTAAAGGAATTTGAACTCACAACTTCTTTTAAAGAATAAGAGTACACGGCCACCCACACGAATTAAACTGATTTTAATATTTTTTTTTATATTTAAAAACTACTTTCTCGGCTAGGGGAGAAAAAACGAAAAAGGATGTAAGGTGGAGTCCAAATTGGATATTTAAGCAAGCCATATTCTTTTTGGTCAAAATTACTTTACGTATATCAAGAACGTAGTAAAAGGATAAAATTTTCTTAAAAAAAAAAAAAGAAAAGTAAAAGGATAAATCATTAAAAAAGGACAATAAAAAAGTAAATTATGTTTTATGTACGCTATAATT
>CM008331.1:29789148-29799276 GCA_002525835.2 Ipomoea batatas
GAGAACAAAATAAATTATCATATCATTCACATTCTTCCGTGAAATTATTATGGTAATTTTATGTGTATCTCTCTCTCTCTCTCTCTCTATATATATATATATATATATATATATATAGGCTCTTGTTCACATGAGGACCCATTTAAAATAGGACAATTAGGACAAATCTAGAGCATTAAATAATATACAACACATGGCTGAGATTGAATGCAAATTATAAAATAAAATCGCTGTGCAAATACTAAGTGAGGGCAAACAAGACATTAGCAACGGATTTTAATTGCGAAAGGAATCTGATTAGAATAATTAGCATTAAAGTAAGACACTAATTATGGTACACAATTACACCAAAATAAAGTAAAGGAAACAACGAGAGACAGAAAAAAAATTAGAGGCGGCAAAACGACATAAAAGAACGTTGCGATGGAGAACGGTACAAACTCAACATTGATGTGTTTGTGGCATAAATTAATCCGTGTTTGTTGGTAGAAAAAACATATGTTTACAGTTGTGTGCCTATACAAAATGTAGTGTGTGCCCATGATCGGTAAATTGTGTGCCTCGAATGAAAATTAATAGTATTTGTTGACCAACCATGTTTAGACGGCAGTTTTAAAAACATATGCACAAAACATTTGCTCAATTTGAAAAAAAAAATTATTAGTTTATTTTGTTAGTCAAGGTATTGTAAAAACTAAAGTTCTAATACATCATATTACTAGTTGTGAATTAGTCGTACACTTATAGAAAAATAACTACAAGCACATGGAAATGCATAAACTGTGCAAAAGAAAATATGGAATGCGTAAGATGAAAATAATAAATATGACATCAGTATTTATGAATTACAATTTGATAGTGAACACATGGATGAAACGGCATATATAATGCAATACTGTGAATGCACTGTTTTGATAGGTTGTGTGACATACCTTGTTAAATTGTTTGCCAATGTTTGATATATTATGTGCCTATCTTGTCAACATAATTCTCATTTTATCCACATACTGAATTAGACGGTAATGACAAAAATGGGGAAGGATGCGAGTTGGAAATCTGGCAAACAAAGAATGAAGAATATATACCGGAATGTGTAGAAACAATAAAACCACACATTGGTCAACGTTTCGAAACGGTTGACCAAGGAATTCAATTTTACAATCGGTACGCAGCCGTGGTAGGATTCGATGTTATATGCAGTACCATGAGGAAGAATTGAGACAGAGATGTTAAGTATTTGCTATGTTTCCGAGAAGAGCACACAATGAGCACAACTGAAGGAAACCAAAACATGGGTTAGGGAAAGACAAGGCGACGTGTCTCAAACCGGGTGGAATGTAAGGCAAGATGTGGGATTAAGCATCAAAATGATGGCCACTATGCAGCGAATGTATTACAGGAGATACATAGCCACCATAGTGTGTCTACAATTGTGTGCCATACAACATAGTGTGTGCCCATGATTGGACAATTGTGTGCCTATATACAACATAGTGTGTGCCCATGATTGGACAATTGTGTGCCTATATACAACATAGTGTGTGCCCATGAGTGGACAATTGTGTGCCTAGACCGAACATTAATACTATTTGTTATGCCTGAAGTGTGAAATTAAAAACAAAAACTGACCATGCACAATTTTTAACTATAAAAGTGTGAATAATGATGGATTACGAAGTACGAACATATGACTAGTTTGGGATATACTGTGCGGCCAATTTGATATTTATTATTACTATTATTATTTAATTAGAAGTGAATAATGTGCACGCAAACAACCTAAACTTGCTGCTGCATATATATAGTTATTATGTAGTTATGAACTCAAATTTCTGGCTTTCAAATTATGTTTAATTTTATTCGAAAGAATTAAAGAAAGTAGAGATTAATGTGCAATATAATGTTTTTAATTACCATCTTGAAAAGATCATTTTTAGAGCTCAGTTCTTCATTCAATGGGTTTAGATATAATAATAATAATAATAATAATAATAATAATAATAATAATAATAATAATAATAATAATAATAATAATAATAATAATAAATAATGTATATATCCCTATTTTTCAAAACCAGTAAGAAATTGTTACTATAACTATTTAAGGCACTGTTTTGATAGAGTGTGTGACGTACTTTAATATATCGATTGCCAATGTTCGCTATAGTGTATGCCAAGTAAATAATATTGTGTCTTGACTAATAATTAATTATGCGCAGGTACAAATTGGTCTTCGTCCCGTTCACTGGGATTGACAATCACAAAAAGTGCGTGACGTTTGGAGCATGACTGATTTCGAAAGAAGATATACCATCATATCCTTAGCTAGTAGATGCATTAAAATCATCATCATCATTACAAACATCAGATGAATACCCCACTAGAGGTGCTCCCCTGTGTTTTTTTGCTGCCATCAACAAGCACACATAATAACCAACAGTGGCTCACATTGCAACCAAAAGTGACATACATTATAAGAAACAGTGGCACACAACAAACATACAAATATATCATTACAAACTAATAACAGAAATTTCTTAATATACCATTAAAACACCAAAAAAATACACAGAACACAACAAACCCCAAAAAAATAAACAGAACACAAAAATAAAAAAAATAAATAAAAAAATAAAAGAAAATAGTCGATATATTAAGATAAGAAATGTGCACAATTGAAACAACTTATAAATAGAAACATACAAAAACATAGCACACGACATATTCCACCAAGGCACACAGAATATGGAACCATGGCACACAACATAGGATGCAAAGTGTACATAATTATAAATGAGCATTTAAAATTTTCATTTCTAAAAACATAGAGTATGTCGGGGTAATGCATTATATTATTCGATTAGCACTACTCATGTTAAAGAAAAGACACGTCAGATTAAATAGTTGATAGATTGAATGTCAATAAATTATTAAATTTTGAGACCAATTTCAATTTATCAATACATAACTTGAATAAATACATAGATCATAATTATTTACTATTGAATAATAAATTATTTTGAATTATACAAATAAAATTTTGAACACATGTAAATTTAATAAAGTAAAATATAGAAATAAAAGAATGTCGGGTAATTCTATTCAATTTTAGACTATTATAAGACCACGAAATACAATCTAACATGTAATTAATCTACAACCTAAAACTACTACCACTAGATACTATCTAGCCTACTTGTTTGAAAAGATCAAGCCTTAATTGAGTGCTACTTCTCAACCAATAAATGCATGGACGAAAAATTACCACGTGGTGTTTACCGAAAAAGAAAAAGAGAAAATATCATTTTTAGTCCCTCAACTATAATACATGTATCAATTTTGGTCCTTGACTATTAAAAATTTCAAATTAGGTGCATGACTATTCAATTTGTATCACATTTGGTCCTTGACTATTAACATTTTCAAATTAGGTGCATGACTATTCATTTTGTGTCACATTTGGTCCTGCCGTTAAATTTTCCGGCCAAATTTCCGGCGAAGTCATGGGGTGACCGGCGTTTTCTATTTTTTTTATTATTATTTTTTTATTTTTAAGTTTTTTTTTATTTAAAAGTTACGGAGTATTAAAGTAATTTTTAAAATAAAAATTAAATAAATTAGTCGGTCACCGGTGACTTCGCCGGAAATTTGGCCGGAAAATTTAACGGCAAGACCAAATATGATACAAAATGAATAGTCATGCACCTAATTTGAAAATGTTAATAGTCAAGGACCAAATATGATACAAATTGAATAGTCATGCACCTAATTTGAAATTTTTAATAGTCAAGGACCAAAATTGATACATATAGTATAGTTGAGGGACTAAAAATGATATTTGCTCAAAGAAAAATTATAAAAGCCAACAAACTACGACAAAATTAGACACCAAATATGAGGGTACACACGACAGAGCCTAACTTGGCACACAACATATGGATTCATGGCACACATTGCACCCATACATGTCCTACCCCACAAGCTCAATATTTTGAATATTAATCCAAAGGCAAACCAGAGTCAAGTAAAGCCTTTTTAACATGGAATGCTAATTTTCTCCAGCATAAAATCAGATGATAGCTTCTCAAATTCCTCTCTCCGAATAAAACCCTTACATCTTTCTCATACATTAAGCAGGTGATATTTCAGAAAATATCTTCTAGATTTCCAAACAGACTCTAAATATGATTCCTAGAAAAAAAAATGATCCATCTAGAATGATTATAAAGCTGTAGCCAGAAAAATATCTTCAGACCTCAACAAGCCTATAATCTCATTAAATGAACTCAAGCAAACATCAAATATTAGGCTCCTCCAATAAAACAAGACCCATAAGAAACTCCAATCCAGAAAACAAATGATACAAAGACAAGCAAGTAAATGATATAACCAACCAAAAAATGTTAAAGAATCATATAAACAACTAAAAGATGTTAAGTATTGAATCGACAATAGTGTCAATAGGTAGTGGAGGACAAAAATGTTAATGGCTAACTACAGTAAGTAATAAGGAACATTTATCATCAAGAATGCAGAGCTATTAGCCTTTATGTCTTATAGTTAATTCAAGTAAATGGAATTGAAGGAAAGGTGATATCAGCCAAATGTAAACAGATACACACAGACATCTCTCCTTCTTAGAATGGTTACCTCATTCATCTCATATTCTCTAATATTGTGTTACGTTCTTCTCTAATATTCTGTTCTTGTATTTGCTCATTTGAATTTGAGGATTTCATAACTACAAAGAAGAATGTGCTATCTATGAATCTGCCCACAGATAATATATAAATAACAAAACATCGGCGTCGAACTCTGGTAATATGCTACTGCCGAATAATAATACATAAATAACAAACACTAGTACAGAAACAGCCATCTACATCCGGAGTTACGGACAATCTGCGTCCGGAGTACCCCGGACGCATATTCCGGAGACGCAGTTGCCATCGACTATCTGCGTACGGAGTTGCCCCGGACGCAGATATCTATTAGCTGCGTCCGGAACTGCCCAGTTCCGGATGCAGCTTTATTTATTTATTTTTTTATTATATACTAGCTGCGTCCGGATGTTCCGGACGCAGCTTTATTATTATTATTTTTTATTAAATATCAGCTGTGCCCAGTTCCGGATGCAGTTGACATTTTTTTTTAATTTTTTTTTAATATGCTATTTATTTGCTGTGCACCCCCAACAATTTTCTGTAGTATTTACGATATAATTCATGTTCAGTTCTCAACACATACACATCAAAACATACCAACTTCAACATCTATCTATCCAACAAGTTCAACATCAAACCACACCACATACATCAAAACCATACACCAAATATCAAACCACACTTATCCAACACTTCAACACTTCAAAGCTACTTCAAAAGTTTTCAAAACTTCAACAATAAATAAATCTACTTCAACACTAGCTACTCCAAATCTAAATATTTCTCACCAGTAAAACTAAGTTACCAAATAAAACATAATAAGTAAACATATAATGTTAATAGTAAACACATTATTTTAACACATACCAAATACTTAACATATACACCATTACAATATTATAAAACATAAGTCATTACATCATTACAACACTTTACCTACACAAAATGTCATAAGCATTCTTCACAAAAGTATTTAGCCCAAATTTCATGAATTTCATTGATTTATTCTCCGTGTAGGACTTTGACCCCGCAAATGCCTACAAAAATTTAGAAATTATCAAATTATTAGTTTTAACATTAATAAAATATAATTTAAAATTTTATTTACCGATGCTAAATCTTCATACTCATAGTATTGAGTGCAAATCTCAAACATATATCGCAAGACATAATATCCGCACTCCACACCACCGGGTTGTGTAGGACACTACGGATTATAAATTTTGATGTATATATATTAGAAAGTTAAACAATAATACATTACTAATAACCTTATAAAATATATAAAACAATTTTGATATATACCTTAATTTCCCTCCATTTTAACAAATTTTTAGCTCTTTGTCCTTTCAAATTTGTTACTGACCGAAATGCCCTATAATATACTCTCATAAGGTTAATTCAAAAAAATAATAATAGTTAATAATAATAAATAAATAAATATTATTAGGAGTTACTTACACACTCAATGGGGCCTTAATCTGTAGGTCGCGGTTATATGGCAGTGGGTCTAATACATAGACCACATTTGATTTCAAGCAAATGACCAAAAGCAACCAATGACTTCTACATTATTTAAAAACAAATATGTTAACGCAATTCACAAATACGTCAATTAATTTATATAAATAACAAAGAATATAAATTTAGTTTAATTACTCTTGATGGTATGTGACGTGATGTGTGTATGGGGTGAGTGTGAAGGGTGGAAGTGGTAAAACGAAGAGTCAAGACTCCCCGAGTGTCGTGTCTCTCAAGGATGGCAAATGGAAATTGAATGGGTGTGATGGCATCTAAGATGTTGAAGGAAAAGAGTTACGGGAATGGCTAGGAGTTGGATTCATTGGTAAGGGAAAGGTTGATAAAGGTTATGTATAGTAAAGAAAAGTAAAGTGGAGATTGGGGCGTTAGGCTTTTCTATGTGGTTTATCTTTGGATGGTTTTATGAATGCAAATTGCGGAATAGACTAGGGAGTTCATGGCACACTACCAAGTGACGTCACACTTTGGACTCCCACATCCTCATTCGGTTGGGGCATTTCATCAAACACTTTGTCTACCACTCCTCTCGGATCTTGTTCTTTCGAACTAAGAGCGGAGATGTGGGTGAGTGAGACTCGTGGGTGGCCGCTATCGCGCACACACTCACTTCCTTTGGGTTTGCTACCTAATGTGGCCACAAAAGGCACAAAGCTTAAAGAACATCATCCACACAAGTTCAACATCCAACAAGCAAGCAATTCAAAAATTATAACAATAATATTAAACATCCACATAGATCTACCATGGGGCCACCAATCCCCTTTCTAATTTACTCTAGCATAATAAGAAACAAGAAAGGGAAAGGAAATTCAAAGAAACAAATAATAGATTAGAAATTAAAGAGAATGGTTACCACCCCTTGGAAAAGGGGGCCTTACAACCTTGATCTTGAATCCCAATCTTCCTTCTTGCCCTTAATCTATTCTATCTATGAATGAAAGGAATTTTCCCCCAAGAGGGGAGAAAACCCTCTAGATCTAACTATCCTATTCTATCAATTTCTGATCTAAGTTCCTCCTCTAGGTTTTGGACAAAAGCGATTTATATAGGTGACAAAGAAAAGGGACAATTTTCCCAAAATAACCCTTGGCCCGACCACGAGGGCTCACACGCGTGTGAGTGGCGTGGGGGCTCTCTGGAATGATTCCACGCCCCCTCACACGTGTGTGACTGGGCGTGGGGCGTTACTGCATGCTGGCTTGTTCATCTTTTTGCTCCATTTTAGCTTCAAATCCCTTTCCAACCTATGAAATGCTTCAAAACTCTTTCTCGAAATGTTGTTAGAGGAAACTAATCGCATTTGAGCTGAAATGCATGCAATTGTTGTAAATGGATGCCAAAACGATGCAATTTTAATCTAATAAAGACCCCTTATAAGTGCTATCCTTGGTGCTTATCAAACTTTCCACACTTAAACCTTGCTTGTCCTCAAGCAAGCATACTTTTCTAAGCCCTAATTGTGTAAGCACCAAGGATAGTTTTCCTCTCACGGTTAAACTGATCAAGTGATGTGTAGATGTTCGGAATTGAGCGGGTGAAATCCCCTACACTATCTACCAAGACTGCTAAACCCGTGCCAACCAAATGTAAGAAACTAAGGAAGTTAAGTCTTAGGAGATATAACATAAAAAGTTTGATTCACACTTTCGAGCATGCAAGTGACAAAATGGTTTCACCTTGTATTTTCTAGGGGCCTCTAGCCGATCCGACTAGTGGGAACGATGCTCACTCCCTAGCCAACTTTCACCTAACGCCAAAGCCCCTTTACATTAGGATAAGTGAGGCAGGGACATAGACCGTTCATCGCCATGGCTTGGGCGATCACTCTATTTTCTCACCTCCTAGGATAACGTCATCGGACTACCCGACTTCACATGGAGATCCATGCTTTTTCGAAGGTCAGTGCAATGGGTGCCCGAATCCTAGCGAGGTGGCTCACCTCCTCTCAATTTTCTCTTCTCCTAGGAACATTTTAAAGTGGACAACCGACTCCAGATATAGCATTCGAAGACTATGGTTGAACACTTCCTAGCGAGAAGGCTTCCCTCAAATTTTATCTCTGGGAGTGGCCTTTTTAAAGCCTTTATTCACGCTTCACCATATCAACCCCTCATGCCTTTTTCTAGGGATTAGGGATTGTTTTCACTCAAAGCTCACTTTGTCCTGCTGGATTAGTTCAATTTCCGGGCTTCGCAATTCTTATCTTTCTAAAACTCAAGGGGTTTACACTCCCACTTCGAGTGATCCTTGACTAAGGTCCAAACAAAATACAAGGTGAAAGCATGCAAGCACACATATCAATTTTCAATTTGTGGGTCAATTTGTGCAAATTGGTGCCAAGTGTAACTTCCAAAGCATATTTAAGACATTCAATTTTGGCACAAGGTTAGGAGCCCTCCTAGATAGTATTGACAATAACACACCCTCCAGGTTCCTATACCTTGTCACTTAATCACTTAACTGTTTCAAGAAGCAAGAAACATTCACCCTTTCCACACTTAGAAGTGAACATCGTCCTCGATGTTTCCATAGGGAACGGAGGAAAAAGGATATATGTTTAAGGGTTCTACACATGCCTTTTTTCCACACTTAAAAGTGTGAATTGGGCTAAACAGTTCTAATCAAACAAACTACATCTATCACAACAATTTTATGCAGCTCTTCATTTGCGATTCTAGAAAATAAAACGAACCAAAACAGGGCATTGAATTAGGATAAAAGAAATACTTACAATTTGTATCCTTAGAAAAAGTTTTGCAATCTGAGTTTGCCCTTTCAAGATTGGTCTTCATGGTTGTTGGTGGAGTGGTCCTTTCTTCTTTTATTTGTGGGTTGCCTCCCACAAGCGCCACGTTTAACGTCTTTGGCTAGACGAAACGTGCAAGATAAAACATAAACAGAATTGCAGGTAAAGTTATAAACAGAAAATAAAAAGATTGTCCACAATAAATTGTTCAGAGTTAACGGATCACAAGTCATCATCATTAAGATTTGTCTTTTCATCTTCTTCAGTTTCTTCTTTCCTTTATGCTCTCCTGATTTCCTTGATTTCTCTTGAAATTTCATCCAACTTTTGCATCTGCTCCAAGTGCAATTGGTACTGGAAATTCTGGAGGGATCTCCAATCAGTTACTGGGGTGAACCAGCTTGGAATGTTGAAGGTAGAGGAGTTGGGATCTCGCTCTTCAGGTTGTGGTGGGGACATGGACGGTCCGGGCTCTCTTGGTGGTGGTGAATACATTGAAGAGTCTAGTGGCGAGTACATTTCCAAAAGAGACTGGGAGTTGAACGACGTCGGAGAAGGAGTGAATCCTGGGGACGTCAAGGGCGAGGTTGTGTGATCATCCGCCATCTCCTCATCTATTCTTGTTCGCGCTAGCTGTCTCAAGCGAAGTTTTGCAATGTCCTCGGGTGATAAAGGAACTACATGCGCTCCTGGAAGTCGATGCTCAAACCAATTCATTTTCATCTTATTGCCCAAGGAAATGCATAGCCTAGTCACCAAGGGACCTATGAAGATTGCCCTAGTTGACTCTTGTTGTTGTGCCACGAGCAAATTTCTACAAATTGCGCTCATGTTCACCGAATTTCCGGTGTCCATGCTCCAAAGCATAAATAGTTCCGCTTTTGAGACTCGATCGTAAGTCTCAGGCCTTCCTTCCCAAGAATGAGCGATTACTTTCCACAAAACCTTTAAATCTTCCCTTACAACCTGAGAAATCCTCACTCTCGACCCCTCCCAGTCGACTCCTTACCTTGCAATTTTCGACCAATATGTTCTTAGTATATCTCGGTCTCCAAAATCATGCCTCAGTCTCCTGTACCAGTGCTTCGACTGATCTTCCTTATTATAAAATCCAAGGAGAACTCCAACTGGTTGGCCGAAATATTGTAGTCTTGGTTGAAGAGTCTAAACTGGATT